>VWZX01013781.1:889769-1045179 GCA_013399015.1 Galbula dea
TCCCCTTCTCCCCCTCGCCGGGGCGCTCCGCAGTGCCCGGATCTCCGGCACGGGGGATGCCCACGCCCTGCCCACTGTCCGTTCAGGTGGCTGCCCCGCGGCTTCATTCCCTTGCCCGCCTCCCTCGCTCTTTATCCGGTGGCACCCGTGGGCGGCAGGATCCCCCCGCCTGTGCCGGTGCCTCGCCCGCAGCCCCGCGTTCCTTGTGGGCGGGTGTCGGCCGTCAGCCGCAGGGGTGGCGGAGTGGGGGGCAGAGAGAGCTCGAGTAGATTCTGCTCCTCGCCCTTCAATTCATCCCTTTCGCCCCCTCAGTTTGCGTTTACGACGCGGTAAGTTTGGGGTGCTCTTCCGTGAAATATCGCAGACAGCCGGGCCAGAGGTGGGAAGGCACTGACAGTCCGTGCCATGGCTATAACCGGGGGCAGAAAAGCAGTTCCCCGAATACTGTATCGGGTCGATCCTCGAGTGTACTTTCTTGGTGGACGTGCCGTTGCTGATTTGCAAGAGAAGCGAATGGGTGTTTCCATGCAGCATGCACGTTGTGGGAGGCAGAGATCTACCTTTTCGGATATCTGCAAAGGTATTTCAGTGAACTTCCCACTCCTCTTGAAAGTGCAGCACACAAACCTCTTTCTTGCTGAAGAGACAGTGGCTGCGAGTGTTAGGCCTTATGTATACTAGTGTTTTCTCTCTATTTCCCACAGTCGCATTGCCATTACCAGCCACTCTGTTAGGAGTGAATCCACAGTGGTGAAACACCGGTGCATACTGCCTGTTTGTTTTTATAACCACTACGTTGTTTAGATATGCGTCAATCAAATGGATGTCAGCAGCTGAAATGCAGTCAGTCACACTGAAATAAGGGTACATGCACCATCTGAAATCACAGCAACTGTTTGAACTATAGTGTGGATGAGAAAATGCTGCTGGCCAGATCATCCCTGACAGAGGTCTATTACTGCCCATGGAGCGAGGTTGTAATTATGTTGTAGGACTGGTTGTAGCTTTGGCTTGGACATCTGAAAGGGAAACACTTGTAAATAACTTAGCTGGACCTCAGCTGTTGGATTTGCATCTTAATGTAGAGTGGAGCATAAAAGGTGAAAATGGCTAATCATATGGTGGGGTATGGTCTGTTCACAGGAACTACCATTCCAGACCAAGACCTGGGGAAGATGTATTTTGAAATTGGGGAGGAGGGTGAGTAGAGGGAAGGGGAGGGAGGAGACAAAGTGCTGATATTTTTAGAGACTAGCAACTTTCTCACAGTAGATGTTTCTTGATATGTGTCCTGACATTTTCACTGGAGATTTCCAAAACCAATGTTATTAAGTTATTTTGAATTTATTATGGAAAATACATGTTCCATATCCTCATGATCCTTATTGTTCGTGCATACCTTATAGAACTTTAAGTAGTTAGGGTAGACTTTGTTCACTAATAAGTGCTTTTGGTTTTCCTGTATTTGTAATCAGTGATACAAATTCAGTTACTCTCTGAATGCCCAGCTGTGGCTTTTGAAGTTTGCATTGTACCTTGCAACAGAGCATCTTCATTCAGATCCTATCTGACAAGCT
The DNA here is from genome assembly GCA_013399015.1 of Galbula dea. Taxonomy (NCBI): domain Eukaryota; kingdom Metazoa; phylum Chordata; class Aves; order Piciformes; family Galbulidae; genus Galbula; species Galbula dea. The sequence goes on from VWZX01013781.1 coordinate 891,347, forward strand.
GTGGATAAGTGAAGCAGAATAGAAAGCAACTTGTACTTCCATAGTTACATTGACTGAGCACTGCTGAGAGTGGGTCTAAATTCTGTTCCTATTTTCCTTCTGCCATCTCTTTTCCTGCAAAACTTCAGCTTTTGTTTAGGTACTTTGTGAAGGACATGTGAGCAATGTTTTAATCCTAAATTTCACTTTTGCAATGTAATACAAAAGCAACTGAAATCTTCAAAATTTGAGCAAGTCCTGAACATTTTGAGTTAATATGCTGTTGACTTGCAATATTAAAAAGATGTAGTTTCAGCAGGTGTACTGTATCTTTCTTTGTCAACTTACCTTGTCTTATACTTGTGGCTTTTGTTGTTGTTTTTATGGTTTTGGAACTTAAGTTCTCAGGCAATGTTAAGATCCACTGTGCTGTTGACTTAAGCTTGCATTCTTTTTACTAGTTAAACTGGAAGAATGCATGTTTACGTGTATCACATTAATCTGTACAAGAACTTCTAAATTATAATTTACAGTTGCACAACTGCATTTAATCCATTATGAGAGACAAATAATCACAGTCCTGTTTACTTAGGGGTTTGGGATGAGATGTACCTGAAAGTGACAACTGTATGCTTATATTGGTACAAACTCATGATCTAAAAATCTCTGAACTTTCATTGTACCTGAAAATGAAGGGACCAGTTCTCTTAACTGATAGGTATCTCTGCATTTTACATGTTGTCTTTTGTTTTTTGGGTTTGGGGGTTTTGGGTGTTGGGGGTTTTTTTACATAATTAGAGTGTAATTTTAATTACTCTCCCAAGAAGTAGAAAAGCCAAGTGAAGTTCCCTCTTCAGGTTAAGAGATGCATGCTTGAGTCTTCTGCTTCCCTGGTATAACCACCACATACCAGACCAAATTAAGCTAAGGGAGTCCTTCACTCCACCTGATGAAGTTGAGTTACTTCATAGGAATGAATGACATGTTTATGAATGAAAGAGAGGAAACTAGTGGACCTTTGCTATCTCTAAAGCTTAGTGGTTAGAAGAGGTTGTGATCATTCTTGCCAGTATAGTCTCTGTTCTCCATTAAGTGGCTATTTAATATTAAAAAAATGCATAGGCAGACCCAGAAACAGGACTGAAATCCAGGTCTTCCAGTTTGCAGGGATGTCTCCTACTGGCAAAACTATAAAGTTAAGGTTTCAGAAGTGCTGTCTGCACTCTGGGACAGTTTGCTATTGTGCAGAATGCTGCCAGCATTGGATGAAGGATCACAGTGATACAAAATCACAGCTGCCATTCTTCTCCCAGATGCTGCATCTTAAAAGTTTCTACCCAAGGAGTGGCTTGTCCAAAGCAATGGCCTCTGCAATCAGTGTTCTTGCAGCACCTGCAGCTAGCCCTACTTAATCTGGAACTTGTTCTTCAATGTCAGTACATGGAGGCAGGAAACTGATCAAAGGGATGTGCCCTATGTGAGTGAAGCTATGGGTGTCTTGTTTTGCTGGGCAAGGAGAATAACCAGGAGGTAGAACAAAGGGGTTGTGTGCTAATCTGGAGTGGTGGGTTGTGCAGAAAGAGGTCAACGGTACAGGGCTGGTCTCTGGATTTAGGAATATGAGAGTGCCTCCATGCTTGTTTAAAGCTGTTACTGATGATGGTAGCTAAGTAAATAGTTCGAGAGCTCCTCTTCACTCTACAGTTGACTGCTTATCTGAAATGCATTGTTCCAAGCCCATTATCTTAGTGTTTTGGGCACCTAGTACTAGTTTCTGGATTCCAGTTCTGCCAGATCTGTACACTAAGCCTTGTTTCTTCTTACTCTTGTAAATACTGAGGATTTGGACTGTTGAGAAAGTGGAGGGTATGTAAGCATGATCTTTTTATGTTGTAGCTTTGAGGAGTACCTCTGACTTTCTGTGTAATGATAAAGGATAATCAGCTGCTGCTTCAGTGCCTCCTGGTGAGATGTCACACAAAATATGTTACCTGTACATTTGCAGGTGCTGCAACACTGGGACCTTCTTTCCCTCCAAAATGGATTTGCAAGCTTGGCAGCAAAGAACCACCTGTTGTTTATGCTGCAGACAGCTCATTCTGAAACTACAGTGGGCTCTGTTTTCTGGAGAAACCTTTTATTTGTGAGAGCAAGGCTAAACTGGATGAGTGGGCCCACACCAGCAAAGGTCTGCAGTGAAGAAAGAACAGAAGCTGTCAGAGGAAACAAATTGGAAGTGGTACACCTCAGTTAGATATCAAGGTTTAGAAATAGGTAGTGAGTATGCAGATTAAGCAAGCAGTGTAATTTTTTTTTTAATGGAAAAATGAGTTAGGTAGCTTCTGACACTTTTGTGTTTCTTTTGTGTGATTTGAAAGCTCTCTGAAGAGAATCTGCTGATATTTACCATGTACTGAATTTTAATTTTGGATTTGACTTTGCCAATGTTTTTCTCCCACAAAGGGGTGTTTAAACCTTGTTGGGTATGTAATCTAAGTGCTTAAGTAGCCTTCAATAATGTAATTTGTCAGTTTGTCCTGCAGGCTCTAATACATATATTTTTAGTAGAACCCCATAAAATGAAGAAGTATTATTATTTCTATTCAAGCAGGAAACTAAAGCGCAGAAAGTTAATTCAGAGTTCTTCACTTGCAGGAGTTTCTCTGACAGTGCTTTAAAGAGATCACTGTTGCGTTCGTGTTTTGGAAACTCTTATCAGATTCTACTTAAAATAGTGCTTTTGAGCACTTTATTTCAAGTATGAAAAAACCTTTTCTTTAATCTATTGCTTTTTCTCCAGAAAGCAGAGACTAGAAAATGTATTAATTTAAATTGGCTGAAAATGCAGACTAAATTATGTGGTTATGTTGCTATGAAATATCACAGAAATGTGTCTCTAAGTTGAGAATGTTCTTTGTTTATCATCAAGATCAAAGTCTGCCTCCTAGTCTAGGGATTTTGTGGTAATTTAAAATATACAAGAGATGTAATTATTGAAATTTATTAATTGACTCGAGATGCTGATTTCAGAATTATAGTTGATGTATTTAGTGACTTAGTGGTGATTGAGTCTGCAGAACTATACTTGAAATTACACATTGCTCAAATGTCTAGTTTGAAAATGTTGCTTTCCAAGTACTATGAAAGCTAAGTATTGTTTATTCAATGACCATAAGTCCTTTTTAAGCAAGGATGAATTTACCAGTTTTCTAAAATTATACATATTTCTCATATTTATAATAAGAAAATACTTTTCTTATTTTGGGAATTGTTTAGAGAATTCTTCTTAAATGCTGCTGCAATGCATTCAGCCACAAACTTGGCTTCAGCCTTCCAGGAACAACTATCTAAATGTTTAACAGAAGTGAAATTTGGACAATCCTGTTGCCCAGGATTTGGACAATTCTGTTCCTTCTGTATGCAGAAGCCTGACAAAACGTCTAGGGTCCTTCCTAGATCCTAGCTGTGTAGAGATGGTAGAAATAAGAAGAGACTGAAATCCTGAAGTCTTTTTTTAGCAAGAGTTCCTTCTCTTGCAATAATCTCAATGTAGTGAATTGATTACTCATCTTTACATAGGAAAAGCTGGGCAGCTAATAAGCATGGCCCCCATTCTCTATAGGATGCCTGGCCAAGCTGCCAGCCACTCTTGTGCATCCATTAAGATGAAATTTAGCACTTTATTGCAAGAACAGATTAATAGATTTTTATATCACATCAAACACTTGTATATATTCTGAGAAAATGTAGGAACCTGGATGGAATTATGGAATTGTGACATAGTGCAGACATCAGCCATTGTGTTAAAATATTTAAGTAAAATAGAAGAGCTATAGTGGGCTCTCGTTTTTTTTTTCTTGTTCTTTTTTTTTTTTTTTTTAAGGGACATCTATGGATAACTGTTTCTCAGGTGAGAACTTGATTGATTTACAAGAAGAAAATGCAAATATTTTAAGCATCTGTAGAGACATGAAGTAGTAAACATAAGTAGACAGTAGTTTTCTATCTTGCTCTTCATTGAGCTATTTGGACACAGATTTTTGCAGTGAGTATTTGGAAAATTATATATATATATATATAAATTGTTGCTCCTTAGAATTTCTGGTTTGCCTTTGAATTTCTGTTTTGCCTAGAGGACAGTAATTCTTTAAATACTGGTTTTTATAACCAACGCAGTTGGAGTAACTTTCATCTTTTCTTTCAAATTAACCATAATTCTCCACTCTTCAGTTGGATAGTTTGTGGATAGAAATAAATTTTGTTGTTTGGTCATACATAAAACATTCTGGATAACAGTATGTTTAGTTTAAACTCTATGTTAGCAGGCATAGTGTTTGGACTGAAATTTCAGAAATAGTCTTTGGAAATGGATATTTTGTTTTTAGATGAAAATATGAAATGTCTCTGTAGGTGACTCTTCCAAAAATGATTAAATCCATTCCTTTTCTAGTTTACTCTTAATAATTCAGTGTCAGATTTTTATCTTTTGCACCTGAGAACAAACCTGGGTTATTGGTTATTTAATTTCTGAAATATTACAAGAATTACTGAAACATTTTTTCTTTTTTCCTCCTTGTGGATTGTGTAGGTAGTATGTGATGATAATGTTTTGAGGGAGAATAGGGAAGAAATTGGGTCTGCAGTGCTAAATTATCCTGGCATGTAGTGAATTGTAAAAAGATTTACGTGATTATTAAGGTAACAAGAACTATCTGCTTCTTCATCTTTTCTTATTCATTAGCTTACTGCTGGCCTATTGTTTTGTTGGGGTTTTTTTGTGGTGTTTTTTGTTGTTGTGTTTTTCTTCCCCTCCCCCCAGAGGTGTCCTAGACAGGACTAGTATTCAGTTTTTGCTGCACTAAGGCAAACAGTATAGTTTAGGTACAGTTTACAATGATGAGTGCAACTCGAACACTTTCTTTGTCAATGGGTTGCATTTTAGCAGCTGTGTTGCCTTAAATCCTAGTCTAGACAAGAGAATTAAAGGTGTGATATGAGCATGTTATCCTTTCCCAGCATTAATGTCATGAGGCTAGCTCAATTAGTTGATGCTGCACTACTTAAAAATGCAATGGTGACAATATTTTAATTCTTGTCTTGATTAGGCCTAGACTAGGTGAAAGATCAGGTGAAGGATAAGAAAAGGAGTAAGCTTTTTTAGAATTGGTTAGCTTGTTTTGAAACACTGCTTTTGTGATGTGGATAGAGCTTTAATGTCTTTTAACATATTGTTATCTTCTGTAAAAAGTCAGGGTAATGAGGCAGACATTAAAAGTATTTTAAAATACCATAATGTAATAGCTCAGGGTAGTTGTCTGGGGTAAAACAAAATATAACTCTTCCTGTATAGAATGGTTTTGTGACTTCCTGTTGCTGTTCTGGGTAACAGGTAGCCACCTTATCTAAAATATTAATAGTGTTTGAGATTCCCATGTGAGTATCAGCTCAAATACAATTTAATTTGAACTGTATATTAATTGGCTATGGGTACTGAACTGAAGTGCTCAAAATGTTGTGAGAAGATTTGGTCCTGGATTTCTCAGTAATTGCATGAAAGTTGCTTTTAGGAAATGGTGTCATAGATCACATAGATCTGGGCTGTGTGTGCACTTGCAGTGATGAGCAAGTTTTGGTAAGATAATGTTTGCACTGTTTTTCCTCTTACTCCTAATGTATTTTACAAGTATAGAGGATAAACCAGGACTGATCAACTTGCTTTATCTCCTTAGATCTGCTTGCAGTTTCCTACACTGCTATAACGTCTTTCTGACTCCTGTTCAGTCTCTTACTTGAAAAGTTTTAGAAATGTCCAAATAATTGGAATGCCTTTTCCATTTTAAAAAGCCATAAACTTTTAGTCCTATCTAGAAATGCATAAATTATTTGCACGAGAATTGCTTTTCTTTTGAAATTTCCTTGCCATGTTTTGAATTTCACTTTTAAGGGTTACAAGCTTGTTGGTTTTGTCAGAACAAAACAGTGAATATTAAAAGTTTGGGGTTTGTACCATTTTCCCCAAAAGTTATAAATGAGTATGGGGAAAAAAAATAATCTTTCATTTTGGTTTTTAACCAACATCTGTATTTTTAACCCACATCTGTATTTAATTGCACTTGACTATGATGCAGAATCCTGGACCTGTGTATTTGAACTACATGACAGCAGTCATTATCTGTATGCTACTGTTTGTACACTTTGTAAGAAGGTATGCTTTCAGTCTGTAGATTGCTCTCTACTGCCAGGAGGACTTGATGCTAGGGTTTTCTTAGTAGTAATCTTCTATCTCCAGGTTCAAAATTCTCCCCTCTTCTGCTGTAATAATTCTTCTGAAAACTAGACAAATGGTGGTGGCTTGTGGTTTACTAGGGGTTTTTTGGGGGGGGGTTGTTCAGTTTGGGGGGGAGGGGTGTGTGGTTTTTTGTTGTTTGTTTCTTTGGTTGTTTTTTTTTTATGGGGGGTTGTTTGTTTTTTTTAATTTGGGAGTTTCTTTTTCAAAATAATTTGGTGGGCAGGTGTTTATCACCTCAAACTGTTTCTTCTGGAGCCTTTTATCAGATGCTTTTCATGCTTCCCAACACATCACACCCCCCACTCCCTCCCCCCTCCCCCCAAAAAATCTTAACTGGTCTGAGTGCTTCTCAGTCTTCAATCAAATCCAGGCTCTCCTTCTCAGTGCTTAAAGAAGGCATCTGCTCAGCTAGTCTCAGAAGCAGTTAGATTCTTGGTAGCTGACATGCAGGTTACTTCCTACAATGCTTGGAAGAGAGAAGCACGAGTCACCTTCTGCTGTGTTGACGCTGCAGTCCACAGTTGGAATCCAAGCATTAATGTGGAATTAATTCTTCCATTGCCTTTGTTCATTTGGGTGTGGTGTTCGGTTTGGGGAGAGGAGTGGGGGGGATCAGTGTAGTACTGTGTACATCTATCTGATCTGCTTGGCTTCTTTAACAGATAACCTCATCAGTATACGCTGTGGCTTTGAGGGATAGGAGAGGATGGTTTTGCTTTTGTAGCAGGTGTGGAGGATGCTGTCCAAAGCAGGGAATCCTGAATGTGCATCCTCTGAACATGTAGTGCTCTCTTTTTTTCCTTTTTTTTTTCCCTTCCAATGTCAGCCTTATCTTTTCTTCTGTTTCATTGAGAAATCAATGAGAAATGGGACTTGCAGAGTTGCTTAGTGTCAGTTCTTTAGAAATCTGCTTTGCCTTGAGATGAGTAGTCCTGTTGCAGCAAACCACTAGGAACTATTTCCTTATGTATGTAGATCTCTCCTGTTGAGGGGCAGGCCTTCTCACTGATCAAACCCTTACATTTTAAACGAGTGGGAAAACAGTGGAAGCCACTATTGTCGTCATGGGGTGACAGCTGACCCTTCCTGAAATATTGTGGTCACCTGGAGTAGGGGAGTCTTCTGGTGACCACTCACTGTATGGAATATTGATTTTGCATTTTTGCAGTGACTTGTTTATTTAAAGGGAATAAGCAGTCCAGAGAAATCTCTTGAGTTTCAGTCCCCAGTATCTTTGTTCATCTAGCACACCTGATCTTTTTCTGTTGTTGTTCCCTCGGGATTTGTGAATTAGCCTTTGTGTATTTGTATTTGGCTTCATAGTAGCACATCTTCAACAGGAAGATTGAAGAGTATTTTCTCAACCTTGCTTATAGCTTAGTGGTTAGAGCAGTCTTCTGGGAAAAGCAGATGTGAAACTCATATAACTAAAGAGAGGTGTATTGTGAAGTCTTTCACCTCTGATCAGTGCTGTATTGCTGTACTACTACGTTAAATGCAAGAAACACCATTATCACTACTAGCTGTTGCTCCCATGGCTTTCTCTGGAAGTGATATCTGTTAAGTTGGTGGGGTTGGGGTGGTTTTTGTGGTTGGTTTTGGTTTTGTTTTTTTTTTGTCTGTGGGTTTTGAGTTTTCCATGTGCGTGTGAGTTTTGGGGGTTTTTTTAAGTATCTTACTATTGTTGTGTTACTGGATTCAGAAGAATGCTAGTGAATTAGGCCTCTTGAGGGACTTAGCTGCTTGCATGCCTTATCTGTAAATCAAGATAGTTTGGGGGTGTGACCCTGTTGTGGTTCCAATATATGGCTCAGCTGGACTCGCACAGCTGTAGACCTTGAAACAGCTGCCTTATTTTGATAAATTTAGGGGCATGTGGCCTACCAAGAAGTTAAGGAGGTAGACAGAAATTTTGTGGAGCAGTCTCTTGGACACAGATCCATAAATTCTTTTGGAGTCCCAGTATATTTACCTACCTCAGTTTTGCATTCAGGCACAGCAGTAATTGCCACCAGAACATTTTTCTATGCTTACCTCCTGCTTTTTCACATCAATTTCATTCCTTATGTTTTGAGCCATGAATTTTCAAATGCCTTTGTATGGATCTTGTTAGTACAAAATATTGAGCAGACCACAGACTTGATGATCATATCATCCACAGCATGGACTTGACAGTTCTTGTACTTTAGATGTAAAGAGTGCTATGCACAGATGTTATTCTAAACTATAATAGCAATAGATGGCTACCCTCATACAAATAATTGTCTGAGGGATGATATAGGCTCTTTCCTAGGAAGAACCTGGAGAAGCAGGTGATACCAAGATAGCCTGCTGAGAGTCCATAGACTTTTAATGTTAAATATTGAATGTGAGGAAACTTTATTCTGTGTTTCCTCTAGTTTGGATGTCTGCAGCTTTACTTAATGTTGGAAACTGTGGATGCTCAGCAGGCTGTCTTCACATCACTGGCTTCTCCAGTGGTTGTTAAAGCTTGGCCTTGCAAGAGAATCTGTGTTCATCTGCTCTTTGATCCTTGACAATGTTCCAGAATATTTAGGTACTTAAACACATTCTGGAGTTTCACTCAATCCATATACTCCCAAATTTGATTCATATTATGGAGAAGCTAGGCTTCCTGTTAATGTGGTGAGTGAGTGGCTATGTTTTGATGGAATTAGGTTTGAAGAATCTTCTGCTGCCTTTAATGATAACGTTATGGATCAAATGATAATTGTGCCTGGACTGCGTGAATGGATTTTTAATGGTCTTGCCTCTAGTCTGGCACTATATACATTATAGTTGTTCCGTCTGGGATTGTGTAGCCTCTGTTACTGAAGTATCACTGTTGTCTTATGTAGCTGCTGCAAATTTCTGATGAGTCTGTTTACAATCTAGCACTTTTTAGTTTCCTCTTGTAACTCTTTTTTTCCTAGTGCTGTTTGTAACCAGATTTCATAGCAACCAAAGTCAGATGCTTGCTACCCATCAGATGAGTCTGTCAGCAACTGTTGGCAAGGAATGCTGTTCCTATTACCTCTCCAAGCACCAGTTTTTACTTAAAAGCCTGGTATTATTATGGAAATAGTCCTGCTGCCACCAGGCCTTCTGCCTCAGCTCCTGCACTGACCGTGTAATTGGAGGGTTGCTGAACTTGCTCTTCATCTGTGTGAGGGTGGTTTTCAGGAACCATAGTGGGCAAATGCACTCCTTGGAAAGTCTCCTGATGGACTGGAGCTGCTGTTCTTTTCACCTTTTTTGATTTACAGTGTCAATTATGTTCGTAATTGCCAAGAGTTCAACTACTGGGCAGCTGTAACAGTTTATAGACCAGATGCCTAATGTGCCTGTTTAACTAAAAGCAGGGCCCTTTCTCAAGGCGAGGAAGTGACTGGCATTTGCAGATGGTATGAGCCCTTAGTCACATTACTAAGCTATACCAGACATGTTCAAAATACCATTATCTGTCTAAAAATTATGTCACAAGAAGCTCAAGATAAACATCATGGTTGTCTGATCTGATGATGAAAGGTGGTTTCTCCTGACTGGTTACTCTTACCACTTTAACACTTTGCTTTATATAGTTCAGTTTTTACCTACCAAAGTTTGCAATATAACTGTTCTGAGAGGGGAAATAACTGTGCAGAAAGCTAGAGTCTGGATACTTGCACTTGAAAGGTCCAGATTGCTCTGGAGCGTAAGGCAGAGGGAAGGACGCTGGCGTGCATACCACGTTTTGCAGCCTTTATTGATGTATCTGTAGGTTTGAAATAGACAGACTGAGAAAAAAAATTTTGGTTACAAAGTTTCAACCTCTGAGACTTGCTACCGTGCAGACTCAACATAGGAAAGAAAATAGGGTTTTGGAAAAAAAAGTTTACATTGTTGTCTTTCCATGGACTCTCAAGAACTTGGTCATTCAATATGATTTGGTGTTTATTGCAGGATACTGGGGTTTTTTTTCCCCCTCATTCTAACACTTATAAACTGTATTTGGCTAAAATATACCAACATTTATTTTTTTTTAATTGAGATGAACATGTTCAAGAAAGAAAACAAATCACCTAAAGGTGTGAAATCACTGGATTTAGTGTATGTTGAATTCTCCTCCAGGTGGTTTTTATTCAGAAACAGTGACGGCTGTCAGTGTAGCTTGGTCTGCCAGAGAGGGACAGTGGAAAGCTCAATCTTGGAGGAAAGCTGAGAAGGCACACCTTGAAAGTTCCTTATTACTCTGAAATTAAGCAATTGTATTGCCTTCCTAGCTGGGATAATTGGACTGGTAATTGAAGTCTACATTCTTCTCCCAGAGATGATCAAAATGCCTTCACTTGAAAGACTTTCTGTCTGTTAGCAAGAAATGTGGTTAGATTAAAAGGACTGGGAACAGTCTGGGCTTCACACCCCTGCACACACCTTCATATTAATTGAAATGGCCTTCTGGATAGGACACCTTAATGTGGAAAAAATAATTAGTGGACTTTTTCAGGAAATTCTAGTAACCAGTTAGTGGTTCAATGAAGAAGATGTAATGGACACTAGGGTGTGTGGTACCTTTAAATATAGGCTCTTTCTTAAACAAATCTAAATTTCTAAAATATTTATTTACTGTCACTTTTGAGACTTAAGTATATAAATTATTATCCTTTCTGTACTAGATAGTGACAGACATTTAAAACCTAAATGCTGCCTCTTTAAAAATAAGTTTACTCAGAAAGAGAGAGAGCTAAAATACACATTTATACACTAATATATGCATATATGTGCAGATGGGGTTTTCAGTCTTCCAGGATGAGGTCAGGAGCCAGGACAAAAAGAAAAACAAACAACAAACCAAAAACCAAAATGGGGATTTCACCAGGTTCTGCAGTCATCTTCTGTTTAAAATAGGCTTTATCCACATAAGAAAATTCTGCAAGTTATCTTCTGAACAAGTTTGGTAAAGCCGCATTGTTTGTTTCCTACCTAATTTAAGCAATATTAAAATTGAGGTCTGTGGGGGAATTTACACCATTTTAAAAAAATATTATTTGGCCCAGGGTTTTATGTTTTGGGCTTTTTTTTTTTCCCTCCCTCAAAAAAATAGGTTAGTAAGAGTCTTAGCCTCTTGTTTTCTCTCTTCCTCCTCCTCTCTAACATGCATGCACTCATTTCTTTTTCTGTCAGCTAGCAAAGTCCATCCTTTCCATCAGTTCAGCTGAGTAACTGTCATTTTGGGTGACACAGGCCATGAGCTGGCATACAGCCACTGGCAAAATGCCATCATGGAGGTGCTTCAGTGCCCTGGGGATGCTGACAGCTGGGAGCCTTGGGCTCTGACTCTGGTACACCTGCTCTGCTGCTGACACAGCATTGGCACTGACCAAAGCAGCCAGGTGCCTAAAGCCCCAGAGATACAGTGGTGTGGTGACAGAGTCCTGGAGGCTAACTTTGCTGGTGCAGACATGGCATAATAGCTGATAGGGTTGACATGTGCAAAGTAAAAATGGTCTTCAAGGTAATTGTCATAAGGTGTCTTCATAGACAATAAAATGTCTGTCAGACAGGCTAGTAAAACTATTCTGGGGAAAGGAAGCTTTTTTTTAACCTAGACTAGACTCAAAAGAAATTAACATTTATACTGTAGTTAAAATATAAATAGCTCAACATCTGGGATGATGAATATGTTTGAGTTCATTCTAACTGGCTTCATTTTAATAGTTACTCAAATGTTAGATTTGAGAGATAAATACACACATGTAAGGAAGAAAAAATTGTTTAGATTTTACTGGTTTATGTACTAGATACCCTATGTTTGGTGTCATTTTATAACTGAGCTTTTACTAGGGAAGTTCTGGATACTAGAATGGGTAAACTTTAATTTCAATTCTTCCAGTATATTCAGGGTGCTGATTTAGAATGAAGTAGTCTGTTGTTGTTCTTTAACTGATAGCTGTCTTATTGTAGGAATAATAATAAAAGCTCCTAAGAAAATTATTTCTGAAGTTTATGTTCAAAAAAGCAGAAAGATTATTGGTAACTCGTATTTTCTATTCACCTCATAAAGGTGGTATTCTGGGAGGCAGTATTTTATACTCAAAAATGAACCAAAGCTTATTTAAATCTCAAATAATAAAACAAAAAAAGCCCACTTGACTTTGGAAGCTCTTATTTTTATATATTCATCTTTAGGTACAGAAACAGTTTCACTTAGCTTGTTCATAGGCTGGTTTTGAATCAAATTTCTAGAGTTGAAAAGTTGAGTTGCTAAAGATGGAGATCACTTCTGAAGAGCATGGAGAAGAGCACCTTAGTGCTCTGTTAATTCAAACATTCAGATTAGGTTAAACCAGGCTTACAGTAAAAATTCTGTAAGCTAAAGGCCACCAACTTCCTGAAGCCGTGGCAGAAAGCTTTTCTTTCCCAAGTTGGAAGTCAGATGTTCCAGTAGAAATTCAGCAGGAGCGAAGAGCCATCTCAGAGCAATCTGCTAGTGAAACTAGTCAAGCTCTTTGGCTACATACCTGGTTTTTCTTTGTTATTGACAAATTTGATTTTGGTAAAAGAGGATTTGACTACAGTCAGAAGAATATGAAGTCATAATACTATTTCTAAAGTAAAGGAGAAGATGATAGAACTTGTAATATATTCTCCTAAATTGGCACACTATACTAGTGTGGCCACTTAGAGTTTCTGTAAAACAGTCTATCTTCTGCAAAATACCCAGGGTTGTAACCCAGTTGTACTGATGTGAGGAAAATCTGTCTCAACAGAGCATTTTTTGCGAAGTTTTCTTATATGCATTGTAGGATGTTTTTCTTAGCTTGAAGGACAGTAAGCTGTATTCTTCTTTGGTTACTAGGGCAACAAAGAAGTGTCTGCTTCATACTAGACACACAAATTCTCTTCAGGCTGTGCAATATCATATAAACTCTGATATCTGCCTTAACTTCTACAGAAGGATTGATGAAAGAGCAGAAATTTATGCCACGTTTTTGCCCTTTAATCCCATTATTTTTATATGATTTTCAGTTAAGTTTTAGTGACTTGAAGCTAGATTCATTGCAAAAGGTCAAATTCTTTTTTGGTTTTTAAATAAATAAAAGCCACTATGAAAATGCAGTTTGTATCTGTACATAACACTTGATTCTACAGAGCAGATAGTGGCAATCTGTCACAGGTAAAGTTTGTGACCCAGGCTTGCATATGGTTTCGGCAGCTAGGTCTGGGTAGTGCTGAAAGTCAGCAGATCTGACTTGACTGAGTGAGAAGGTTTTTTGCCTCAACATGGAGGAGAAACTGTTGCTTTCTGTGTGGTTCTGACTGGACAGCTAATCCTTTGGAAGCAGGTGATGTTACTAAGAAGGTTTTGAATTAATTGTTGGGCCTATTCTTGAAGACTGTGAAAGTGTAATTTTAATTAGCTAGGGAAAATCCTGTTAGTTTCAGTTTTGCTTTGGGATTTTTATCAGTGATTATTAAATTGGGTAAAGGAATATGAAAGTGTGCTTACTTTGAAGAGTGAAATAATACCTTACAGGTCTAGTCTTCTGACCCTTTTAAGATGTGTATGCATTTGACTATTTTTTGCTAGCCAAAGTTTTTACTCTGTGTATCCACTAAAAGTTTATCCTTCTGTAGTTTAACTAAACAAGGCTAAAGAGATGTAAGTTGTCATTAACTTGTGCTTGATCTTTATTCTGTTAAATCTGGTTAACTCACTTTACTTTTGCAAAGGGACCTGTTCAAGCCCACATCATCTGAATAAGCAGGCTTTTTGACCTTGTACAGGTTTTGTACAGAGAAGCAATGGGGAGGAGAAATCCCTCAATGTCAGCATATGTTGTAAGATATTGTGAGCCCTTGCAGTTTCTGCTCAAGCCAGTAGTGTTGAAGTGAGATAACAACCTTGGCTTTGTCCTCCAAAGTGATGCTCTTGCTCCTGGTCCGAAGCACACCTAATCCAAGAGCTTTATTGTTTCTGCTGGCAATTCTACTGCAATTCTTTTTGTTATTGGTGTAGAATCTGACCTAACATATCTTTATTCTCAATACTTGTAAAGAAAACCTGAAAATTTGTGGTGTTATGTAGCCTACTGCTGAGAATAGCTGGGATGAAGGATATTTTTTTCTTGAAGAGCAAGTAAGACTGCTTCAAGATGTTTGGGTTGCCACCATCACTAAGGATGGGAGACCTCAGAAATGCTTATTTGCTATAGCTGTTCAGAGATTAAGACTGAAAACTCTTGTTTTTTTCAGATGGAGAATACAGAGAGTAGAGAGTTCCAGGAACTTGCTAGAAATCACACAGGAAATTGTAACCACGGTGTGGAACTGAACCCACATCTCTTAAATCGTGTGTCAGTGCTTCTCTCACTTGAGGTTTAATGTGTTTTCTGCAATGTATCAGAGAATAAAGTTTAGTTATCATGGAGTACTAGAAGGGTTTGGGTTGAAAGGGACCTTTCAAGGTCATCTAGTCTAACTCCCCTGCATAAGTGGTTAAGTCTTAATAAAAAAAAAATGTAATTTTTAAGAATTGTTTTTTTAAGACTTTACCATCTCTCCTTTATTTGTATTTTAGTCTCTTTAGTGTCTTCCATGTATTGTACATTTGCTGGGTACTGAAAACCTTGACATAACCAGTCATTTCCATGATTTTGGAATAAACTTCAATATATTAGCATGGCATATGGCTTAAAAATATCAAAGGTCAGAAAACTAACATGGTCATTAAGAGTAATTTTCAATTAGGGACACAAAGTTTAAATGCTGAAATATGAGGCCTGTTTTTCAAGATGTTGAGCCATGCTAGTAACAGCAATTTTGAAAAATCAGATGCTCAGCTCTAGTGTCTGGAAATTTTGAGCAAGAACTTTGTATTTAAGCAGCCATACTGTGCCTCATAATCTGCTCAAAGCTTTGTTGACAACTAGAGTTCTTTCAATGCAAACTGAGTATACAGATGGGAACAGAGTGAAATCAGTGCACCTCTGAGAATCTCAGATTTGTAGGACATTCTGATTTTCCTGTTGCTTTTAGGAAAAGGAGAATTAGTCATGATGGAAAAAGTCAGATGAAACACTTGCCGTGCATATTGTTTCTTGGGCTTTTGCTTGGAAGAACTATTTCCTCTAACTTCTTACAAGCACAGTACCAAGGGTGAGCCTGCCAAACAATCTCAGGAAAACTGTCATTGGTTGGGACTTTTTCTAAACCTTGAAACCAAGCTGTAAAGTGAAAGTTTACTAAACAACCACAGAACTGAATTGACTTTACAGTATTTTATTTAAAGTGAGGTGATTATTTCCAGAAAGTTTCATGTGCAAGAGCAAAGGTAGTTTCTGAAGCCTCCTCAAAAGCAATATGGTGTGGTAGTTATTTATTATTTTAATACTAGTCTTCAAGTTGTTTTACAATTATTATTTAATTTGCTGCCCTGTGAGTAAGTACAATAATGTTGACTTTATATACCTCAGTCTATCCATCTGAAGAGTTTGTTTCCCAAAGGCCATATAAGGATTTCATGTCAAAGCCTAGAATGAAATGTTAGATCCCCAGTCCTGCAATTAGGCTGAACACTGTTCCTTATAGCAAGCTAATTCATGACTCAGCCACCTAATTGCATTGGGACTTCCAATAAGCTCTTTAACATCTACTCATTTATAAAATTATTTTAAGACTCCTTTTTTAGTTGGGAGTTGTTGCTTAAGTAATTAAATCCTTACACAATATAGCTTATAAGCTGAATATTAAATGCAATTAATTATTAAGCTGGAATGACTTGTTTGCACGGAATGGTGGGAGTTTTACAGCTGTTCTGTATGGATTTACCTGGGAAGCTGTAATAATTTCCATTAGAGAGCAAACTGCTCAAACTTTGCAGAAACCTGCTTATTTTTAGAGTCACATATCTTCTGAAACATTCTAAACACACGTACATGTATAGTCACATCTTCAATGCTGTGTATTTGCAGGGCTCCATGCAAGAAGACACAGAGTTATGCAGACTGAGACCCTGCTGTTGATTTAATTCATATTGTTTAAAAGCTACCAAAATACAAATAATTGGGGTTTGGAAGAAGTGAAAGGTCTTCTCTGGCTGAATTTCTTAAGACAAGGTAGTAATTGCTTTGAAATTTTTCCCTGCTGCTTTGGTTCAAGAACTGGAAGCTTTCAACAAAGGATTGTTTTCCCCTTGATGATTTTGTGGCTGGTCTTCCTTTCGTCCTGGTGTTTGGGAGGCTCAGAATCAGTCTAGGGAACACTGTGTGTCTTTTTCTTTTCTGCTGAAGCTGATGTGAGTTTTAACTATTGAGGATTCTGCCTTAAATGTCCAAGGAATTGTGAGAAAGGGATTAAAAAATAAGTCTTGGTATTTACACTTGGAATACTTTCTTTCTCTAGATGAGGAAACGTCAAAGTTATGTCAGATTTTACTGCAGGCAATCAAAGTTTGCAAGTTGTGTTACAAAATAATGTTTAGTAATTTTTATGTATGAACCTGTGAACAGCCTAGCAGATTTATTTGTGATTTCTGATAATTTGTTTCATATTCCTTAGAATTCTTTTACTGTGTATTTTGACAGAATGCTTACCACAGATTTATTTGTAAGCCTAAAATGAAGAATAATTATACTTACTGGCTTTCTGGTATTATTTGCACCATTGTCCCTACTATCTTTATCCTTTAAATTACTTTCCATTTTGCAATACTATCAAAAGTGCCAGAAATACATTCTTTCAGAAAAAAAAAAAAAAAACAGGGGTGGGGGAAGATGTACTGCATGTAAAAGTGATACAGTTGGTTCAGTACTGGAGACTCCTATTGAGGATTAGGAATAGTTGTCATGGACCTTTGCACTTCAGTGGTCCCATATATAACATGTAAAGCTAGAAACCATACATCTTTCCAGAAAAGTCAACAGGGCTTAAGTTAGGTATAGGAAATAGTCTTTAAGAACAAACGTTTGTTTTCTCTTGTTTTTATTATACAGAAGGTTTCTGTATTTTGGTTGAACATATTTGGCTCTGATATGAAGCTCAGGCAGAAAATCCTAGAAAAGATGCAACACTTCCAGAATGCTAAATTGGAAAGCAGGTACCCATTTGAATTTGTCTTCTCCTGTCCTGGTCTGGTTTTGCTTTTTTCCCCACCCACGGCTTAGGGTTATTGGGTGATCTTCAGGACAGGTTAAGGGAATCAGATCAGTTTATTAGCCTTTGTGTACATATTTCTTTTTTTTATTTTTCAGTTTTTTGTGTTTTTATTTGGTTTTATCTTTATCCAATGACAGCTCCAGACAGAAATCTGTACAGTACTTTATAAAAGAGATTCAGACATGATTTCGGGTACTGCACGTGTTTTTTCTCTTTCTAAATAAGATTGGAGCTAGAAAATATGAGAGGTAAAAATCTCTGAGGAACATCTACATACTGTTCATCTTGAGGCTTTCTAAATGTTTTAAGCTGCTACTCAAAGTACACATTAATATAAACAAATGTGGATGATGTATGTGCTGTGTGGGGTAAGATAAAATATAGAAACTACTTATTGCTGTGTGGCATGTAAGGCTATGTGGTCAGCAGTGCATAGGTGGGCCACGTAAAACATTTAAGGTCTAAATATTTATTGATTCCACATGGCTATGGTGTCCATCCTCAGGAAAACAGAGGAATTTACTGTGACTTGTTGGTCCCAGAAACTTGTTAAAGATGGTTAACAGGTTGGGTTTTAGCGTTGAATAGTTATCTGGGACTGGAAAATAGATGCTGGTTGTCTTTTATGGAGCATTGCCTGTATCTTGCCAGTAGTGATGTCCTAGATACGATGGTGTTTCACTCTGCACCAGTGTCTTTCATAGGGCTATAAATGATTGCAGTTGTGTTATCTCTTCAGGAGTTGCTATTGCTCAGTATCTGTCATATAACTGTCATATTGGAGCTTACAATGGTGAGATCATTTAAACAGGTGGAGTACCTTGTTCTTTAAATGTGTTCTACAAACACATGGAATTGATCTTGCAAAAATTTGTTCCTGAAGAGGGCTTGAAAAGTCAAGCCTTCCATGCTTGAGTATATTTCTTACAGGGTCTGCTATGATTTTTTTTTTTTATTGCCCTGGAATACATACTGCATTGCACTGAAACATAGGAAGGAGGCAGCCGTTCTCATTTTCAGCAGTTGTCATTACTTCAGAGCTTCTAGAGTTTGATTTAGGCAAGAGCTACTGTTCCTGTGACATGTTACCAGAACTTGAAAGCTGGGAAGTACAGTGTGGAGACCCTTAAGGACTCTGAATGAAGACAAGCAAGAGTTTGAACAGCTACATGGAACCGCATAGTTTCTTTAAAAACATTTTAGTTCACTTAAGGAACTCTCCAACACACATCATTTTGATATTTGGACAATACAATACACAGATGTCTGGTGTGCCTTTTCCATGCTGAGCTAGAGTGTGGCAGGACTGATACTGAATGTAGAGCTCATAAGCCCATGCTGGAGCCAGTCTTCTGCTCAGTGAGTATCCATGGGTAGTTTTCCCATTAGTTGTCATATTCCTCTGTTATTCTGGATAATGGATACTGGCTTTTCTACACTGAAAGATAAACTGCATGACTCACTCCCTGTATGTATGTGTATATATATTGTAAATAGTTTCTATATATCTTCTAGGCAGGCATAAGTATATATATTTATATATATAAATATGAAATATATGTCACTATATATATCTATATATATATCTATATATATATCTATATATATATAAAAAGCATTTTCTCTGTAAAGATGACTACTTAAAATTTGGGTAATGCAAGGATGTATTTTGCAAGAACAACTTTATTTTTGCCCTGTGAAGAGGTATTTGATGACAGTGACGGTTCTACATCAACACTTTCTTACACAATTTAATGTTGTAAAGTTGTCATTGGATGAGTCTGGATTATAAAGTGAATAAGGCAGGTGACTGTAGGGTTCCCATGTCATTTTAGTTGGTGAAGACGGGTATTGAATAGGGTAAATGTAAGAGGCAAATCCGGGGGAAAAAAACAGGCAATACAGAAAAGTGCTTCTGTCTATTCCACCTATTAGTTCCTAGATGGTTCTGTACAAATAAATTAAATTAGACTTTTCACATCTATCATGTCAGCTCATCAGTTCTTTGTTTTGTTCCACAGTATGAAACTTTTCCACCACTCCATTTCCCAGATGCTGAGTACTTGCTGTAAACAGATCCATAGATATTTAGTTGCCCAGCTTTTCTAAGGGTTCCTAAATCTTTTTTGAGCACTATTTCAGTGGAATTGGTTATAAATTTGCAACAAGTGTTTTCTTTTC
This sequence comes from Galbula dea, assembly GCA_013399015.1. Lineage (NCBI taxonomy): Eukaryota > Metazoa > Chordata > Aves > Piciformes > Galbulidae > Galbula > Galbula dea. Next base: position 910,932 of record VWZX01013781.1, read on the forward strand.
CTCACGTGTTCTGAGCAAATTGGAGTGATTTTACAGAATGAGGAGTGGTGATCTTGTGTGTTAATTCTGGCTCATCCACTTGTTCACTGAATGCTTCTCAAGTGGCTGCTTTGAATTTATCAATTTTTTTCACTGGCAAAATTGAGAAGATACAAAATACCTGGAGGAGCTGGTAGGATGGGTGGGAGGAAGTTTGAGGCCCTCAGATATCAATAAATGAACTGAAGCTGTACCTGATTCCACTTTGATTTAAGGGGTTTTAATGCTGTACAGCAAATACAATAGGGCATGTGCTTCTGAACAGTAAAGATAAAAAGAAATATTGAATTGCTGTCTTATCTGCTGAATACCATCCATCTCATGTAATTAAAGACTATGCTATCCTGTGTTTAAAATGCAGGAGGTCATATTTTAAGATGCTCGGGTGTATTTTTGTACTTAATGGCAGCTTAAATATTGCAAGAGTTCCATATGTATTGTGCTAAATACATAGTATCCGCAGAGTAAGAAACATTCTCTTCAGATGGTCAAGGGAAATAGAATAAATAGTGAAAGTGAGGGGAATTCTCTACAATTTTTGACCACAGCCCCGGGCTGTGGATTAAGTGACATTCACATAGTTAGCAAAGAGACATAATAAAACTGAGAATTGCAGCTGCATCTTATGACATAGTTGCATGATTTTTTGATACTGCTTACGTAGTGTAAGAGTTGCTGAGGTGGTTTGAGAAGATACTGCACTTGTATCCTCTCTGGCTCTGTGGAAGCCCACTGCCACTGTAGTAGACAGGAGCACATAGGTTCCCTGTTACAGTGCAGAGTCTTGACAGCTGACTTTCATCGTGGCTAGTAGGTTAGTCCAAGCTGCTGGATGTTTCCCTCAACCTGCTGAAGATCATGCACCAGCTCTGCTGCCCTGCCTGGGAGGCAGGGTGAGTATATGGAAGGGAGGGAGGGAAGGATGAAGAAGGAGTAATAGGTGACTTAAGGACGGTGACATCTTCAACTGATGCAGGTGTCAGCTAGGACTGTTGTCTGTCGCTCAAGTGTTTTGACTCGAAGCAGTACTACTAAGCTAATGTGAAGTAGAAAATCAGGTTTCAATGAAGAGGGAACCATCTTATTTCTCTCAGATCTTCATTTAGTTTAAGTGCTAAAAGCCATAATGAGCTTTTCTCTCAGTCCTTGTTACTTTCATGAGAAAACTTGTGTGAGAGTATTTTGGAAATAGGCCCAGTGTTTTCTTCTCTGCTATGGCAAATATGTAAATTTAAAACCTGAGAGAACACTGATTTAGTTCCATGTCTGAAGGGTTTATGCATGTGGGAATGGGGGAAAAAAAAGTAAGGCAGGCATTTTGATTTTTTTAAACTTGGCAAGGATCCCCTTGCAAAGAGGTGCCTTCAGAGCTTATATGATCTATTCTTCTGTCCAAGTTGATTATGAAGCAGAACTATGATAGTTCTGGAACTCTTTTCTTTTCAGCTTGTATAACTGGCACAATGATGTGAATGTTGGAAGGGGGAGTTATATATTCTGTATTAACTAATACATGTTTGGTGTGTACGCAGTGCTTGGAGTAGACAACGTTTCCTGAAATATCAAAAATATTTACAGGCCATTTGGTTTTCTCCTTTTTATTGCTAATCTGAGAGTTCCGAATATATTAACCAAAGATAACTGTGCCCTTGAAGGGGAGAGTGATGCATCCTTATCACAAGCAGAAAATACAATGATACCTCTTTATGGAGAAGGAGGACATAATATTGAAAGGAGGCTTGGCCATCCATCCTGTTCTCACACCCTAACTGAGATTGCCAACATAGAAAATAGCATTATGTTCCTCATTTCTGTGGTGAAGACGCGTTTCTGACAGATTTCCTGGTGGGAGAGAAAATTTGGAGGTGGCAGCGTTCCTTAAAACTCTTAAGAAGGCTCTAGGGGGAAGATGTGCAACAAATGGCTAGAATGCAAAATATGCAAAGCATTTTTTCAACCTGAAATGTTAAGATCACCCAAATGTCTTTCCTGTTGGGTCTGCACTGTTTGCAAATAGATGTTTTATATTTAGTATGTTGTTGATTTTTAAATATAATTATTGCTTTTGTTTTTGTGTTTGTTTTTTTAACTGTAGGTATGAAAAGGTGCCAGTAATTCTGGTTGGTAATAAAGTGGACCTGGAAAGTGAGAGAGAAGTATCATCAAGTGAAGGCAGAGCCTTAGCTGAAGAATGGGGCTGCCCCTTTATGGAGACCTCTGCTAAAAGTAAAACAATGGTGGATGAGCTCTTTGCGGAAATTGTTAGACAAATGAACTATGCAGCACAGCCAGACAAAGATGATCCATGCTGTTCTGCATGTAATATACAATAGCATTAAAAATGACCTAACCTGGACTTCATTTACAGAAGTTTTGTAAGATGGTAAAACTGTCTACTTCACTTCCTGATTTGTGGGTCACTTGAAATACATCTGTAGTGAAGTAGCACCATTAACTCAGAGCTGAGCATTGGAAGTCAATCACTGACTCTGAATATAATTGGGTTAAATGACCACATCTCACCCGTTTTTCCCTTTGAGCACCTGCAGTTTTATGGCACAGCCAGTTGATCTCCAGGGTCATTCCAGTCGAGCGTACGTGTGGTGTTGTGTCAGACAGCAACAACAGCAACTATTTCCAAAGAAGCTGGAAAACTTTTGGGAAGAGGAAACGCAAGCAGTGGAGAGAATATCTCAGAAGACCGTTCACAACTAGTATGAGTGCAAAAGGAGAGCCAGGTCTTTCAATGTCTTAATTACTGTGCTTCAGGACGTGCGCTATCACATGTGGCCAAATTTGTTCAGTCAAATATGTTGATTTCACCAGAACTCCTGACAGTGTCAGAGGAAAAGGCTACCAGAGACCTATATAGTTTGGATTTGTTTTCAAAAGTGATGCTATTATTTCTACACTTTATCCCACATCTTGAAATAGGAAACATTGAATCCATGTCTGAAATGAGAGGCAAGGTCTGAAAACAAATGACGGGTGGAGAAACAGTCTGGCATTGGAATGTTTTAATCTTTCATTTTGCTGCTCAGAAATGGAGGATTGCTTCAGGTTTTGGTCTGCAAAAAGCCAAACAAACCCTCTGTTTACAAAGCAGGAAGCATCTTTATTTATCACTTTACTGAACCAGGAGGAAGCAACTGTGATGAAAAAAAAATGCTGAGCCTTACTAACAAGGAACACTTTAATAGATTAACTAGTACCATCTTGTAAGGAAAATTAAGCCATGTTGCATCCATATGTTCCCTTCTGCAGAAACCTCGTGGGACAGTATGAACATCCTGCATTTTTTAGTTTGTTGAAGACAACAGTTTTTCTTGCCTTTAAGGGCTATGTTCTCTGGTGTGATCCCTTACTAACCTTTGAAAATCGAGTCTGCTATTTGATAGCTTTAATGTTGAAAACTTAAATTGAATAACCATGTGAAATCATTTGGTTCAGAGGTGAAGTAGTAACAGTTGTAATTCTTTAGGTGAGTGTGGAAATGGCTCTTTAATTGCCTGACACACTATTGAAAGGTTGCCCCAATTATTGGAGTGTTAAATTGTGGGAGCAAATATTTTATTTTGAAAGGATGCTCGAGCTCTGACTTGCTAGTTTCATAGCAGTGAATATTTATCATTTGCATGACTAATGGCACAGAAATACCTATTCTGAAGTCTTACAATCAAACTGTAGGAAAGTTTTCAATCACAATGTTTAGATTTTAAATGCTGGAGAGATTGTCTTGAGCTGGATCTTTTATAGGTAAAATTGGCCATAAAAATACAGAGTCACTGAGCCTGTGGTCTAAATAACACCATGCATTTATTAGTTTTTCAATCTTGTGCAGTAACAGTGTAGTTCCTTGTGTTTAAATGAGTGAAAACAGAGGTGCTGGGGGGTGTGTGTGTGTGTGTTGAGTGTGTGTGTGTGTATATGGCCCTTAGAAATGCTGTAATTGGAGTTAGGTTCGAGAGTTTTGCCTCCATCTGCAGAACTTCCTAAAAATGCTCTCATCTGCTACAAAGGAAACTTGAGTACAAAATGCTTTGCATATTTTCATACATAAATATCCTTAATATTTTGGATTCTAGTTCCGTGGATGATAACTAAAGGAAATCACATTGATGGAAGAGAACTGGCCATCTCTGCCCTTAATCTTTCAAGACCTTTCCACAGCCAATGTATCAAAGGGCATTATATGTCACAGAACATTAAGCCTTACTAGAACGTAAATGTAGCCCATTTCCCATCTACCTTGCAGAGCTTTTGTTACTGTGCTTTGTTCTCTTGGGGAGATAGGCACACTGTTTATTTCTGGCATCTGAATGCCCATTTTGGGTGCTCTGAATTGCCCTCCTAGAGGCACCTACCTCTTTCCATTGACTATATAGCAAACTTAGGCTTTTAACTCTGTTCCTCTGAGTCACACAACTTACATGCCTAAGCTAGATGGTATGAATGTTCTCTTGCCCCCTGCCTGCCCATTGAGTAAGCCGCCATGCTTAAGCAAGATGTGAGATCAAATTCAATATTTAAAATATCTAGATTGGGAAATGGTCTATTAAGCAGTGCAACCTATCTATAAAACAGTTTGTCAGCACAAGATCCACTCTGTTAGGTGCTAATAAAAAAAGGCTCCAATTTGAAACCAATTTGGAAGTGCATGTGCAATGTTATTTACAGAAATGTTAAAATCTTGCCTCTGAGATTGTTCATCAACCAAGAAAATGGTTTTAAGTAACAATATGAACAGCCTAACATGGAGTTCATAATATAAAACAGATGGGCTTTTAGTATGGAGAAAATTGCACAGCAAAATCTGTAACAGCAAATATTAATGGAAATATCTCCTGGTCTCGTTTCTTCATCATGCTCCTCTGCTTTCAAACACATAGGACATAGCTAAGCTACCAGATGACATGGCGGAGGGGGGAAGCGTAAATGTTGTTTTTCATTGTGTAGTTCTGAGGAAGTAGTTATGCACTATTTGTATTTCCACTAATGTGAAGACAGTGGAGCTTGAATCAATGACAGTTGCACTTGACAGAGATTTTTTCAAATTTTAGGGGTAGCAGAAAGGGAGGAACGTGAGCCACACTGCAGCTGCGTGGCCACCCTGCAGGAGTCATTGGTCTTGGGTCGCTGTTTCATTTGTACCCTGATAGGATTACCAATTCTAGTATTTGAAAGTTTCTTATAACATGCCTTAAAATATTATTTGTTCCAAAGACCCCCTTTTCCTTTGGCTGTTCTTGTAGAGCTTGGTACTTTCCTACAAAGACAGCTTTTCTCCAAGTTTTGTTGGTTTTTTAAAAAAAAGTTGCAACTTTTATTCTTTTAAGCTGTAATAGTGAGAGCAACTGTTTCCTCTTTCCCTTCAAAATACACACAAAACCTTGTCAAAGCAAACAAATGAGAATCAGATTGAGTATTAAACATAATTGCATTGGGTTTTGTTTTTTCCTGTTGTGTCCATCCCCCTGCCTGCCCCTTCAGAGCATCAGAAAAATTTTGGTGACATTTTCTGTTCTAATTCTAGCCTCAACCTAACCCCAGTGCTACAGTTGCCATTATTTTTCTGTGGGGAAAACTACTGGCGTTTGCTTTCCTGTATAGAATGTTGCCTAAAGATGTCAGCCATTTGGTTGGGGGGTTTTGTGCATGTTTGGTTTTTATTTTGTTTTGGTTTTTTACCAGTGTGCCGTCAAAGCACTGGTTAGGCTTTAATTGTGAAACTCCGCAACAAAAGCAAATGTTTGACAACTGCAGGAGGCTTTTATCTGCATTGTTGTGCATCTGTTAATTCTTGATCAGGGTTTGCAGAAAGACTGAAGTGGTTTCTGGAATCAGGCTTAATGCTGTTGGTTTGGAGTTTCCTAGGGGTGAATTAGTGTATTTCACAGTTAATTGTTGAGCTCTAATACAACTGGCAACGTAAAATGGGGCAACAGTTTGTTTTGTAACAATGTCAGTTGTTTAAACCTTGATGTTTCAAATAAAACAAGAATTGTACATAGAACTCAATGCAAACTCAGCAGTTGTATTTGGAGTTAAATTATTTTAACAAATAAATTTATTTAATGAAATCTCCTATGTTGTGGATTCTGATTTGATCCAAAAGTTCATCCAAAGCCGATGGGGGGCTACCCAGTAGTTTGAAACAACACTGAACCACTATTTGTGGTTCAGCTAAGTATTTCTTGTCAAAATGCTCTTCTGGTACAAATTAAATAGGAATAAGCATGGATGCATGTTGTGATTTAAGTTATAAGCTTGATAAAGAACCATAGCAAGGGGTATTTTTATTTCCTTTTCTTAGAGGGATATACATTGACAATAATCAGTAAGACTCTTCAATAAGGTACAGCTCTTGCTATGGCAAGAGGATAGTATTTATTGTGAGATAGAATTAAAATGATGTACAAACTTCGTCAGTATATAAGGTAGTGAATATGCAGGACTGCTTTTATAACATTGAGGTTGCAAAGGGTTAAAAAAGGACTGTTTGTTATATCAGCTGTTCAATTGATGAGTGTTCTGCAGGCTTTCAGCGCCACACAAAAGGAGTTAGTGTTAGAAAGAACTTCAAATACAATTAGTGTTGCAGAGATTTATAAATGAACAGTTGAGCTAATGCTAACAGGATTATTCTAGCTAATTGGCACTGATCAGCATTTACATTTTAGTCATGTCAGTATAACTAAAATACCCTGTTTTCAGTAACTATATGTGCTCGGTGGTGTCTTGCCTTCATGTCATGCATGCCACAAGGAACAAGAAAACTGAGGCTGGTCCATCTTCCAGTTTTGTGGATAGTATGGAAGAAAGCTGACACATACTGCTGATTTTATGGTTTTGATTTGCCCATTCATTCTGTCAGCCAGTTCGAGGGGAGGTTTTGCTGATGGATTCTTGCAGTCCCTTTGATTTAATACTATCCTTTTGTTTTGCTAGAGAAGATACCTATACAGGGGCAACAGGAATTCATTGGGCAGTTCTGAGCAGCTCTCAAAAATACCAATGTGCCACATGCTCTTTTCAAATAACTGGATAAATAGAAATCTTTGAAGGTGGTATTCTTAGCAAATGCTTTCTCTGGAGCCCTTTTTTTTTTTAATAGCTAGTGCAGGAAACTCAACAAGGTAATTTTTTTTTTCCAACCAAAATATTTTGTAAAACTTTCTTAGAGTTATTGATCCACCATATATGTCGGTCTTACTAGATCACCAATCATTGATCACTGCTTCTGTTGCTTGATCAGGGAGTCCCTGGACTACATCTTCTACCCAGGTTACCTTCAGTACCATTCTCTCCAGTGCTGTTGACTTGCTACCTTGTGCATTCTTCTCCGTCAAAATTACATTATTTTTCTGAGAGCAGGAAGAATTATTCTGCTTTCGCTGACAACTGCTCTGCCTCATACGAAGGTACATGGTATGTAGTCATGTCTTCCTTTTGCAGGCACAGACTTATCATTCTCTTTTATAAGCATAAATTTCCACCTACTGGCTCTGTTTGGATGCACTAGCACTCTAGTCAGTTGTCTTATCTATAATTCCTGCTTTGCCATAGAACCTTTTCTGGTTTTGTTGCACTAATGGCAGTCATGGAATTTGCAGACATTTTGAGCTGGCAATTTCTCATATTTCTTCATAGGGAGGTTGGTTAATGCCCATGTGAATACAGCTGGATTTCGAGTCCACTTGTTATTTATCTGGCTTTGGGTTGTCTGATGGTTGACAAGTTTTTCTTACCTTCTTACAGTGGAGATGAAAAGTTAGTTTAACATTTTAAATGGTTTGGTTTGTTTTTTCTCAGCTCCTACTTGGTCACTTAAAAAGTGACCATAAAAGCACTGTCTCAATGGTTGGGCTACCTAATGATATTCAGGGTTATATCTGTGCAAGATTAATTAGATCCTGTGCCTATTTGCCTAGCAAAACCAACCCAGCTTGGAAAGCAGGAGGTGGCGTTGCCCTAGCTGTCTTTGAGGCACAGACCAGGCAGAGCCCACGCGGACGTTCAAACACTTGAGTCGCTTTTGAAGGCTGGATCGCAAGTGGGTGGAAGGAAAAGCCATGTTGGTGTGAACCAGTTATCATGTGATACTGGAATCACTAACAGAAAATCTTCATCCCACTCTGCTAGAACTGTTTTTCATGTACCTTCAAGCATGCATGTTTTGGTTTAACTGGAATATGAAATAATTTGGGGAGCACAGAGGATTTATTTCAGACTTTTCACAGTTCAATGACACATATATAGACAGCTGGGTAACAGTCCTACCTACTCTTCTTAGGAGTGTTTGCAAGGTCAGACAGCCACTCAGGGATCTCGCTGAAGAGAGATTTTCCTTCTTTTAGAATCCTTGTACAGTTTATTAAGCAAAATACATCATCCCCAAATATTTGAAATCTTAGCTTTCCATTTGTACAACACAGTTTAGAAAAACAAAATATGTTTTGTTCTTTTGTTTTGATTTTAAGTGGTTTGTCTGTTTATAAGGATAAAGTAAGATGCATCATTTTGCATGTGCAAAATTCTTGAAAACAGTTACAACCTGGCACCTTTCTGGTTTGAACCACTGGGGAATTGCCTAAAAATCCACAATTTCAGGACATGGGTCTAAACTTGGCCAACCTATAAGCCTCTGAAAAAATGGTTTACCCAGAATGAAGACAGTTAGAAGTCTGTATCCAGACTCTTTGGCTGTCAATGGACATACTTCTTGCCCTTTGTAGTTCATATGTAGTAACTAACTGCTGAGTGCAGAGCACAGTCCTTGTGCAGATGTATATATGTACATACTGGGTAGGAGCTAAGAAACATTGAGTAGGATGAAACACTTCAGCAGGGAGGAGTTCCAAATGTAGATCTTAATTTATCTTGTTAAAAAAATAGAAATCAGCTTTGCTGACAGTCGAGTCCTCTAGGAGCAGATTTGGAGGAGGACTTCATTAACACCAGGGGTGGAAAACTGGTCTGGATGCATAAACATCATAACCTGCCTGACAGCTCATGACCAATGCTTGCTTTCCGAAAATGTTAGTGTAATTTTACTTGCAAGTGTTTCTCTCTCTAAGTAAGGCAATAATAAGTTAACCTTTACAGTATTTGCTGTGTGAGAGTTTAATTGCAGGAACACCAGTAATTTATTAATCCACATAAGACTGGGATTCTGCAAAGCAAAGCAAAGGACATGTAGGGTGTCCCACTGACAGAAAGTAAATGGATGAGGATTCTCAGAACAATATGCATTAGCATACTTTCCAAATTCTCCATGAAGCCTCAGGGGTTGTATGTGGTGCTGGTGTAACAATGTAGGATATTTTCCAGACCTGTGTATTTCTCTTAACTGCTTTTTACCTAAAATGCATATTTTGCCTGTGTGCCTCCGTTGTAAGTTTGTTTGGGGGAAGGCAGCCCTTAAAGTGAGTCAGATGGACTATTGATTTCATAATTACCTTTTTGTTTTAAGGTGGAGGGAGGTAACAAAAACACTTCTAGTTCTGCCTGATTTTTTAGGGAAAGATACAACTGTGAAGACTCAAGGCTTTCCAGAAGTCTTCATAAGAGTTGGCATCTCTGTTAGGTGAACTCAAGCACCCTTTCTTAATGAAGGTGGCATTTGTGCTTATTCAAACAGTCAGAGATCATGTTACATTGTGGGGTTTACTGGTTCTTGCTTTTTCAACTTTTTCAGGTGGGAAATGCTGTGTGACATACATGATAGTTTACTGAGATAATACCTAATCTCTGCATTTAAAGTGAGAGTCCACTATGAGGTGGATATCCCTAATCCAGGAAGACAGCATCCACCTGGAGACAAATTATATGAGAAGTCACCAGGGAGGGGGCTTTTGTTTCTGCTTCAGATCTAAAGGAAAATGGGCGTTTTCCAGGTCACTTTTCATGGTTACAAGAAATCTGAAGAGTAATAAACATTCTTTTCTCTCCACCAGCAGTAGGCAGCCCCAGTTTCAGAGCTCTTAGATTTGTCTAGCAACATACACTGAAAAAAACCCCCAAACCTTCATGTTTGTGAGTACGGAGGAAGAATAGTGACAGGGAAGAGTTACTGCTTGCCAAGGTACATAGCTCTTCACCCTAGGCAAGTCACCTCTGGCGGTGGGTGAACATCCTGTTCTCATGTTTGGCTTCTCTTCTACATGGAAAACAACTTGTTTCACAGGGAACAAGAGAGATTCTTTTTAATCCCCCCCCTTTTTTTTTATTTTTACCTTTGCTTTGCATGTAGCAGCCACTCTTGGTTCTTGAATCAACAGTTTATGGCAGAAGCTGCAAGCCACTCATCCCCTGCTCTCAGGAGATGTTCCAACTCAGTTATGTGTAGAGCCTATGAACCATTAGAAGTATAACCTAGTTTGCTTGTTTGTTAGGGCAAAGGTTTCCAAGAAATTATGAAGACTTTAAAAAAGTTTGTGTGGCTGGCTCCTCATGAAAATTTTTCATTTGGTCAAAATGTTGTGTTTGTCTAAAGTTTAAAAAAACTTCAGGTTTCCTCATCTTGGTAACTCCAACCAAAAAAAAAAACAACAAAAAAACCCCAGTTACTATTTGTCACTTTAGGTATCCAGAAACTTGTAAATAGGAGGGAAAACAGGAGAGAGGGGGAGGGTTCTGACTGCTCACTCAGTTTGGATGGCAATACCAAAACAATCCATACAGATCTCTGATCAAGTATGAAAAGAAAATGATGGAAACAGTTGATCACTGTGTTTGATGGTAATAATGGCAAGAAAAGTTCATGAAAAAGGGAAGTTCAGTGTTCTCTACCCATACAAGTCTTCACTGTAAGGAAGTGCTCGAATCAACAGTGTCTGTCGCATCATACATGCACTGGGTGAGGAGCAACATTGCTCCAGCAGTGCTGTGAGCACTGAGAAAGCTGGATTAGTATTGCAGCAGCTGCTAGGTTCACCTTCTTTTGCAAAGCTTCCCTGCAGACCACAGCTGGGATACTTAGTATGTGTAGAAACACACAGCAATTTTAGCTGATCATGTAATTGCTCCTAAATCTGCATTTTTCCTTAAAAGGCAACCTTCAGGTGCTGCCCATCACAGAGGAAGGGTAAGGTGCCCTCCTTCTTTTCAAGTTGTTGGGCAGGAATTGCATAACCAGAGCTTGCTGAATACTTGCTCTGCCTTCAGAAGCCACCATGGAGGATGTTTCCAGGTAAGCTGGCTGATTGGGCTGCTGTGATTTCAGAGGTCGCTGCTCTGCCACCCTGTGAGAGGCCTATGGCCTTTACTTCCTTCTGAGCAGCTGCATCTCAGTACAATCCCAAATATCTATGCTACTGGACTTCTTCAGGATTGAAAGTCTTGAGCAGTGCTTTTTCTGTTGCACTGCCTGATACATGCAGTAATTGACTGACCCAAAGATTGCTTGGTAGCTCTTTTTGGTCTGTGTAAGAAATAATCGTTGAGATCAGCCCTCATAGACTAATTCAGCAGGGATCCACTCTAATTCCCTTAAATTAGACTCCCAGTGCCCCAGCTTTTTGTGGACAGGCTCCATAAAAGCTCTGGCTGTTGCCTGATTGATGAAGCAACTGTGTGTTGGCCGAGACAAACATGTTGCCATGGGTTTGTCAGAAGGGTAATTCAGCATCCATGCTGTCGGACTTGTTAAGATGTTTGGAAGCATTAATTTCACTGAGTTGCACCAAGAGAAAGGGGCTTAATGCCCCAGAGTGCAATGTCCTGCTTAGGTTGGTTTCTAGTACTATGAAATGCCTGCGGTGCTGTACTGTGGGCACATCTTCAGTTGGCTTTCTGTAGGATGTGCCTCTTGCACACCACCTTAACAAAATCTGTGTGCTGCTACCTGCAGTCAAGCTGCAGACAATGTCACCTTGCAGGGTGTATTGGCCCTTAGCATGCCTGCCCTGAGTCCAAGCCAGAGCTGAAGTGTCCTGGTGCTGGAAATGGTATGTTGCAGTCCTGGGGGAACCTCTCCAGAAAAACACATCAAGCAAGATGCAGAAGGCAGTTCTTTACTCAGAGATTTTTAGGGTGTGCAAAGAGGACTTGGCCACCCGCAGGTCACTGAAGATGTGTAAGGTGGTAGGACGCTTAGGGTAGTGCATAGGACTTTTGGCTTTCTCTGGATGTCTCGCTACAGGCACATCTGATGTTCTTCAAGGGATGGGCTATTTCTTAGCTGCCAAGCTCCAGTAGGCACAAGTTACTGCTGTCACTGGCAAAACACTCAATACTGGCTATTCTAATACAGACCAAAGCAGCTATCTGACAGTGTGGAGTAGGAGGTTTTCCTGTAGTTAACTGGACAGTCATGGAGACCAGAGGGTTTCTGAGGCTCCTACAGCAGAGCCAATTAAAATCAAGTGAAACCTGGGAAGCTTCCTCATCTAGTGATTCCAGTGCAACAGTGTTTAAAATGTTTTGCCAGTCAGATACTAATGGCGAAAAGCAGGCTTTGAAGGCCTATCTTAGAAGTCTGTAGGAATGAAAATATTCTGGTAATATCTCTTGAACCCTTCTAAGAAGGAAATGGTTGACCCTCAGTCAAAGCAAAGTTAATTTCCAACTAAGACTGATTTTTTTTTTTTTTTTTTCCTTACTTCTTTCCTCTGCACAAGAATTGTAAAAAGCTTTTGGGAAAGGTGAGCACTTGTTTTTACATCAGCTGAGTGCATCAGAGGTGAGGGGCAAAGGCTATCAAATGACCTGTCCTTCCCAGCTTTTTCCTGTTGTGGCAGGGAGACCTTTGCACGGTTCATGTTTGAGTCTGGAAATAAGAAATCTTTTCTTGTGCTGATACTTAACAGACCCTTTCATGGTAGCTTATCCAGACACACATGTAACCTTTATCATCAGACTCTTGTTTTAATGGGCTAATAATCTCTCGTGGTAAAATTTGTTGAAAAAAAACCATAATCTTTTTTTTGTCTTTTCTATGTTGAGTTTATAGTCTAGATCATGCTCTCATGCAGTGATCATCAAACTCTGGAATAAAATGGATGTGTTAGATCCTCATTTCATGCCTATAGGAAGAAATCACAGAGACAGTTATCTACCTAAAGGAGCACTCTGTGGCAAGATGGATGCCTGACCTCATGCGTCTGGGTGAAATTCCTTCCTGTAGTACAATAAATGACAATACAAAATAAACTGAAACTTGAAACTCTGGAAGTTGAAAAAACATTGGGTTTGGACTCACTCTGCTTTGAAGTCCATAAACACATACAACATGTATGTAAGGCAGGGGAGGAAAGGAAGTTTGTGCTATTTTTGTTTGTTATAAAAATTCAGAGCTTCACTCTTTCTTCTTCTCTTGTTTGAAAAATCCCAATGAAGTAAGAAGTAGCTTTGTAAGTCTGGCACTTACGAAAATAGCCTGGGTAAGCATAAACTCTACTCCAGTGCTTTTAGTGCTGTATGTGGCAAAAGAGACAAAAAGCATTTCAAGCACTCAAATGAGGAACCTCCTGGAAAGGGACAGCTTGAATAGAACTGGTCTTTGAGATGGTGGGGAAACAGGAGGTTAGGGTTAGTAAATTGCCTAGAATTATTTTTAAAGGCCTCTTACAAACTGCAAAGGGTATGTTTTTGTGTAACTACATGCTTCTGCTCACAATTGTCATCGTCATGCTTTTTGAGGAAGGGGAAGTCTTCACATTCTGGCTCGGTGGCTGGGAAAGGAGGAGAGAACTTGTTTCTTCCGCTTGTCTTGGTTCTGGACACTGAATGTTTTTCCTAATCCTTAAGTGGTGGAGTGAGGAGGGAAAAAACTGAGAAATACATTGTGAACGTGATCTCAGAGACTACATGCATAAAAACAAGCTTGCTGGTCTGTTTGGCAGAATGGTGATGAATAGTGAGCCCCTCTGGGGACTCTCCAACCTTCACCGAGAGGCAGATCTTCCTGCAGCCAATTGTTTAAGTAACAAGCATGGTGTACTCTGGCTTATGAGTGCACATGATAGTCTAAATGGACTCAGAAAAGAGTGATTCCACAGACAGACTTTGATTGTTATGAAAATCACAGAAAAAAAAAAAAGTCTGTAATAGTAGTAACTGTTTTGACTGATAGAGAAATACACAGCTGGAGAGGGAGCAAGAAGAAAATGGCTATAGGAGAGAAGTCAGTATGTGAACTTCCCCCACTGAAACAATGGGAATTCAATGAAATCCTCTAAAAAACACCCTAAGTGCTATTTTTTTCCTGAAAAAAGGAAAGTAAAAGTGATAAGTGAAATACCAGTTCTCACCATCAAAATTGTCAAATGTCAGAGCTGCTCTGAACAGCCTGTATGAGGTGATTCAAGCAGGCAGCTTCCACTAGCACGTACCTATAGGAAGATGCTTTCTTAGAGCTGCTGAAAACAATTTTTCCTTCCACTTTGAGCCACCCTGGACACTCATGAACACAGATCAAGGGTTCACCAGGTCTTCAAGGCTGGCTGTCGGACTGTTTGCCCAGTAAGTACAGGAGATACTACAGCTAGTGCTGAATCACAGTATCACAGTGTGTTAGGAGCTGGAAGGGACCTTGAAAGATCATCTAGTCCAACCCCCCCCGCCAGAGCAGGAGTCTCTAAGACTAGGTCACAACAAAGCTTCCCTGACTGGGAATTGAACCCAGGTCCCAGTGGTGACAGTGCCGAATCCTAACCACTAGACCACCTCCTCTCATGGGGAATGAATTCAAGTCCCTTGATTAAATGCCATTCTGTTTATACACAGAAATCTGTTAAGCAGTTTATCGTCTCACTAGTCCCTGCCCTGCTCTGCACTGTGCCGTGATGGGATCCTCTTCAGCACTAACAGCGCTGAGGCTTGGTCAGCTTTTGCTGACCACCCAGCAGAAGAGCTCATTGGCACTGTCAGGCCTCTCATTCCCACTCGTTTAGGAAAGCTACTCAAGGCACTGAAATGGCAAGAGCAGGCAAAAGAAGTTTCTGATTATCAGCTGAAACAGGCAGGAGGAAAAGGAGGGAAAAATAATTAATTTCAATGCAGTGAGAGGTGAGGAATTGGGTACACTCTCCTTCCAAACCAGCAACAGTGATTAATAGAGCTGTTATGACCCGGAACAGCAGTGTGGGGGCAGAACGGGCTGGTAGCAAAATATATCAGGGAATACTGGGAGGCTGTGCTAACTGGGAAAACTAGATACATAGTGGTTGGAAATCCTTTTCAAGATGCATATGGAAAGAGACTATTGGGAAGCTTTTATCATGCACAGACTATATGTCCTAGACTAATTCAAGTCGCTTTGATCCAGGCCTCATTGCACTTTATTGTATTCAATAAACTGGCCTTAAAAAAGACAGCAGATCTGAAAATGGACAAACTACTGAGAATTTTATAAACATACTGAACTATTGTACAGTGTTATTAGCATGCCATTTCATAGCATACATCAGAAACAGCAAAGCAAGCCAGAGACAAGAACGAGAAGGATTAGTGATACACAAAACTTCTGCAGTCAGCAGTGATAACATAGAATTGTTTGAGTTAGAGATGACATTAACCCAATGAGACTAACAGGTGAAGATGTGGCAGTTGGTGAGTCATACAGTGAATGCAGATCCAATAGAGTCCAGGCACCTTCTGACAGCAACACCAAAAGGTAAAGTGTCTGGAGGAAGGCAGCATGAATACAAGGCAGCAGAGTTTATGCTGCATGATAATCACAGTCAAGGAATCGATAACACTGAAATGGATACAACATTACATGGATAGTGATGGGGAGGAATAAAAGCACAACACCCATAATGTTCCAGAGCTGGCCAAACCAATGTCTTGAAATTTTGTTAACCATCGCTGGAAATGGGAAAAGACAAAATGTGTCATATGCTCTGCCTCAGGTGGGATGGTCCAGGGGAGTCAGTCAAATGTGCTGGTGCCATGAATAGCTCCTGACCCTTACTGGTGACCTCCTCGTCCACTGACAGCAACAGTACAGGCATGATACAAATGTGACAAAAAGAACCTGAAGGAGAGTGAAAGCTCTTCCAGGAGCACTAAAACATGCTGGATCTGGGTCCTTTAAGGAAAAGAACTTGTTTTCAGAGGCAGTAAGTCTCAGAGCACTGGATCATTCTGGAAACATGGCTGCTGCTTTGCATTTAATCCTGTGATTATTAATGATAGAAATACTCTGCCAGCTGGTTGGTATCTGGCAACCTGCATGTCTGAGTCAGATCTCCGTGCAGCGCCCGCTCCAAGCTGGCTCCAGTACCAAAGCCATCTCCTTGCTGGAAGCCTCCACAGAGGAGCCAGCCAGAGGACAGACTGCAGGTCTGCTGACTAAAAAGAGAAGATTCTAGCAAGCAGGCTGGCACAGCAGTGGCTGCATGCACCATGGCTGTCCTCACATAGCCCTTGCAGCTGGGCAGCACCCTTGACAATGTCCAGGTGGGGACCTACCGGCAGCAATAGCCAGGCCGGAAGGCAGAGGTTTCCTGAGCACAACACAAATGCCCGTGCAGATTTTGAGTAATGGTGCATCACAAGTGGCCCGAGATGTTTGTGACCTGTAGCTGCATTGTTGCCAGCATGTCCTGCCTTCAGCACCTCCCTCCTGCCACTGTGTTTCCCCGGGTGTCAGAGTCAGGCAAAGCACTCACCAGTGCAAAGAAAGGCACAGAATGACAAACCTTCAGATTACAGAAATGTTCAGAGTCCATGGGTTTGGCTTGCTCAACAGAAGGCATATTTTTCACTATAAGAAGATGCCATGTATCATTAACTGTGTAAGGGAGAAAAAGTGAGGGAAAGGGATGTACAGCATCATGAAAATCAGGTAGGATTTTCTGGGCTGCACATCCCTCTTCTTGTACTGTACAGCTGATGGTAAATTGGTAACCATCTTCTCAGTCTAGCACAAAAAAGTTAAATAGGGTATTCTTAAAAGTCATCTAAAATTATTCAAGTATTTTCACACACAAAATTGGAAAGCTCACTGCCAGCCCATTCTGTAAGCTCATCTCTGACAAGAGCAGCAAAACATATCTGACTTTTAAATGCAGCTTCTTGGTAAAGAGATTCTGTGCCTGGCTGGGGCTTATTCAAATGTGTGCCATACGCAAAAGGCGATGCTGACCTTGTGTGCCAGAAAAAGAGACTCATTTCAGCCTCACATTATGATGCTGTATTTATGGGCAAATAGAGATAATTTCTCTGGATTGTTACTACTCGCTTTAGCAGCTGTCCCTCAGAGCACTGGAGCAGATAATCTGAATCATTTGGTAGCAGTTCTGTTGCAAAATCATTGCTACCCTGTTGCTGCAATTAACAGCAAAGAGAGATCAGCCTTGCTGGATGAAGGTAGGCTGACCATGACCTCAAATATCCCCCTGGGCCCTTTTCCATGGCTGTGCAAGGGAGAATGGCTTTATGCTGGGAGTGGGGAGCAATGTAAAGAGCATGTCTCTGCAGAGAAGGGGTTGGAAGCACCTGGCCTGTTCCCAGTGGTCCCACCAGTGCCAAATGGTGGGCCAATACAGGCAGGCATAGCCCTCTCTGCAAGGTGGGAAACTTTTTGGTGAATTCCTGATATCAGTAATTTAAGCGCTACAAGCCTGAATGATGCTGCAGAAGGACACTGGCTAGGGTGGCAGCTGACATGGACTGGCTGCTCAGGGCAAAAATGCTCCAGAGAAGTGCTTCAGCCCAAACAGTAAATCAGAGGCTGATGCTGCCTCAGTTTTTGGTGTGAGGCTTTGTGAGTCCTTCAGAGTATTTTGCTGGCAGAGGATGAGCGGACAGGCAAGGGAGGCACCCTGACCTAACTTCAACCCGTGAATTTACTGCCTGTGAGCTGTGCTTCCCCCTGCAACATACGGTGGCATCTGGGGAGGCACAGGGAGAACACCAGCAGTACTTTGCTCTGTACAGCCTCATACAAGCCAAAATTAAGAGGAGGGAGTGTGGTGGTGCCTTTGTGAAGTAGCAGCTTTGCTGAGTGCATTTTTATAAACTCGAGTTCCAGCCACATTCCTCTCAATGCTGGATGAGACGATGCATTAAAAATAGCACTGTGTTCAGAAACAGGCAGAAGAGCAGGGTTAGCCACACACATTGCTTTTGCTCCATCAAGGACAGGACTGTCGTATTCAATGCACTGGTTGGAAAGCTGGGTTTAGCACAACCACCCTGACCTCTTCCCTTTGGACCCATTCTGTCTCCTTCCATTCCCATCCCAAAATAATTTAAAAAGATGCCTAAGAAGTCATTTTTCAAGAAGAAGGATTAATTCTGGGTGGGAAAAGCACACTATCACTTCTGCTATTCAAGCGTTACAGGGTGACTGTACTGTTCCAGCAACTTGTGCAGTTAAAACAAAACCTAATTATTTCCTTCTACTTCTAACTCCAGCTTTGTAGTTAAACTAGACAAAATGAGCTGCTTTTCAGAGGACAAATTTGTAACACTGGAAAAACGTGCTTGGCAGTCTCCTCAAAATTCTCATCATTTTTATTACAATGTTCATGTTTGTTTTTACTTTCCCCTTTATTAAACGTTTTAAGCAACTCCAATGAAGCCCTCGCCATCAAACCAGCCTTTTAGCAGTAATGACATAAATTACATTGTTCTCCTGGGCTTGCAGCACCCAGCTATTAAATCTAACTATGGGAGCCTGGCAAATCTTTTCATACATGAAGCAGCTGTTTCCTTTCTCCCTTGCCTCTGCCCTGCACCTCCTTTTTTTGCCTTGCACGAGCTTGATGTGCACTCTGAGGGACATGCTGCACCCAGAACACTTCCTGAAATAGAGCCCATGTGGGGCACCCATCAGCTCTTGGTCCCAGCCTGTCACACCTCACCAGAAGCACAAGCTCATGAGCCCAGAGTGGTTGCATAGCATAGAGCTGGTGAAAACACCATGACCTTTGCAGCCACCTCCATCATCTGGGAGCAAATCCTGGCTCCTGCCATTGAGGCATCTCAGCTTGGTGCAGTGTGGCTCTGGGGCTGGCCACACCAGCACATGGAACATGCTGCCAAGAGCCTGTGCATAGTTAAACAGTCCTGAGGGTTTCTTTGTTTTCCTCAGTGTCTGCTAAAAGCATTTTGAGCCGTGTTTTCCCAGCATGGTTATCTGCCCAGGTTAGGCTACTGTGGGAAAGCCACCAGCTTGCAGAAGATGTAGCTGTGCATTTCCCTCTTCAAAGGGCACTTATTTTCATCCTTAAATTGCCCTGCCATCAGTGGCAATCTTCACACTGTGCACAATTGTTCAATGACAATACTCTAATGCAGGCTAAAAGATTGTTAATTTGCAATCAGTGCTGTTTAACACACACATGAAAATGGTAACATGCCAATCACGCACTTCCCCTGTGGATGGATATCTCCCACAAAGACTCACGTGGTACACGGCCCTCGTAGGCATCCAGCAGCACAAAGCTGGCCAGTGCACAGGCCACTCCTGGCCATCCTTGTCCCCATGTGGCCCCAGATGGATGGATGTGCCTGGGGACACCGACCTGCTCCCCACTGCCACCCTCACCTGGTGCTACTGCTGCATCACTGGCAGGTGGTTGGTTTGCACCCATCATGGGAAGCCCCACGCTCCCAGCTAGCATTACCCAGAGGATATCATCTGCAGACTCAGTGATAGAAATAAGGAGCCCTGTGGCTGGCTTGGGAACCTTTACAATGAATGAAATAAAAATGAATGCAAATTGTTTTTCTTCAGCTCTGGCAGGATCATAGAGTCTTCTCTCCTGATGAACCTTTTTTTTGTGCAATAGCAACTAAAATAAAAAGAATGGCACTTAAATGGGATTTGTTAGTAGGCAAACAAGGTTGAACAGGGTAAGTTGTGGAAATAGAAGTCTCTGTGTTGATATCTTGGAACAAATAGATACCTGAATGTCCATATCAGAGATAAATGTTCCTGTGAGACATATCTGCTGGTGCTGCTGTGCAGAAAGACAGGCACTGCAATCCTTTACCTCAACAAGCAAAATCTGTCTTTGCTTGGAAGGGAGGAAAATGTTTTTCCTCCCAAGTTTCAGAAAGCTAGTTTTGAAACAGAGATCTGAGGTGACAGTAAAGGCAAGGGAAATGTACCTCCCTTATGGCTTGGCTGGACAAAGGGAGAAGAAGCAGTAAGCCATTCTGCCCTGGCTAAGAGGGAGGGACAGGGTCACACATTTACACAGATGCCTTCCCCAACCCAACATCTGCTCTCTTCCCAAATACTGAGCACCATGAGTAATAGAAAGGAAACAGTGACCACCTCCCAGGTACTATGTCTACCACCCAATCACTGGTTTTACTACAAAGTAATTTAAAAGCAGAGATATCAATGGACAAAGGAATGAGAAAAGGAAGAACTGAGGAAAAATCCTACTGTTGAAAAAACTTTTGCATAGCCAGAAATGCAGAGGATGAAGAACTGGGTCTGCTACAGGTAGGAATGTGGACAAGGGCAGAAATACAGAACCACACTATTAGCACACGTTAGGCAGCTGGTCAGCAAGTGGAAGAAGTGGTCAGCAGAAGGAAGAACATGTGGATGTTGTACAGACAACGATGGAGCAACAGCAATGACCACTACAGGGAGAAAGAAGATGAAGCAGTGGGAGATTGCACAGTTCATTTTGGTTTGCACTTCGCTGAACAAGGGCCAAAGTATTTCAGCAGCAATGTGCAATGAGAAGTGGGATAGTTGGGAGGATCAGCCCCATAGAAGGGCTGTGGCATACTGCTAGTGTCTGTTCCATACCAATAGGCTGGAAATACCATTTTCAGTCAAGACTTTCCTGAGAATATTTATAAGATTTGGAAAATCTTCTATTCAGTCTGAGGCTGTCTTGGGAAACGATAACAAAAGAAAAAACTCACCTGGCATTCTGTGGAATACTGGGAGCAGTGGTGGGATGTGGGAGCTGGGGGGTCCAGGCAGCAGACACCTCATGAGGACAGTGCAGGTTGACAGTATTTCACCTCTTCCCTGCCTCCTGCCTTGCAGTTCCATCATTCTCATAGGAGACCAACCAGGTGAAGCGTTTTTAAAGATGAAAAAGTTGAGTTAAGCAAAATTTCCATGCTAATGCAATAAGTCTCCTTAAATGTTGTCTGTTAGTGGCCTCTAAAAAAGAAAAAAAAGAAAAATCAGTCTTTACAGAGGAAAGAAGGAAAGCATTGCTAAAATTTATGCTAGACTTGCATAAAAAACCTGTAGATTTCTCATGCTGGCAAACACCCAGACTGAGTATATCAACAGAGCTGTTCAAAGCTGAGTTTCTGAGTACCAAAAATAAAGAAATGTCCCTGACCATGAGCAGAGCTCAGCCCTTTCTCCATGAGCTTGAGGCTGCACAGTTGCCTGTTTGCTACAAATGCAGGTCCAGGTTTCAAGTACCTTTACTAGTCAAAAAAAGAAATTACCTTTGAGATGGATGTTTTTACAAAGTTTTAAGTGGTGCCTTTACCTTCAGCCACTAGCTCTAAATACCTATTGGCTTTTTGACCAAACTGCTTCATTTTTTCAGATGTTCTTTTCTCCAAGCCCAGACTCACTGGAAGAACATTGCTCATTTGCACAAGGTGACATACTTGGACCACAGTAAAGGTGATCAAAATGGTGTTCCTTGTGCCCCCAGTTACTAGTCTCCAGCAATGGCAGGCTTCCTCCCTCGAGTAAGGTGTGTGCAACTACCACTCTCCTGCCTTGCCACCAAGGATTAGGAGTCCAGGAACAGGCAACAATTTTGTTCCCACGTTTACAACAAGCAACCTGTAGTTATTCTGCAGGTCTATGGACACTAATCCAGGAAGACCGCCATCTGGCTGGCCTTTGTTTGGCCTATGTTATATTTTAGCCTCTGTTTCTGCCATGTCTTCAGTTATTTGTTTACTTAAAATCTGCTTTACAGGGTTGTAAACCAATGAGGTTGGATTAATGAGTGCATAAACAGCTTGGATCAGTCTGTCCCTCCCTCCCATTTCTCACACTAGCTGGATTCCAGTGTTATGGCATCTCTCTCTGATTTGATAGATCAGAAATCCTTACTATCAGACTGGCAATTTCATGGGCCAGTTCCCTCAGCACTGAGAATGGAGATTATCTGGTCTTTCTAGCTGGAATATATTAAACTCCGAGTTTAGCTTCAGTCTGTAGTGGGGTAATTTCCATTTCTCTGAACATTTCCATTAGTCATCCTGGCTCTGACCCTGCAGTCTAGATAATTATTTTTACTGAATTGCAGAGACAAGCTCATCTTCTATTTTTTGAGACCTAAATAAATTGTTACTCCTTTTAACCTGAACAGGAAGCTGAATTGCACAGATAATTTCATTTAGGAGGGTAAATAACAGGAGGAATCGAGTGGCTGTAAAGCAGTTTGTTTGCAGGGATGGGCAAAATCCAGAACAAAAGACTCTGATGGGTTTGTGACTGCCTGGCCCAGGCCCAGATGGATGGTGCTGTGGCAGGGCTTCCCACAGAGCTGGGAGCCACTGTCACTGTTGCCACCCCACCAACAGCCTCCAGTCAGCAGCAATGCCTCCAGTCCCAAGCACTCAAGCTCCCACAGAACATTTTGTCTTTGAGAAAATGTGATTATTAGCATCTTTTTTCAAGCCCCTTATTGACACCTTAAGCTGCTGATTTCTACATGGACTGAGCAATCTGATAACCTTAGTTTTTGTCTGATCCCTCCCTTGCTGCAAGAGTAGGCCACTTCTTACTCTTGTTGTACACTGCTTTTTCACATTGTTAAATGTTTCTAGGAGGACACAATAGCTACAGAGGTGCTTGCTATTTATTTTTGTTTCTAACTAGGTCTAACTGTGGTTATTTCCCACATTAGCTATAGACAGACTGATCTCAAATACTTGGTTTCTTTCTTCTCCTTTTCCTTTTTTCTTTCTTGGTCTCCACTCACAAGAGCATTTATGAGACAGTTATGATGTGTCCTGTTAAGCCTGGAGTCCTTCCATACCCCTTCCCCTCCCTGCCTGCCTGGGGTACTGTATCCTGATGGTCTCTGGTGGGTTGGCCAGGCTGGAACACAGAAAGACAGCAATGGTGTCAGTGATGCCTTCCCTGGCCACCATGTGCCATTCCTCATCTTCTTCTGCCTGCCACAAGCAAGCCAACCTCACCAGCCTCTCACTTTCTGCTGAGTACTCTTCTTCACTGTGTTATGCCCTGGTCCAGGGCAACAGTGTGACTACACAAACACCTACATCAATATGATGGGAGAGGTGGCACACAGCAAGACCAAGAGAAATAGCAGGATATGAGAGCTGCGAACAGAAAGTCAAAGACTCCTTTTCCACATTATCTTTTACAGTTTACTTTTGTTATCTTTCCATTAACTTAAATCAAATCTACTCATGTCTGTTTGATCCAAGGTCATCTACAGTGAGTTTTTCTGTACCAGCTCTGTGGCTAACAAAGTAAGTTAAGGTAACATCACCCTTGCTTGGCTCGATGACAAGTGAGCTACTGCATCCAAGAATACCTGGAGCTGCTGACTATTAGTAAGACTATTTTCTAGTTAGTAACTGTGAACTCTAAGTATTTTCAATGGTCTGATTCCCAAGAGCACCTATTTCTGACTGAGTGCCTTTCACAATCCCTGGTTCCTCAATTGTCTATCACAAAATTAGCAGATAATACCACACTTCTCTTTTTACTTTGACTTTGCTGTTTCCATAACAGCTTGCAGATTGGGCACTTGTTTTTTCCTGTCTGCTTGTCTATCTACCCACCTATCTACCTATCCATTTAGTTCTCCATTAATTCTATGCATAAAGACAAGTCAGAGCAAGATCAAAGAGAGGTAGAAAAAAAATCTTAGAAAGCACTGCTTTATCTGTTTTCCCAGCCTTCCTTTTTTCTGAACTGACCCATGACCTCAGAACAAAAAAACCCCAACCCCATGCAGACATCTCCACATCCATAAACACACACACAAGTTTCTCTAGTAGATCTGGAAAGCTGTAAGGAGGCTCTCAGAGGGATTGCTTTTCTGTATCCCCTCACCTCCTTTCCTTGCTCCAGACACAGTGTTTCCCAGACTCACTGCCCTCCTCCTTTGACACTTTTTGTGCTTTTGGTACTTTAACTCAGCAGCTGAGCCCCTGTTACCTGGAAGCTCAAGGAACTGAGAGGAGTATGCGTGCGCCTGGCAGAACTGCTTGCTGAAGCCAGGGTCCTGCTCATCAAGGTGCCTGTGTTACAAGGACATTTCTATTAGCTTTTGACCTCTAAAAACTGTTTCCCAGCTCCATGCCTGGCCAGCACCAGCATCCCAGAGGGCAGCAAGGCCAGAATTCATAGGATCATAGGATTGTCAGAGTTGGAAGGGACGTCAAAGATCATCTAGTTCCAAACCCCCTGCCTGGCAGGGACACCATCCACTAGATCATGTTACCCAGGGCCCCATCAAGCCTTGTCTTAAAAGCTTCCAGGGATGAGGCTTCCACAACCTCTCTGGGCAACCTGTTCCACTGCCTAACCACCCTCATAGTGAAGAGCTTCTTCCTAATATCCCTTGCAACGGCAACAACAGCCCTGGCTTGAGGTGGGACATGGCTGGGAGTTTGCAGTCATTTCTTCCCTCTTGCTGCTCTGCCTGGAGCTGCAAGAGGAGGCAGCGTTGGCTGCCACAGGGGTGACCAGGT
Organism: Galbula dea; assembly: GCA_013399015.1. Classification (NCBI taxonomy): domain Eukaryota; kingdom Metazoa; phylum Chordata; class Aves; order Piciformes; family Galbulidae; genus Galbula; species Galbula dea. The sequence continues at coordinate 935,607 of VWZX01013781.1, forward strand.
GTCCCAGGGAGCAAGTCCCTAGGGATGCCTCTAGAAACCAAACCTAAGTAAGGATCATTCTGATTGGGTATTTTCTGCCAGAAAACATTTTGATAAATCTAGAACATCCTGTTAGAATATACTGATTTTTTCAATGAGAAAAGGAAAAAAACCCCAACCAACAAACCCACTATTTCAAGCATCTTGAGATGTTGCCTCCGAAAATATTTTAGTATGGGCATGTGTAGAGAAACAGACATCTTCTGATATGTATTTTCTAAATAAATGGTCCAAAATCTTTTTCTGATGCAAAAAAATCCCAGCTCTAAATTAGTACTTTTATTTTTTCTGACCCTGAAGAGAATCTTTTTCCCCTAGGAGTATGGTTTATGGGGAAACTTCAAGCTCTCTTCAGTCTGGAATGAAAACAATGTCAAAAATCTTGCAATCTTTCACAAGCTGGAAATTTGGACTACCACCAGAGGAGTTTGAAGACTTCTGTCCCCTGTGAGCAGGCTGGGTAAAGGAGGAGTGCTCTGCCCCACACTAGATTCCCACACCACACAAGGTGGAAAAAGACAAAAACCAGACCCCAGCACCAGTTCTGGTGGAACTATGCCCATCACAACCTCCTGATAACAGGACCTAGGGGCATCATATTTCCTGGGGATAGGTAAGTACTAATGAACCAGAGCTAAGAGCCCTCCCTAGCCTGCCAGATGCTCTTGCTGAGATTTCCAAATTGATTGAGGTCTCCTATATTGTCTTCCCACCACACCAATGGCAACTACAACCATAGGATTTTCTGGAAAGGACTGTCCCCTTCTCTACTGTCACCTCTAAGACACTAAGGGAGATGAATGAGCAGAGCTGAGGGAATCCTGCTCTGGCAGTGCAGTTGAACTAGACGATCTTTTGAGGCCCCTTCTGACTCCTAACATTCTGTGATTCCAGCAGCTCACCAGTCCTTCAGAAAGGACATTTTCTGGTGTAGAAGAGGGAGTGTACCTAAGGCAAGTGTCCTGGGTACCAGGTTTCCTGTACAAGGTCATTAGAGAATCACCTGTCAGGTATTTTTTACTTATACTTTTATACAGGGAAAGCAAGAGTTCTCTTAATTTGGCAGCTATGTGCACACACAAAAGCACCTTCAAAGTACTTACAGTACCAGGAGACAGCAATATGTGCTTTTACAGGTGGATTACAATCCGTCTGTCTGGGGTGCTATGAAACTAACTTCGTATCTGTTTGGTTTGTTTATTTTTTTAATGTAAATACAGATTTACAGACTTTTTATGTGTGGATATATACATACACATACGAATATGTTTACTTATCTTTACCTATATGTAGGTACAAGGCATAGTACCTGTATTTTCAAACGTAGTCACACTTTAGCAAGGGCTGTATCATGAATGGTCAGGGTGAATCATAGACATCTAAGCACATGAATACACTTGTATTTTGCCTAAGTTCATTAGATACCTATTCTGGATATGATTTTACAGAGGATGGTGTTAAGCTAAAGAAAGCATCTCCCTTAAGAGCACAGAGCAGAAATAAAGGTCTTTGAATGAAACTAGGGGAAAAAACCCCCCACACGCAACCAGATGAAAGTCAGTGAGTATTTCAGGCCACTGACAAATAGTCCAAAATTTGGTATTTCACACAGGTATTGTGTCTGCCTGGTAGCCTCTGACTGCCCTGGGGTGATATCCAGCCCCTCCAAGCAGCGTCCTTTCCTTGGCACCTAACCAGCCCTACAGTAACCAAGGGGGCAACACTGACCTGCAAACATGCAGCCCTGATGGAAAATACCTATGGAAAACCCTTCCGCTCCCCCAGCTGCCATACATACCTCAGACAGCAGTTTGGCAACAGTGCCATGTGGTGAACCAATTCACAAGCATGGTTAGGTGATTCCTGCAGCCAGACTACAAAGGGCACAACTGTTCAACGTGCCCAGGAGGGAGCTGGAATCTTAGCCTTAATAGTGGTGTTAAAACACCTGCCACTTATCAAGGGTTAGGGCTGGGCCACAAAACAAATGACAGGTGCTCTCTATTAACCCATCTCCCTTTCCGAAGAGAAAGGGAATAAGGGATGGAGAGGAAAACTAAAACTGCTTAAATGAAACAAAAAGAAAACAATAAAATGAAATATATACAAATATGCACAGAATATTGAACCCAACCCCCCTGAAGGCAATTACATCACCATAACCACTGATACTGTGGGCAGACACTGGAGATGTCCCAGGCTGGACTCAGCAGCAGATGGGAACTGAATTCAGGAGCTGCATTCAGAAGTAGATTCAGGAACACATGGATCGGGATTGAAGGCAGAGTGGACAGAGTCCTCCTCAGATGCCATCCATTAAAGAAGAGAGCTTGACCCTTGTGATTCCTCAGCTTTATGCTGAATATGACATATATAGAATGGAATACCTCACTGGTGAGTTTAGAGTTACCTGTCCTGCCTGCTCCTCCCTGTAGATGTGATCTCTTGCTTACTGCACCCCCAACATAGTACACAAGACACAGCAGTGACCTTGGTCTGCATACTAGACCTTTGTACTAACTAGAAACATTGAGCCTTGGCACTACTAGAAACAAAGTCTGTCTTTGGAAATACAATGTTATTTTCAGAAAATGCAGTTAGAAGAGACTTAGCTAAAAGGTAAAATCACTGAACAGAATTAGTTCTGTTCTAACCCAAACCAGGACACCTGTCCTAAGAAGTGCTTCTTCCCTAGTGAAGGGGACATCTGCACACACTGCCCATTCAAACAAGGACCACCCCACAGTCTTTGGACATTTCTTTCCACTCCTGGATGATGTCCAAGGAGCAGGAAAGAAATTTCTGACTAAGCAGCTCATGGTAAAAGGACATCACTAAAATCCTGTGATTTTTAAGCTCTTGTGAGATTAAGTCAAGTCTCTCATACAGGTTTATTCTCTCTTTGCCCTTAAAGTAATATGTTTGTAATGTGCTTATCACTGGGAGCACTGGGTGTGCACCAGCATATGACTGTTTTTCACACACTGCCACGTTTCCTGAAGAAGCAACCAGGATGGGATTTTTAGATAAACTCAAACAAAAATATTTCTTGTGCTTTAACCCCTTATTCTCTTTGCATTTGCTAAACAGCTCATAGGGCAGTTTTGGCTACAAACATTCTGTAATTTGAGGTACCCTTGCCATTTTAGGTCCACTGGGCTGATGACAAAAAAAAAAAAAAATGCTAAGCAGTATGGAGTGAGGCAGCATGAGGCTATTTTAGATCACATGATCCCATTTCAGAACAATTGCAATTTGCTTTTCTCTTTGCAGGGGTTATATTCGTGGGGTGTTAAGTCTGTATCCATAAATTACCAAAAGTTTTCAGATACTGTAATTTTTTTTTTTTTCTGTTCTCAAGCCTGAAAACACACATACTCACATTTAGCTGAAAGCAGAGAAATCCCTCTGGCTTTAGTGAAACTAATGATGGTGTCAGATAGTTGACAGTGGCAGGCAGTGCATCAGAGACGGTTTAACCTCTCTTTGTGGGGAAAGGCAGAAAGAACAACATAAATAAAGCCTGAACTATGACAATGCAGATAATCAACAGAGGGATTTTTGTTCTCAGAAACTCTGGTTTGGGGTTCTGCAAAGAGAAGCTTTGCTATTCTCACCTTTTGAAAGTAGATCTGGAAAAAAGTTTGTTTCAAGATGATGAACTAAGAATAAATAATTTTAGAGGGAGAAAGGGTTTCTGCAATGAGTAGGAGACAGATACTTCAGAAGAAAATATGCATATGACGAGCAAAGGAAGAAGCAGAATAAAGGCAGGGAAGGTGCTCTGGGAAAACCATTAAATACCACAACTGGGATTTTAAAGCTTTTGTTAAACTGCAGGCTGACCTCATGAACCAAAAGAGAAAAAAATGTGAGCTCTGAAGGAAAACAGAGACTCAAGTGGAGCAGCAGAGGAATGTTTCCATAAGCCCAGCACAGACAGCTTTGCTGAGTATGGGTAGAAAATGGCTCTGCATTTTTTCGTTGTCTTTCCAAAACACAATTTCAATACCAATAAGCCCTGCCAGAAACTTCCCTGCAGTTGGGCTGGTGCCTGCACAGGAGCTAGGCCCACGGGGAGGAGACAACTGCAGACCCTCAGCCCCTCTGCTGCCTCCTGGGACCTGCAGACAGACCCACCATCTTCTAACTTTTCTTGCACCCCAGAGGAGAAAAAGGATGTATGGAAAGGCTTGTCCTACCAAGGAGTGGTAGCATTGGCACAAGAAATGTGTTAAAGGCTCCCTAGGTGCCTGCACTCCATCTTCTCTCTCATCCTTGCTCAACTCATGGGTTCCTCCACCGTGAGGCCAGCAGTACAACTCAAGTGGAAAGCATCCACTGTGCTCTTCTGGTCCACTTGTGATGTTAAGAAATGAGAAGGAGGAGGCTGGACAGAGTAATTATCAAAAAGCAATGTTCAAAAAGCCCATCAGTAGCACTAATGAGGTTGGTTTCTTTGTGGTAGTTTCTGTCAGTAGTGAGGACAGTAGTGAGTAGAGATGGTATGAACCTTGTCTGTTCATCAAAGCCCAAGGATCAGGGGAGGAAGAAACAGCAAATATGTCTCTGGAGAGCATTTCCAGACCTGCAGGTTCCCAGGTAACTGATAATGTTGGTCCAGCCATGGAGTCATGAGTGACAGTACCTAAGACCCATCCATCTATCTACAAAGGGTAGCTTTGTTCTTTCAAGTGAAAGCTAGATGGGAGTGACAACAACAGATGCACAAAGGCTGTAGAAATGAGGTGGCTGCCTAAGTGCCTTAGTTCTTACCTGAATACAAGCTCCAATCCTGAAGGTCATGTTTTGGGATGGAGAGTAAGTGCCTGGCTTGTGCTGACACAAGGTACAAATCTGGAAGGAGATCTCAGATAAGGTCTATTCTAGCAATGCTTGACTCTTCTTACAGGTAGAGGTGATTTTTTATTAAAATGCTGGCATTAGCTACAGGTAAAACAGGGACTTCAGCTGGTGAGCCTGCCAGGTCAATTAGCCACTGCACCAATATCTTACACCTGTGGTGAGCCACAGGGTGGCTTTCAGATTAAAAGAGCTGCCAATCACAGAAAACACCCCTGCTCCACCTGTTTTTGCCTGAGAGGGACTGGACACCCATTGTAAGGATGTTGAAAACATCTATCTCTGCTGTGGGCTGGCAAACACCCACTGAGCTTCCCACTGAACGTCAACAGCCATGCCTCAAGGGACAGAGCTTTCTTTGCCCTGAACCTGCCAGGCTTTAAGCAAGGGACTATCAGAACTAATCTGCTGCCTGTCACCATGGGTTGTGAGGAAGCAGGTTCATAAGCAAGCATTCACAAAGCCACTAACTTTTCTGCTATTAGGGCAGCTACCAAAAAGGACAGCAACATTATAGGTATATATTCTATTTATATATATATATAGTTAAAAGCAGGCTGCTGATGACAGCAGTCTAGCAGAAGAACAAGGCCTGAGTGCTTTGCTGTGTGGACAGAAGCCAGACAGTTCCATTCTCCTTTGGGTTCAGGAGTCCCTCCTCTCTTTCCTTTATTTAGCGATTGTGTTTACAAAACCAGGGAAGTATCCCTGCAAGGATTAGCCTCACAGGCTGTCTGGAATAGGAACATGAGGGTGAGCAATTGTGGAGACTTGGCAAACATGGACAGTTTGGGAAAGTGCCCAGTCATCTTTCACAAACTCATGGAGACAAGTTTTTTTCTTTGCTTCAATCTCGTTTCTCTAATAGAACTTCAGAAATTTTAGAATCATAGAATGGTTTGGGCCATAAGCAATCTTGAAGATCATCTGGTTCCAACCCCCTTGCCACGGGCAGGGACACCTTCCACCAGGCCAAGTTGATCATAGCCCCATCCACCCTGGCCTTGAAGGTGAAAAATGTCCATGTCACTCTTTTGCCTTGTGTTTTCTGGGGATGGCTGACAGCTGTTTTACTAGAAAGGAGCAGAGCAACCTGCATGCTGTCCTCTGCAACCTTGTGCAGGCATGCTAGGATTTGTGTGGCTGAAGCATTTCTTTCCAGGGCTCTGTAGGGAGGTTACCAATTCATCTGGGATGAGAAACAACAGGGCAGGGCAGGACAAACTTGGCCAGACTTGTCCTCCTCCTGTTGCAGAATGCCCACATTACAAGACTGTAAAAAGAGTTTTTCATAATTAGAAGTGAAAGAACACACCTGAGCCTACCAACATTATCTTTTATGAGCTGAGCATTGCTGTAACCTGCTACACCTCTAAATTAACACAAATCATCTGAAGATGCTTGTAGGTGATTTGTTCTTCTTTAGTTTTACATTTATTTAGTTTTATTATTAAATACATGGCATACCACTTCATTTTTGAGTATAACATGTAGCTGTGAAGGAGGGAATTTTTCCCCAGGAGGGGTGAAGTGCCTTTTACCAGGCTGCCATGGGACTTCTCCCGTCTGCTGCTGCCCCACCGAAGTAGTTCATCTCTGGGCAGATGTGGGGCTGGCCTCCACATGGGGGAAGGAGTACCCTGTGCCCTGGCTTTCTTCACCGTCACCAAGGACAATCTCCTTCTTGGAGATTTTTCTCCCATGCTTGCATTCATATCAAAAAAAGAAAAGATTTCTCCCAACAGAGCCCACGACATAGAGAGGCTTTAGGACAAACAGTTCTGCCTGACTGAAGACAAGAAGTCTGCGTTATGGCACTTGATTTTAATGTCATTTAAAAAATATTTGCAATGTTTCAGGCATTAGCTAACTTTCACTAGCCAGGATCTAAAAGTCTGTATATAGGAATGGGGAGGTGGGAAGTGTCTATCCAGAGCATCATACAACTAATGCCCAAACAGCAGCAGTGTGAGGTGATGTGAATTGGTGCATAGGGAGGTGCTTTGTTTTCATGGTGGTTTGGGGTTTTTGGTTTGTTTGTTTGGGGTTTGTTTGGTTTGGTTTTGGTTTTGTTTGTGACTAATACATTTCTTGCTGAAGGTTTACTTTTAGCTAAAAGCGAAGTCTTGTTACGCCGTGGCAACCAGAGTTGGGAGGTAAGTTAGAGCAAGCCAGTCTTTCTAAAATATATCTGACAGCATCCAAATTGATTAAATATTCTAAAAATAAAGATGATAGCAGTTAAGATAACACAGTGCTGATGTTTGTGATTTAGCAACATAAACCGTTTCTGTGATGGCGTATTTTCTTTGTCCTAGTTACTGGCTGTGAAGGGAGGACTGAAAAAGTGTAGCTGGTAGTCAGAAATGACTAATACCACTGAAGGATTTACAAAACAGGTGGGATGTTCTGATGGAGCTGTTAGGAAATCAGGCTTTCTCTTTTGAGCCTCAATAAAACCCTCCCCACAACTCACACTTGAGTAACCAGCTGCAGCACTGAGGTGAGCAACTGGTGGGCAACAGGGGAGGTGATGGGTTTGATTTTCGCCTTCCTCACAGGACCTTATTTAATGTGTGCAGAGCCAAGTCCTGGCTACAGCGACGCTGGTGTCCATTGGGATGTTGATGGTCATCCTTCTCATGGACTGGACAGCGTGATGCCTCTGGGTAGTGGTGCTTGGCATGCCTAGTGGTTTTTCACTGGTGTTGAAGAGCAGAAGGACTGCAGAGGGTCTGACCAGAGCTCCATCCACCCTATCCCTGGCAGCCACCTTTGGATGCTGAGAAGACAGCAGTGGGTGGTGGACCCAAATAACCTTCTGATGACTGGTGATTTCAGACACCTCTGGACCATGGATGTGCTGTTGTGTTCACAAACTGGCGTGTGAAGACACTGTACCTTTGGGATGAGGAAGATAGATGACCTTGAGGACCCAGTCATTAAGGGTGACCCCCATCTGGCATCTGCTGTTTGGGATTCTCTGGGTCCCTAACTTTTAGGGGGGACCACAGCAATGCATGCACCGGACCATGAAAACAAACCAAGACAAAAGGGGCAGAGCTGGAGCCAGGATGAAACATCTCAAGCCCAGAAGTGGGTCCTCCACCCAAGGGAGGTGGTTCCCAGAGAGGCACAGTGAGAAGCACAGCTCTATCTGTCCTCTTCTCTGCTTCTGTACTTCTCCTGGAGGCTCTTCCTCAACACTGGATGGAAATGATCTCCATGAACAATTTCTTTGGTTATGGAGTCACCTCTAGGATCTAGCTCACTTTTGGTAAGGAGACAGGAACAATGGAGCTTATAGGCACAGCAGATAGGCAGCTTGTGTGCTTTTTGCCATGCACAGATTCTACCTTGGTGATGGATGAAGCTTCTCAGCCCTGGTCAATTGTCCTTGCAGTATATACTTTTTCCATATGCCCAGACATCCCCAGCTTTCACTCAAAACACTCTCTAATGTCAAATACACTTAAACTCTTCCTCTTTACAACATCTTTCAGTTCATTAATTGAGCTCTGAAAGTCCTCCTACCTCACTGGCCCCAATCCTAGAAAAATCATTCAGCCAGAATTACAGTAAAGGCTCTAGAACTAAACCTTCTTTCCCAGCAATTCATAATTTGATACTGCATAATTTTTACCACTCTGCTGTCACTTGTTGAAAGCAAAAGTACTTAAAGAATATTGCCAGAGTCTGGAAAACAATTTGGACCATAATTTTTTGTTCTACTTGTGGTGGACTGTCAAGTACAAAATTTTGACAAACAATGTCAATATCTGTGAATAATGCAGGGAACCATTGTAAAGATAGAGATATTGAGCTATTTGAATGTTTTAAGAACAATCTGGAAAGTTCTGTTTAACTCTTCTCCTTTACCCTTTGTTACTTGTCTCCTCCCTTTATTCCTCCCCTGTTGTCCAGAGTTGGAATGTATCCCTCCTTCCCTTCCCTTGTTTGGTATAACTCCTCCCTTTTTACCCTGGTTACTAGTTCCTCCCCTAGTTCCTCCCTTGTTCTCCAGGAATGGAGCTGTCCCCTCCTTCTCCTACCTTATTTGTTGTGACTCCTCCCCAGTTCTGGTACCTTCTGTTGGACAGCCTATATAAAGAACTCTCCCCCAGTTAATAGAGTTCACTCTCCCCCGGTCCTGGAGGCTGTGTGTTTCTGTGTTCTCCACCCCACTACGCCGCAGCTCCTGGGATTGGACGTGCATGCCACAGCCCTCCAGCTAGCTGGGGCACAGCACTGGCTCTACCCCGGAGTGGACCTGCCTTCCTCTCCCACGGGCTGTGACAGAATAACTTACCATTTTCAGAGAGCTTCTGATGTGTTCTAGTGTATTTTACATTATATGCACAACAGAATCCTTATATTTGAAACTATGAAAACTTATCCTCAGTTCTAGTTAATACAGAATCAATAAGGATTGTGGGGTTTTAAAATTTAAATATATATCCCCAAAAGATAAATTAATCTCTCAAAGTATGCCCCATAATTAGACTCCTCTTGACCTGTTGTTGATGGATGTTTTTGCACCTTTTATACATATAGGTTTGATTGACCCTCTATTCTGATATCTATTTAGAGTTGTTTAACACTGTGGGAAATACTCTTAATGAGTACATTAATAATTATGCATGCACTTAGAAAATCAAGCCTGAGCACAAAGGTTAACACCAAGACTGAGCCAACAAAGTTTTCACACAAACATTTCAGTGGGCTGGAATCATTTTCTCTGTTTGCAACAGCTACAGGGATGTGAACCATTTTATAACAAGAGACCAACTTTGGTCCAAACAGGCTACAAAGAAAGGCCTTGATCTCGTGAGTGGCTTTGAGCAGATTCCTGAACCAGTGTGCAGCCAGTCGTGGCAGCATGCTCAAAGGACCCAGCCATAGCTTTGTTTTCATGATCTGAGGACTGCAAATCTCGACTTGAATCTCCACATATGTGGTAGGGAAGCCAACCTCTTCATTGTTCCAGATGGCTGTCCTTCCCTCTCCAGCCCCTCTGGACACTCTGGTGTCCACACATTGCTCAACTTTCCAGTCAATGAAACACTAACAGCCACTACAAGGGACAATGGTGATCCTCCCTGGCTCCAGCTTTCTCTTCTTGCCCTGGCCAAACATCAGCCTTGTCCCTGCCCCAGTTCCCAGGCAGAATAAGGTGACATTTCCACCTATTTAGCTCTCTAAAAGGGTGCAAGGACATTAGCAGGAGATAGAAGGAAGAGCAGGAATGGCTTTTGATGGCTGGTGTTCATTAGCTGGGATTTGATCTAGTCCGACCCCACACTCCTGTCACACCCAGGATAGGAACCATAGCATGCACTGGACCCAGGCTGGATGTCCAGGAGCTAAGGACATGGATCTGGTCTCAAAAGGTAAATATGGATCCAGCTAAACATGGCCTGAGTTTAGGGTGAGCCATTATCTTGAGGATTTTGCTGCCTAAAGTCTCAAAGACTTGTTTTTCCCAGGGCTGTGAACAAACAGGTTGCTTTTGCAGCATAATTGGGAGAGGGAACCACCTCTGGGGTCTCCTTCCCTCAGAGCTGCCAGCAGCTGGGCCTAGGTCAACACCCACATCAGGGCAGACATCAAAACCCAGGGCCTTCAGCCTCCACACCTACCAAGTGTGTGATGCCCATCTTGCATCTCCTCCCACAGCGCATCCCCTCCTTGGCTTCAGATGAGGCTCTGGCAAAGCCACAGAAGCACAACCCCTCCCTTGCCCAGGGCTCAGCGAGGTGGCTGTCTTTGCTCTCTGCTTCTAAAGCTCTCCTCACCACCCGGACTCTCAGGCACTGTGATAATGAAAATAAGATGAAATAGTACTTGGTTCATTTGGTGAAACTAAAATTGATTTTTAATTTTTAATAGGTTGACTCACCACTCGTGGGCATTGCAGACAGTAGTTAAAAACTGCTTTGCAGTGGAGTCAGAAAGTCAGAACTAATTAAAGAATATGTCCACAAAAGGACTGCTAATAGACTGAAGGGAAGACCTTAATTAGAAATTTGGGAGGTAGTAACCCTCCTGTTAATAATGCTTAAATGACATTTGGGAGCCATGCAAAATAAGTAAACATCTCATCTCTGCATAACTACAGTCAAAGATGAGACCAGAAGAAAAATATAAATAGGGTCTGGATGCTGCCAATCCAGAGCTGAAACAACCTTCTCCTTAAAGCAGTCTTCAGTCTTGCTCTCCACTTAGTAACAAACAGCACTGCAGCACTTAAAAAAATCTGTAGAGTAAGGCAGCAAGGTGACTCCAAGGACTGTAAGGCATGAGCAATAGTATGCAGGAGCAAGAACACCTCAGCCTACACAATATGACTTAACTCTGATCTTAAAGCAAAGCTCCAGGCACATCTTCGATTATGTGGCATACACAGGCAGGCAGGGCTCGAGAGAAATCTAACTGAAGCAAGCAAAATATTTCAGGCATGTTGACGGCGATGCAGTGATTTGGTAATGACCCATACTGGAAGAATAACCAGGCTAGCAAAACAAAATGCTTTATGAGATTTCATTTCCATTTGGAAGAAAAGAAAATAAAAGTCTGACTATAATGTACCCCTTAACACTAGCCTGAAACTCTTGTAGTATTAGCAAACTTAGACAATGTTGTAAGTCCAAAGGCACACTCTTGTAACCTGCTGTGACTGACCCCAGTGTAACCTGCTCTTACAGACTCCCCCAAACTCTGTCTCTCTCCCCCCTCTAGCTAGTTTCTAGGGCCACAGTTTGGGGACTGGTGCAGCAGGAGAGCCACAAGGATCCACGGATGACCTGACACTGTCTGTCACAGCACCCATACTTCCATTGGCACCCACACCACCTCCATCAGCACCTCTATCTGAGGTAGCGAGCATGAGTGCTGAGCATGCTGCAGGAGTTGTCTTTCGACGAATGCTGTGTCAGAGCTGAGATATTAAAAATAAACATTGACATGTTCAGGCATGATAACTTTTACACAAAAGAAGTACCATGAATTCCTCCATACCTTTTGTGTTGTGGCTGCCAGTACTGAAATCTGCCTAAATTATCGTATTTTTGGAAGAAAAAAACCCCATGAAGATTTGAAGCATGATAAACTAATGCAAAGGAAATGCTTACACTAATTTTTAGCACATTAGGAGAGGACCTAGAACTGTCCCTTTTCTCTTCTAATGCACAGAACAAGAGCAGTTTGAAATTTGAGGTGTTTCATGGTCTCTGGATGTTGTGGGCTACATAAATACAAAATATCTAAATATCAGTTTATTTGTTTGCTGATGCCCAGCAGTTTCATAGCACTGTTCCCTAGGCACTCCTTGTAACTAGGCATAAATATGTTGTACCAGAAATATTTCAAAATGGAAAATTTTATCAAGATCAGAGTTCTTGCAGCTTTCTGATTTTCATTAACAAGCCAGTTTTATTTTAATTTTGCTAAACTTTCAAATAGTCATTTAAAAAATATGGGTATTTACATGGCAGAGCACACTAAGAACAGGCTTACCACATCTCAACCAGGAGCATCCTTCAGGGCTCTATGTGTTCAGAAACTGTTTCTTCTGCCCCTACAAAGCAGCCACCACAGCAGGGGAAGACAAGGGACCAAGTACAGTGTAAAAGCTGCATCTGGAGCATTTAAATGGGGGGCAAAGAAAACAAATGAAGAAAAGAAAAGGAAGATTAGTGACCTCCAGCCAAAATATGAGAACTTGAGTTGGAGCATGATCAGAGAAAGAAAGTGTCATCCCACCTTGAGGAGTGCCCTGTAACGTGGCTGCAGCTGTTGTGAGCATGGATATGGGCCATCTCCAGCAGTCAGAGCCCCACTTTTGGATAAGCTGGCACTCTGGAGCTTGGAGAGAGTTTGCATGAGGTCTTTACTTTGATGCAAAGGGAGGGTCAGTTGTCTTTGAGATGTGCCCAGAGAGCAGCCACAGCTGTCACTGTCTGAGTACAGCACTGGGTTCAATATTGTTCACTCCCAGCCCATCTCTGTGAAGTCTTGTTTTGGGAGCTGGAGGAGAAGACCAGGCTGTGTTCATGTTGCTTCTTCTGTCAGGAAACTCCTTGCTACACATTTGGGACTCTCTGTGCTAAAAACCCCAAAACAACACAAAAAAAAACCCACCAAAAAAAAAGATAACTCAGCACAAGCTTTTATTGCCTTTCAGCAGTGATTAACAACCTGCAAGCCATGACATTAAAATAACCTCCTATCAGCTTTCACCTGCTTTTTGCAGGGGGAGGCCTCTTGTCACGCTACAGATCTGTATCTGCCCCATCCCTGTCCTTGAATACAGAATGGTAGAAATCTTGCCTAAACCACAGGCAGGAAAGACTATTTTAATCTGCTGCCTATATCAACTGATTTCAATCTGCTTTGGTGTGTAATATAATATTGTTAATTTCTGTTAAAGCAACTCTGTTGTGGCCAAATGTCCCACAGCAAAAATAAAATAGACATCAACAGGGAACCTGGCATCTTACCACCAAGAAAAGCTGAGGATAATCTGTGTGTGTGTGCTCTTGCTTCACTTAACAAAGGCCTTCAAGAGAAGAAGTGAAAGCCAATGCAGCAGGCTGGTATTAACCAGCCTCAGCCATTGAGATACTTAGCTGAATTATCAACTTAGTCTGAAAAAGAAAAGAATTCCAAACCAGACCATTGACGGTAATTAACAACTGCAATTTGTGGGCTTTCAGTCTAATGAATACACGAATGAAAAATCAATGGAGGAGGCTTCCAAAAATGAACATGGCAACAATCTTGATCTTAAGAGTTGGCTCAAAGACAGCTCCTCCTAAACCAGTTCTAAGGCTATGTTCTTACTATATATTTCTGCTATTTAATTTCAGAGTTTTCCTTCTGAGGAACTCAGTCCTTTTATTGATAAAATAAATATGATTTTAATTTTCAAATTAATAAAGCATTAAAATTATTATGTCTCTAAATCCCTAGTTCAAAAATGATAAGAGATCAAATCTATCAAAGGCTGAAAATTATTTCCTATCATCTGAGGGTCATTTGACAAAATTTGCTCAGAATGAAGCAGCTACACTGAATAAAACTTTAAATAAAGAGGATTAAGCTTTGCAAACCACCAAATTCAGCTGAAGCTGCTATTCAACACTATAAATCGCCAACTTCATCTCTTTTTAGTTGGAGAACTACAATAAACATTTGTCTTTGTTACAAAGAGCTTCTGCAGTTCTGAGATGAATACACTATAGGGCTGACAATGGCCAATCACATCCAAAGTCTGAGGGAAGGCACAAATTGCATTCCCCTGGGGTCATTTTACAGGCTCTATTGCCTCTGTATGGCAGAGCCAGGCAGACTTTTCCTTCATTCCTGGTATTGCTTCTGAATAATGTCTTTGCCTGGAACAAGATTTTGCCAACGAAAAATTCTGTTTTCAGCCAGACTGAATTATCTGTGGATTCTGGGAAATACTCACTGCTTGAGAGAAAACTCGAGAAAATTTGTTTAACTGCCAGTCAGAAATCCACACAGGTTGGGAATGCATTCCCAGTGGTTATGACATGCTTCTGAGGTATGATGTGACTTAAATTTTCTTCTTTTGTTTATATTTTATACCAGGTAAGAACCTCAGTCTGTCTGCATCCTCCTACCATTTCCACCACACTGCTGAATACAACACTCCATCAACCCATCCTACTATTGCAAGCCCAACCCATTGCTCTACTGAAAAAAACACATTTAAAAAACCCCACATTTGTGGGTTGAATAAAACATTTAATTTGATTCAAGGAGTCCTTTATATTTGCTCAGAATTCAGAAATATTTGATTTGAGGTGGATCCAAAATGAAACTTTGCATTAGGGGTAGCCAAAATATTGTAAAAAAAGTTATTCCCCCAGCCTCTCCCTTCCTGACAGCAATAGAATCTGATCTCACATGGTAGGTTTTGTACTGCTACTGCCTTAATTGATTAAATTTTTCTGCAACCAAGTATTTGCATCCATATGCAAGTAAGGAGAAAACTTGGCATGATCTTTTCAGGTACTTTGGGTCAAGTGATAATTTGGCTGCCAATAGCTCAGAGGCAAATACATCTGCCATTATCCACTCAGCAGCAGTTCATCTATATCAGCTTTCCAGCCACAGAGAAAATTTGGTAATTAGAAGGCCTTGCAACAGAGATAAGTGGCTGGATGCAGACTCAGACAGGCATTTTTAAAAATATTTGCTGTTAATACCCAGTATGTGGTTCCTGCTTTCATCACACTCAAAAGTTATTGAAGAGCAGAAGCAGCAAAGTTACCTCACCTCCTGCACTGGATCAGAACAGCTCTGTTTGGACAATTAGTTTTCTCCTCATCATTTTAAACCTCTCTCAGGTTTAAACCTGGCTCCTAGTTTTGTGTTGTGTTATGTTATCACCATAGAAACATCCTTTATGGTTGATTAACCTCTGTGACAAGTGAAGGACTTTTTATGCTTGAGTTCAGTTTCTTCTGGTGGTCACTCAGTTTCTCAAACTGGTTTGAACAGGATCAAGACGAGTTCAGGAAGCTGAGCTCACCACCTGCCCAGCTGATGGCCACAAGAGCCTGGGACACTTCACCCAAATAGGATGTGATGTCCAGATGACTGTGGTAAGATGATAGGGAGAGGTTTGCTGCTGCTCTGCCTGTCAGGAGAGCTAGTCAGTGCTGCTGACTTTCATCTTTGACAGCTGGACCACTTTTTCAAGAGGTTGTTCAAAACTGGAAAATCTAGGCATGTTGGAAAGCAAAGACGAAGGAAAGCAAAGTTTCAAAGGTGCCTATTTCACTTCAGCTTTCCTGCTCTGAGTTCTTTGTACCTTTGAAGAGCCTGCAGAAAGAGATGTAGCCTTACTATGTGGGAACCAGATTGTCAGATGATTGCATTACTCTTGGGCCTCACCTGGAGCAGGTAGCTTAGACCAGCCAGTGGGAATAGTCGAAAGATGACCTGAAGAACACAAAAGCTGGTGAGCCTACATCAGTTCCTTCGCAGTGGAGAGAGCTTCTTGACTCCCAGATCTATAAAGTGGAGCAGTTAAGTATAGCTTATTCAGATAAAAGGACTTTCCTTTGAGAATGTGAATTAACAAGCAAGTTCTAACTGGTGCCTGATCTTAAGCCTGTGTTTCTAGCATGTGATTAGCTGGGCTTCTCCTCCTTCTAGATTTATAAAGCTATGAAACCCACCACCATGGTGAGATCCACAAACCAGTCCCAGCTGGAAAGAGTTGTGCCCACATAGCGCCCACCTGTGGCCCAACAGTCAAGCCTCTTTTCAAGCTGAATGTAGAAATGAAACACACAGAAATGTAACCTTCTTCTGTGGGAAAGATGGGTGGAGTTATTACAAAAATATTCTGCATTACAATAAATCCTTGCACTTGGAGACACAAATAAGTTTCACAGTTCCTTGCTCTAAGTACAGTTGCAGCAGTTAAGGCTTTTTAGACTCTGGAACTTTCAAAGCAGCTGAGGGGCGTGTTCATCATTCCTCAAATAGCTGTGTTTGGGCACAGTGTGGTAGTAACTTGTAGCTAGCACTAGTCTTTGCTCAGCTCCCACTGAGCCATCAGTGGTGGTACACAAGCCAGAGACAGAGCAACCTGCCTTTTCACTATTGAAAATGCTATGTCCGGTGAAGGAAAGATGCTTTTCTCTGTAAGTGGTTCAATATAATATGTAATAGAAAGTCATATGGAAAGAAGCTGTAGCTAAGATAATTTCAGACCTGATTTCACCAACATTTGCGTAGCACACTTTGAAACTTAGCTTGATCCTTGGTTCTGCTACAAAGATGCACAGAAAGGCTCAAGAGGAGCAGATCTCATGAGGTGGGTAGGTTGAGAAACATCAGGGAAAGTGAGAAGGAAATTGATCGCTCCCACAAACCGGTCTCTTCAAAAACGGAAGGGGAAGCAGCGTCTGGTGGAGCAAAGAATTCTATATCTTCTCATCCCACTCCCTCTTGTTGCCTGCAAAAGGATGACCCAAGTGAGGGGGGGGAATGGAGGCAGGTCCCTTCCCAGAGAGGTGGGAGAGGCTCCTCCCAACCTCCCCTGCCTTCTCAGTCCCGCCCTACACCATTGGAAGGGGGCCCTTGTATCAGAAGGCTGGGCAAGATATGACCAGATGGAGGGACCTCTCACAGGGACATCACAGGAGAATTTATCCTCTCACTGGTGCTGTAGCTGCCTGTTCAAGTACTCCATTTTGTAGGAATTAGAAGTTGGCTTTGGAATTTTTGTCTCTGGCACAACTTGTCCAATTTGACAAGGGTATCTGGGTAAAAAGAATAAGTGTCTTTATCACTGATCAGCTGTTAAAGTGATGGTGATACTAAGGAGGTATGAGACAGGAAATAGGACACCACTCACTCTTCTTGGGACACTCTGTGATTACTGATGCTACGCTCCCAAAAACAGCCAAGTGAATTTCTGTGTGAATAGATATTACAGAATGGTGACAGAGACTGATGTTGTTCTGCAGATTTGGCTGCGCCATCTGTGGTTACCTCTTTTGTGCATGCTCCCTCCTCTGTCTCGGCTTAGGCAAGCTGGGTTGGTGCAACCAGCTGGGACCAGTCAACTGCAGAGCTCTTCTGAAGTCCCTGAAGATGTGTTTTTGCCACCCCTTTTGCTGGCAGAAGCATGATGAGGAGGTGATAACATCCCTTGGAGAAGTCATGGCATTCAGCTGGAGGCAGTGCAGTTTTCCGTCAGCTCATCTGTTTACGAAACTAATGCTTGGCTGGGAGCTAGATACCGAGAGCGGCCAAAATGAGACTGGGAAACAAGAAGCAGAGCCGGATGGGGCAAATCTTGCCCTCCTGGTGCCTTCTTCCTTGCAGCCATTCTTTCACCACAGCCTCCTCCTGTTCCCTGGCTCCAGAAGACTGCAGAAGTCCAGCCTATATCTGCCACATGCCGTGCAAAAATGAGTCAGTCATTAAGGCTTTTAGCAATGCTGCAAGCACAACTGACACACATATATCTAGTGCATGGGATAGGCGTGCAGCCAAAAAAAGCTGTACAAGTGAGTGATGTACCAAATTTGGGTTTGCTTGCTGCAAAGAGCAATTTTGTCTTACAGGTGAGCAAGAGACAATTTTAAGTATTTTCTAGTAGCTGCAATTGCATTGTCATCCATTCCACAAATGAATCAGTCTGTGTTCTTACAGGAAAGAGCATGGATATTTTGGAGTTTTTTAGAAAGACCAAGAAAGATCAGGCATAGTCAGCTACTCTATTTCATGTATTTGATTTTGTTGTCTTTCCTGAAAAATGGACATTGGATAGGAAAATTCCTTCATTGCATCCCCCAGATTTAGTGGGGATTAGTTTTCCTCTTATGTATTTATTCCCATGTGTCAAGGTCAGTAGCTGTCAGTCTTATATTTATAAAATTAAGATGGATGATCTCAAGTAGTGACTTAAGTGAGGAAGTAAAGGTCTGCTCATCTTTCACCTATCTAGGTTTAGATACTGAATTTTGTACACCCTGTGGTTTGCCTGCATTTTGTTGACTTATTTTCAAGAAGTTTACAGTGCCTCTGTACCCTTCATTCTCAGGGAAAATCTGGGGGGTTTCTGTATATAAATGATTCATTATTATTATGCTTCAAGGTAGGAATAATTCTCATAAATGACAGCTAGACTATCCCAGCCCAAGGGAGACATCTTCTTCCCCTCAGTTTCGAGTGTCTCAGTTAAGTGCAGGACCCTCAGGCTGAGTTTGCAAACCTACCGGCTTCTTCCATCTATTAGTGTTATCTTCCGCCAAAAAAAAAAATTCCTAATGTTAGTAGATACAGCCTCAGCTACAATATTTACAGGCTGAAAAACATAAGCATCAGGGTTTGGGGTTTTTTCATGCCAAGCATCTTTCCCCTCATTCCTCACTGTGGTTGTGGCTAACCCAGTGATGCTTTGCAGGATGTCATCTGACTACCCTAAAAAAGCACCCCATCACATTAGCTGTTTTCTCCCACTGCTGAGAAACGACCTGCACTGGAAGAGCTGGACGGTACTCAGGGCATCCACCTTTGTGCCAGCCAGAGCCCTGCCTAGAAGCTTCTCCCCTTGCCCCTCTGCCTGTCCTTCTCCAGCTGCTTGTTTTCATAGAGGGAGGTGGCACTCTGAGCTGTTCATGCATTCCTTCAAACCCAAGGGAGGCTTTGGGAAGTACACAGCATATACTTCCCTCTGTACAGTTCTCTGCCACCCAGGAAAGTATGGTTTCTGGAGTTCATTGATTTCAGAGAGTGGAAAGTTTGATGCTGGAATGGCTCAAGATATACAAAGGGTCTGCAGACTGAAAGCAAAACCTCTCTGCAGAAAACATTTGGCAGCTCTTCTACCCAAAACCCCATCTACCAGAGCATAAATTGGCCTCTGCAAATATCCTCAGTGGATGTAGCAGGAGCAGACTATAGCTATTTGCATTGTATCTTAGACAGACTTTTTTCCATGCTATCCTTGTCTTGTATTATAAGAAAGCATCTAAAGAGTTAAAGTATTTTAAAAGATTCCACAGCCCTTTTTCTTTTTTTCTTTTTCTTTTTTTTTTTTTTTCCTAAAGGCTAATTTAGGTTTATCACACTAAGCTAGCAACATTTTATGGAGTTCTCTGACTTAAAACAGTGGCAACACATCACCACAGAGGTCTGCCTTTCATTTTCAAAAAGACATGGAAATACTAAGCTGGAACAGGCTGAGATGGCCAGGCAGCTGTCTGCTGTTTGAATCCTATGAAAACTTAAATACAGCTTTCTTCTGGTCAAACACAGAAGTCCTGGAATCTGCTCCTTTGCACTTGGCATAAATAGTGTCAAAAGTAATGCTATTCTCTTAGTAGTATGGATTAAAAGCTGTTTGACTGTTCCCTAAAGGCATGTGCAAATGGGGAATTGTTCAGGAGAGGGTTGGAGTCTAAGGAAATCCCACAAAGATCAATTCCTGACTTTCTTCACTAAACATTTTAATCAGTGATTTGAGAAGAAGAAAAAAAAAGGATAAATCATGACTGAAAAACTTCAAGGTGGCAAAAAAAATTGTGTAGTAGCACGGACACAAGAAACCCATGGGCATCTTAACACATCAGACTATGAAATTGATAATATGTTGTTGCAACATAAGTTGCTTTTACAGAACTCAATCTTGCAGGTATGCCAAGACCCTGAAAAAGACCTGAGCATCATAAAATATGCCTGCTGCCGTTTAATAGCTTGCGCTGCATCCATAGGCCCAAACAAGCTGTGACCAGAGGCTGCAGAACCAGGAGAGGCTTCTGGAGGAGAAGCAGGAAAAGGAGGAGCAGGATGCATTCATCACCCCTGCATCACACATGACCATTGCCAAGTGAACTATCCATTACCTGCACCCTGGTTAGGGCCGACATTGAGAACATGACGAGTGTTCAGAAAAAGAAGCCAAAACCCCCAAGGAATGGGATAAGAAAAACATGCTAAATAATGAAATGATCCAGGGGCTCCATCAGTTTTACTTAAGCAAAAGGAAGAAATATGACCATAGTCTATAACTACTGACTTAAAGACCAGGAATTTGAAGGCTTTTTATTCTGCAGTTAAAATATAGCAGCAGGCAGTGGCCTTGTCTTGAAAATAGAAAACTTCAGAGGAGAAAGAGGGCACAAATCATTAAGTATGTGGGTTCTCCAAATCTGCTTAGCTAGATGGTTTCTACAGTACTGGAAATTCTAATTTATTTTTTTCCAGAACAGATGCTCTTGCTCCAATTAATTGGAAGAAAACTTACTGTTTGTCATATGCAGATAGTCAGAGAGGTGGTCACTAGCAGTTCTCCCTGGACTAATTTATAAGAATAAAACCCAAATTATTACACATGCTTGATACGTATTTGATGCAATATAGAACCGTCACCTATATGTGAGTGCGATATAATCATGCCTTGGATGCAGCAAAGTCTGTCTTGATGTTTACTTAAACTGAGACACCTAAATTCTCCTTGCAGCCTATTTTAGGTACAAGTGATGTGGTGGCAGCACCCTTTGCAAGGAGTCTCGGTCCTTTTGTCCTCCTATTCCAGCTGTTTGGGAGCTAAAGCAGGGCAGGGCGGCTGCAGCTGCTTGTGCCTGCTTGCCAGAGACCAGGGAAACACCTCACACTTCATGGGATCCCACCAGGATTTGCAGATAATAAAGGTTTGCTTTTCAGTGAACAGCCTTGATGCTTTCCTAAATGTGAGAATTAATTCTAGCAGTGTGCACATGGCTTTTAGCAAAGAAAACAAAAGGTCCAGGGAAAGATCCTGAGCTAGTTCAGTGCAAAGAACAACATGTAAAGATACAGGAAAGGATGAGAAAAGAAGATTTTTGTGGCTAAATTGGTTGGTAATGCTGACATCTAGAAGCATGGTGTTGGGGTATTTTTGTGTGCTCTGTTTTGCTTCCTTTCTTTTTTTAAGAGTCCTGTGTCCTTGGTCAGAAGAAGATACCACCCCAAGGCGAGAGTATGGGAAACATACAATGTGCTTTATTCACACCAAGAATCCCAAACCACTCCAATGCTAACAAATAGGAAAAAAAATATGAAATGAGGAAGCTGGTAGGTGTGTAAGCTACATTGTAAATGACACACTGCTAATAAAACTAATTCCCTCTCTGAACAAGGGCAGATCTCATAAAAGCCTCTCTCCTTTGAATAGACGAGCCTGAATGAATTAAAGAATTGTGCCTCTCATATAACCTTTTTTGTGTAAACGAATCATAGTTCTGGTGAAGAAAGTTTAAAAAAAAGGGGTTTTAAAATAATTTACAGCAGGATAACTATAAAAATTCTGTGTAAATCATACAATGATTTTTTTATTAATCTTTATCTTGCTAATCAGCCTGTATTATTCCTTCCTGGTTTAATCTCATTTTATTTCCTGTGTGAAGCCAAAGAGCTGCAATTGGACGACTGCTTTAATGTATGCCCTGAGTGTGATGATTTTTGCATAGCAGTAGCTTTCAGGGAGGCTCTTGTTTTCCACAAACTGCACTGCTTGTTTACATTGTAAATCTTAACTGAACTTATGGGCCATTAAAATTCTGTTCATTAGGCATCTGAAGATACCCCAGCAAATCTTCAGTTTCATTAACAGCCCTGTTCAAGGAAATAACAAGCGAAGGGTATGTAGTTAGGTGTAAGCACACACAGAACCAGGCTTTAGGGCGTGATTGTCCCTTCAAAGCTGCAAAAGACTGTGGATGGAGGATGGAAAGAGGGGGATGTCCATGCCAGCTCCCTACAACAGCTCTCAACTGTCACTCTAGTCCCTGTTTGAGAAATGTTAAGGGGAACTCAATGTAGATCATGATCTGCTTTATGATTTGATCCATCAGCATTCCAGGCCATGCAAATTTTCCAGCAATGCTCAAACTGATTTCTAATGTTATATTTGACTTGCATGGCATGGAAAACTGAGTATATTCATCATGAACAAGATAGGTTGTTCCCAAACTTTAATATTCTTCACTAGTAACTTCTGACAGTAGATAGATAACTAATGGGCAATGATAATCTATTACTGGTGATTGATATTTAGCAATTCTTATGCATTTTGTGTTGATTATATTATAGTACTTTCAGAAACAACTAATTTTTCTGTTATTAATATATCCAACTGAGAAAAATCACTAAATCATCATGACATTCTTATCACAGGTCCAAAAACAAGACTTCATTGAAATCTAGAGAGAAATTACTTATCTGCATAAGGGAAATTACCAATGAAGTTACAGCATGGTTCATCGCTTCTGTTAACAGAAGTTAGAGGAAGATAATTTATTTCACAGCTGATGTACTAGGATATTTATGCTAAGCCATTGCTCAATATTAGAACATTTTTGTTTCATAAGTGTCTGTAGAATAAATGTTTAGTCTCTTGAAGTTAACCACTGCAAATGAGGTACCACCTTTCTAAAACCATTTTGCATTTTGGAACTGGAAACTCATCATTTGCTGCTAACCCTCTCTCGATGCAGGAGCACCAACAGCTGCACCACAGGGTCACATTATCCTATTTTCTGTGAACAAGACAACTTGTCTTTGTCCTACCAACAGCTTGTGACAATCTTCAGCAGCTTCTCAAGTGTAGTGTGCCAAGGCCCATTTCCCTTCCCTGCACTGAAGACAGAGTGAGCTGGCCATGCTTTGTGGAAACTATAGGTGCTAACGCTCTGGGAAGAAGGATATCCTGTCACTTCACTAGCTCTGCCTTGCCTCTCTATGACACACTGAGTATATACCATAAGCTACTTGAAATCTGCCTTCATGGTCTTTGGCCATCTTTCCTTAATAATATTCAGTGCAATATCTTGACTCTTTTATTGTGCCCTTTCCTCATTAAGCAAACCACATATTATCATAAGAAGCAACCCTCCCAGCCATCATTATTTCAGCTATTAGTTTTTCTTCAGCCTCTTCTTTATTCAGTCACACAGACTTGCCTTATGACTACATTTATTACTCTTATTTTGATACACACAGGCATGTACTATGTGATGATGACTCAGTCATTATTATCCCTAGAATCACTGTCTTTAAATATATGGAGTTTTTCAGTATCCATATACAGTCCTCACACTGCAATGCACTTCTTTCAATAATTTTTGCATGCTTGTCTCTCCATTTCATACTTATAAATTTCTTGTATTAAATCTGAGCAAAGCTAATAATCCTGAAAATGTTCAAAATCAAAAAGCATTGTAGTTTAAAAGCAGTAAAAATGTTAAATAACCTTATTTAAAGTGTGTCTTAATCTCCATTTGCATTGCTTCTGAACTTCAGCACTTTCCATTTTCATTAAAGTAAAATTGGCTCCTGACTGTAAAACCAACAATAAGTTGAATACATAATGTACCTGAAGGTTCCTGGCATTTAAATGAGTCGGGCCACCAGAGTTCTTTCTCACAATTTTTGTTGGTCTGCTTCTATGCCTGTGCCCATCTTGTCTTACATTACTGCAGCAACACCCAGAGGAAAGGAGGAGGTGGGGCTGAAACGAGAGTAACTGCCATGCCCCACACCCTGCACAAATGTGGAGTCCAGGGATGCCTGCCCCAGGACATATCAGGCCAAAAGGGAAGGAGCTGCAGAGCAGAGAAGCAGAGGCCCAGAGGAGCAGCAACAGCTCCTGCAACATACTGAGCAGATCAGGGGCATGGCCAGGTTTAGATGTCTGGTTCCCTGATACTCCAGTGAAACACAAACCAGGCTTTATTTTATAAAGATTCATCCCATGAGGCCTCCAGTCCAGCACACAGTGGAAACAATAATGCCTTTGGCTTAGACTGTTGGGAGAGTCTTGTCATTCTTGCTCTTCTTTTAAAAGTCAGCCTTTCCCCTTGACTTTCTCCTTGCTCATTGCTTGCTGTTCACTTCTTTCCCTCTCCTTTAACAATACAAGAACAAATGACGAGAAGCCATTTTTATTTAAATTGCAAGGAGACTGCCTAAGCAGATTTTTGTACAAAAAGGTCAGTTCATGTTTTCATCTCCCTGTGAATCGCTTCACGTTTCTGGACACCTGATGGTGGTGTTTTTTCATGTGAGTCCTTGACATCCCTCAGGAGACAATGTGCTGCTGGTCTGACCACATCTCTGAGCTGAGCATGCCCTTGTGACCATGAGCTTCTCCTAGCAGGTCTGGTGTCATCCTGCGCTTGCCTGGGACTCAATAGTCCTTCTCATCTTTGTTTTTAACAGCTCTAACTTCAGTAAGCCACAGCTGGAAAGAGATGGTTTGGTGCCCTGGACTGGTGTAACAGCGTTTAAGCAGGTGCTTAGTAAATGTCCTATTGAGTGAGGTTACTTTCGTGTTCTGCCTCAAATGGTTTGAGAACAAAGGGTTGCTAATAGGAGCCTCTTGGTTTTTCAAAACTTTTCACTGTCCCTGTGTCTGAGCCCACCTTTCAAAGATCTGAAGCCTGCTTTTAGGAATCATGAAATTAATGTTTTATGATTCATGTTAATGATGCCTTTTATTGTGCTTCCAATGTAAGTCTTTCATACCTTGCCTTCCTTGACTATCCTCTATACCCATTGTCACATGATGAGTGGGCTCATATAGTTGTAATTTTTAAGAACTTTTTAAGTTTGTGTTGCACTTTATCTTTGCTTTATGGCATTGCAAAGTGCCCTGGTCATGGATATTTAGGCACAAAATGGCTCGATTTATATGAAGTTCATTACACTACCAGGCTGTCTTTGCTTCTACTAGTAATTTTAATTCAAAGTTTTTTCCAACATAGTACAGTTTACACCTTTTCCAAAAAGAAGGGTTCCACATGGTAACTGGAGCTTAAAAGAGGAAAGAGAAAAATGACAGCAAACATCATCCTTCAGACAGCTATAAAAACTGTCACAATGATTTCCTTGTGTTTGTTTCCCTGAAAAAGGTAACCTTAAACTGAAACTTAGCAGTTCGATGAGAGGAGTTAAGTATATTGACTTAAGGTGAATTCTGGAAGTGAAGAAAAGGCCTTTCACAGATATGTTCCTTAGTCCATAATCCAACAGAACAGGCCAAGATACAGGAATAAGATTTACACAGAGAAGATTGTTCCCAATTCTACATGGATCTTTAGATATGTCCAGCAGGGGTGGTTGTGCCAGCCAGATGGCACAGGCACCTCAAATGTTGGCACCTCACAAACCACTTCTCCTAAATGAAATGACTTTTAGGTATGTACTTCACCATCGCTACTGAAAGAAAATCTCCTTCCATGATGTATCTAAATGGGCACCCAGAGGACCATCTGTTCTACTTGATTTATCCAACATGCCTTCTCTCTGAATATGTCTACTTAAAAGAAAATATTGGTTAAAAAAAAAGATAAAAATCCATGCTACTTCAAGAAACACACAGTCCTTAAACTTAGGTTTGCCTCAACAGGCAGCACTCAGAAACAAAACTCTCTTTCCTTCCCTCTTGTCCTTGCATGGCCTCTTCCAGCTTCTCCACTGTTTTTGGCTGGGCCCTTCCAGCAGCTTTTCTGAATCATGTGTTATTACGTTTGACATTTTGGGTCTTGTGCCGCATCACTGATCGCACAGAGAGGAATTCAACAGAGTAGATTGCAGGCTAGGTCAGTACCTGAGATAACTACTGTACACTGAATCAAGCACTTCTTCATTTTGTTCTTTTAATTTTACTTTTTTTTAGTCATGTGTTTGAGTTACGTAGTCCAGTCCAGAATAAGAATGTAGAACACATCATTTATCAACACACAATCAGCAACATGCTTTAGCCTCAGCTGAATTTGTATTTTGGCCCAGTAGTTTGCACATCAATTCTAGAGGTTTGTTTCTGGTTTGAGGAGAGTTTGAAGATTTATGGTTTCTCAGAGACATTTTCATGTATAACTATTGCTAAAAATGAGTTCCAAGTAGCTGTTGGCATTTCTACCTCAATATGAATTTGGGGTAGTTTTACTTCCATGTGGAGTGATTTGTTTCCATATCAGTTTTGAAACAGTTAAACTGGAGATTGAGGCAAAAGTTGAGCACTAAGAAGCAAGCCTTGTGGTTTCAGGTAGATGGTTATGGTTATTTCCCTTTTTCCTTTATCTCAGTGACAGCCACTATTCTCTTTGTTTATAAACAACCTGGGTACAGACTGCTTGTATACCCCCACAGCTCAGTGTAGATCTCAAGCAGAAAGGAAAAAGGCATTTGTGGTTTTGGTTTTAATATTTATGTGGAGGTATATCAATTAGAAAATCTATGGTTAAAGTCTGTAGGGATTTCCTGCAGTTTGACTTGGAAATGTCACCTTAGATTTCCTGAGAAATCTATAGTATTTATTTAGTGGCTTGCTGTTATTTATCTTGCAAAGAATTTAGTACCAATTGGCCTAAGGAAGAAAACAGTTACCATATTTTCTATTGTTTTCTTGAGAGTCTATCGAACACAACATGAATATTTTTCTGATAAAATCTTGGAACTGAGCTTTCAAAGAACACTTCAGTCCAACACTATTCTTCAACATATAATGAGTGTTGCAAACAACATCGACATAAGAAAAATTGCTGCACTTACTTCAGCATGCTAATAGTTTGGATTTTGCTAACTGCCAGAATTAGATCTTTGTTAGTGTTGTGCATCCACAGGTGCAAAGGATTCACAAAGAACAGGGCATTGTCAGGCCAGTGAATCAAACTGAGTCATACAGAAGAACAATCTTTCAGTGTCACCATCAAATTCAGCTGCTCACTCCATGAAGCTGAAATCCATGACATAGTTAATTTTTCAGCTGCTGAGCACATTCACATAATGTGGCTCATTCACTATGTGTTGCCTACTTCACGTATGAATGTGCATTCACTTGAAAAGCCCATGAATACCCTCAGGTTTACAACGCAGATATTGTAGTGTGGTGCATTCAGCTTATCTGCATAGCTCTAAGACTCACATGGCAGTATGAATTAATCAGAAATAAATGGTTCCCAACTCTAAAAGATACCAAAATACTATAAAGAAGATTTAATCGGTTTTAGTCACACGCATACGAAAATACAAATTCTTGTGTGGAATCTGGGCTGTTGCAAATTTCCTCCAAACTGAATCTGAAGAAGAACCCTCTTTTCCCCATCTAGGAAATACAGAAAAAAGAAATCCTCAAAAAAATGGGTAAGTGAATATATAAGTATTAATATATTAGAGATGTTCGTACAGCAGTGATGGTCTGAGGATACAGCGAAGGCAACACTGGCAGGTAGAATACTCAATACCCTAATGCAACACCTACCTACAAAAAGTTACCTTAGTATTGTTTTCTGTGTCTCTTCATCACTAACTTTAACACACATTTATCTTTAGAGTCAAAAGATGCATGTCATCTTAAAGGAAATCTTGCTATTTTCTGGGTAAAATGCAAGAATGTTGTAATCCCATCCATGTTTTGTAACTAGATAGGCCTACTGTATTTCCTCAGATCTGTCCTTATGCCATAATAATCTTCAATCAATGTATTAAGTGCTGTGAGAGCAGAGTTAGCACTTGACTGTCTTCACAGTTGGTAAAGTTGCATTTTCAGTTACTGAATCCTCTGCATTTACTGCAGAGGTCCAGAACAGATTGGTTTCAGGTATGGAGAAATCTGAGTTTATCTGAGAAGAGATAAGGCATATATATTAAGAATCATGCCTGGGCCAATCTGATGGCCTCTGTGGAGAAATTTAACTTTATCTGTGGGTTGAGGTGTATCTATCGGAACCACAGACATTGCATGACTCAGTGCAAGGCTATGAAGATCTCCAAATCATGGAAAAAAACCCTCAAGAGTTAGCAACCTTTCCAGAAATGTGTTCTGAAGGGCCAGGAATCCAAGCCCCACAAAGTAAGTTGAGCAGGGAGATTCAGATCATAATGGTTCCTGGAGAGAGAGGCAATGACTATGAGTCTACAACACTGCTGATACCATGCACAAACTCTGTGACTGTTATCAACATGCCTTCCATAAGAAGGTCAATACAAAACAAAGAAGGTAAAGGCAGCATCACCAATTAAACTGAAAGTGTTGCAACAAGGATAAGGAAAGCAAAACTCAGAGAACTGAAGATGCTCAGGTCAAAAAGGACAGACCACTTGGGTTAGAGCCTATCATCCAGAAATAATATGGATATGCAGCTGTGGGCCCAGTAGCAAGGGTCTTCAGGAGATTTGCACATTCAGAGGTAGTGTTATTAGAACAGAAAATACCAAATGGGGCCTTTCACACCACATTTTCTAAGAAAATGGGAATATAGTCTGTGCTATGATGGGTCATCACTCTGATCTCAGTAACTCTGGAGGATAATTGTTGTGCTCTGTGGCTGATAAGGCTTTAGAATAAACTTTAAAGGTGAGAACAATAAAAATATATGAAGAAGAATGAAAAACAAGATAAAAATCACACAGGTTTGTCAAAGGTATATTATATATGGGTTTTTTTCTTGATGGGATGGATTTTTCAGATGAAGGAGATATACCAGTTATTCTACAGAGCCAATGGTACTTCATTGCACTGGAAACCATTTGTAAAGATTGGCACTGGGATAGGAAATATAAGGTAGAAAAGAGCAGAAAAACAGTAAATTTATGGATTCATAGATTTGTGATGAAGCTAGTGAAAAGAACTGGTGACTGGAAGGAGGTTAGGAGCAGAATTTTTTAAGGTTCTGTCTTGGGACTAAACTTATTTAGTGTTTTTACAAGTAAATTTGATGCCAAATGAGAATATGCTATTGAAATATGCTACAGACACTCAGGTACAAGGGTTTAAACATCATAAGGGGAAAAAATGAATGATTTTGCAGACTCCCATAATAGAAATAGAATTACATGAAAAATGTTGAGAGGCAGGAATAATGTACATCCAGACAAAGAAGATTTTTCTGCTATAAACTAGGGGAATTGTGTAGAAACAACAAAGGAAGAAAAGGAGATGATAGTGTTAGTTACTTTCTTAATTATGATAGGTTACCAATTAGATGAGGATGTGAAAAATGAAAATGAAATCTGTAAACATAAGTATGCCTAGCAGAAATGGGGAAGTATTAATGCCACCCCATTAAGCATCAATGAGATACCATCTGTAATACTGTGTACAGTCAGAGATAAAAGTTCAAGAAAGAAGAATGTGAGCAGAGAGAAAGACTGCTAGGAAGGCTATATATAAAAACTATATTAAGAATATATTAAAAGTGGAGTAGCTAATAGCATGATCTTCTCAGATTAGAAAAAAATAAAATAGACATCACAAAACCAAGTAAGACCATCATTAGTGCATGTGGGTCACTAAAATGTCAATGGCAGTTCTAGGGTATATAGGAACAAATAGATGTGACTGCTGTCTGTGGAGGAGCTGGAGAATGAGTGGCTCACCTGTATGTGGGATAGGGTCTGTCAAAGAAATCTCATGAGCAAGCCAGCATGAGATACCAGCCAAGAGATCCCAAGCAGATCCCAGGGAATCTTGAGTTGTGATATCACCAGGAACTCTATGCAGCAATAAGCAGACTTCCCTCCTTACAGAGCTGTGGAGAATCAGCTTCAGAGGCTGAAGTGGCATCAGAGTTTAGAGGAATGGTTACTGCTGGCTGATGAAGGGCCAGGGCAGGCAGAGCAAGGCAAGGTAAGGCAAGGCAAGGCAAGGCCCATCCCTCTAATGTGTTCCAGTCCTTAGTGGAGGACATTTTGTGTCATCTACAATCAGTTAATTTGAGGCTAGGAATATATATATAGTTCTTATTTTAAAATGTCAGAAGAAACACTCATTTATCTTAGTACATCTGTTTGGTAACCATGCACATCACTGGCATAAAGAATATTATTCCCCTTAATAAGCATTATTTGAGTGACTCAAACAAAAATGGGAGCTGTGGAGGTTTTTTGCAATCACCCTGATAAGGGAGTTGCCTGTCAGCCCTCCTATTTCCTCATGTCAGCATTTCCCTGCATACCCTCCTGAATATTTTGGTGTATTGCTTTTTAATTCTGCCCTGCTCTTGTGAAGCAGATCTCATAAAATTGCCCAGAGCTCTTTGTTTCCAGAGCTAAAGGGGACCCAGATATCCCAAAGCTTGCCTGGGGTCTCACTGGAACTGAAACCTGCCATGGGAGGAAACCAAAACACTGTAACTTACGTGATCACACTTTGCTCTGCATCCAAGGCTATTCTTAACTGTTGCCCCTCTGCAGGTCACATCCAGATGTGTTTGCTTCTACCCTTCATATTTACATGCTGTACACAGAAGCAAGACATAGGCAGCAACCTTGTGAGAACTTCTCCATAGAATAAGACCATGCTGCTTCCTTCTCTGGGGAGAAGCAAAGCTGAGAGCTGCAGTGCAAAGGCAGACAGCAGAAAAGAGGTGAGAGTATTGCTGGATCTTTGTGATGTTTACCTACTACTAAGCATTCAAAGAAATAGAAAAGTAAAAGGCAAATCAAGGACCTGGGACCAAAAACAGACTAAAATTTTCATGTTTTAGGAAATATGCAAAACCATGTAAAAAAAAAAAGTCAAAATTGTAAGAGAAGGAATAATTTCTACTTCTTTACTGACCTGATTCTGTACTTCTAGGATTGTTGGGAAATCTCCTGCTGACTTCACAAAACCCAGAGCTTGTTTGGTGCTGAGTACAGCTGAATACTCACACTGATTGCTCATCTTGTTCTGATACATTGCAGCTTCTCTGTGTATGATACTGCATTTCCCTGGGCTTACAGGGCACCTTTTGGTGTGCTGAAAAAGTTTAATCTGGTAGGTAAGCAAAATACTGAATCTCTGAATATAAACTTTAAGAATCAATCAAGTGGGGAAAAGTCAAGCTAAGTGGGAGGAAAGGGCAGGATAAAGCATCTGGAGCGTATTTTAAACTCTAAACATTTTCATGTATATAATAACAGCATGTAATCCACATGGGACAAATCTTGCAGTGATCTTTCAGGAGAAGTTCCCACTTACACCACATACCACATACTCTGTGCCTGTAAGGTCATGGGGTTGTTGCCTTCCCAGAGTTCCTAAATTTTATATGTCTATACTATGTGTACATATATATGTAGGATGACGCTTCCCAGGGGAGAGCATCTAGGGATGGTGAGAAAGCTTATGTATTTTGGTGACCTTGAGAGCTATGCCAATGAGGGAAATTAACTCTTGGGAGGCCTACTGAAGCCCCAGATAGGAAACTAAATTTCAGAAATGCAGGAAAGCAGACATTCCTTGAAACTAGTTGATAAGAAGGGATAGTAGAGGCCTCTCTCACAGAGAAGGACTCAGGATATTGCCTTTAATAATGTCCAGGAAAGAAATTTTCTGCTACAATTAGCAGAAACACATGGAGAAAGAGATGATCTGTCACTTTTCTAGATAATGAACATGAGCACCTTCACCAAACTTTGATCAAATCCCACATTTCTCACCCATGCTGCATGGGGAAGACTCTGGAACAGCAACACATCATTTCCTTTTTCTTTCCCCCTACTGATTCCTAGTTTTTTTCTGTGCACACTGGGTAAAAACTCCACATGCACGTACATGTACATTGGTGTGAAGTTTGTGTAAAAAGTTGGTAATTACAGCTAGAGGTATACTTTTATTTGATACACCGCTGAATAGCTCTGGCTTTGCAATTTCTCTGTTCTCAAACCCAGTGCATTGTAAGCATATACAAAAATATGGAAGATGGATGTAAGCAGAAAGTCACTAGGAAAGCTTGATTGATGCCTCTTGAGGCTTTTTATACTCAAAAGTGAACAGCTGAGTGCATCCTGTCATCATTCAGGATGAATTTGCACCCTACATTAAATTACAAGGCACTGACAAGAAAGCAGTTTTGGGGGACAAATTGTTCTCCCTGTGTTTTAGAACCACTTGATGCATTCTGCATACCCTGACTCTATAAATATAAAACTACACACAAATCTATACATATGCATGTATGTGTGGTTATGAAGAACACAGTAGCAGAGGTGGGGCTACCAGACTTTATGTTAACTGTTATGGCTGACTGTGATGCCCCTCAGGTACCCAAAGCCACAGCCCTACTGCTGTATTTGTGAATGTTCAGCATGGGGCTTTGAGGTCAATGGGTAAGAAATCATTTAAATAAGTTGTTTGTTTGGGACTTTTCTGCAGTCTTGCTGGGGAGCTCCAGGGAGAAGCCTTTCTGAAAAGAGCAAAATTGAAACGTAAGCTGGTGAGGAGAAAAGCTTCCTGCTGTTATGGATATTTCTATAGAAGGGTGAGGATGTTGAAACCCAGGAAAATTGGGACAAAATGAGAGCTGGCTGCCAGGCTGAGCCTTCAAAGAGGCTGACCACCAGCCGTGCTGCAGAACAGCAGTCACTAGAGGCACTTTCAGATGAAAGCTGGGTCTGCCATGGCCCACATGGGATATCCCACAGAAGGGCCCCAGGGCAACAAGATGCTTTCCCCTGGCATGATTACCCTCTGAGCCCGGGGAAACAGACTTCAATCCAGCCCCCTGTTTTCTTCTTTTGGACTTGTGCCAACCTGCTACAGATTCAGATGCTAGGACTATCATTATCTCTCTTGCAGACCTCCTCTGGCAAAAGGGCTGTATTGTCTCAGTGGGGTTTGTGGGATGTGGCTCCCTGTCATCACACCCATAGCAGTATAAATTACTGTCATATCCTCAGGACGATGTGACAAATCCTTTACACTGGCTGAGTCACTCTGAGGCTCTCCAAGGATTTCAGCTTCATTTTCAGTGCTGAACATACAATCCATATTGTAACAGTATTATTCAAAAATAACTTGTGTAAGAAGTCTGCGTGTTTCTTTAGTTAATGACCGGTGTCAATTCTACATTTGAGGGTGCATAACTTTCTAATAGCATAGTATTTCTGCATTTTGTAGGGTGGCTGTTGCACCAAAGACAATTAAACTGAAGCATGTGCTCAGTTAAATCTGGTAGTCAGCCAGTTGGGCACATTATCTCCTGATGTTCCACACTTTCAGAGGAAATCCTGTAGTGCAAAGGGTTTGGCTGCAAAGGCAAGAGCCATCTCTAAATACTTGTGCTACCTCAGCTACTTCAATCAGTCTGGCCACATTAAAGCATAATTCTTTTGCTCAGGCAAATGTGCCTCTCTGTGCACTTCACAATTCTTTCCCATTCCAAGGACTTAATCAAAGTTGGAAGATCAGTCCTTGCAGCAAAACAAAGAAAATTTTGCATCTGAAGTTTACAGGTGGGAAAATAAATGCCATCTGTGCCAAAAGTCAAAATTGCTGCAAAATCTTATTATCAGATCACAGGATATAATGCCTTCTCTGCTTTTAAAAATGCAAACAAACTCCTGCAGGCACATTAGAAAGAGAAGGGGGCAGTTAAGGCTAAGCAACAATCAGATGTATTTCAGAAGGCAGACTTTAATCTAAATAGTGTGAGATTGCTACTGCCACAATAGCAACAGAAAAGAGATAGAAAAAAGCTAGCTAGCTAAAGTTTGAGAAAAGTAAATTCCCTATCAAAAAACACATGATACAATAGTACTTTGGACTAAGACATGCACTGCTCAAGCTTGGGCACATGTTGATGTGTGTATATATGTATTGATACATGTGATGTGTTCTCCATTCATAAAACATAAGCCATCTGCCTCCCCCAACATCACATAGCTGATGGAGGTGGCTTGGGAGATCTTTTGAATAACAAATAATGTTGATTATGAGCTTGCTGGTTTTAGTGTATGTTTACCACAGCAAAGACAAGCTCTATGGTTTCCTATACTATTTTTCTTGCTTAGCTTCTGTACTCCCTCTGTTGTGTATAATTGTGCTACAGTATAAAGGAACCTCCTGTGGTATATAATAAATGTATAAAGATGATATTTACTGACAGTCTCCACTCAGACAATAGGATAAAGGAAGAATTGAACCCTGTTTGCAAAAAGAAAGGCACTATTAATAGAAACAGTGTGTGTATCAGGAGGTGTTTACTCAATCACTGGTAACTTGCAGCACTCCAGAACATAGCAAGCCCCTGCTGGGACCAAGCATGTAACATTCCTAAACCCATACACAGTCCATTCCATGGAGATGTACTACTTCCAAAACCAGGCCATGAACGAAACTCATCATTCTGTTCCTACACAACCCAAATCTTCAATCAAGTTTCCTCTTCCAGCCTAGAACAGACCTCAAAGAAGGTGTTTAGCCCTTCACTTCCTTCTCCAGGTAAGTGTATGGCTTCACCATGCTCCTCATGCAGACTCCATGATGACTGTTCAGCTTCCTTTTGCTAGCCCTGTGGTAGACATCCATCCATGAAGCTCTTCGGTAGCAAGCACAGAGCCAGCAAAACACTCATACACTTGTTCTGTTCCTTCCTGTTTAATATTTCCAGTTGCCAGGCATTCCTGCTTTTTGGCTGCTCAGCTGGTTTCCAGGATTGTTGCCTATACTACTGTTCCTCAACATTGTGGCATCATATCCTGAAGAAAGACTGGTGCAAGACAGTTTCCCATTTGAGTAATCTTTTTGTTCAAGCAGGAAGGATGATTCCTTTTTGTCATCCCTACAGGCTTCTCCTCCAGTGACAAACATGAATTTTTATTGTATTTGTTATAATGATGAATTCTCAAGCAAAGACCATCAAGTATTGTAAATCAATATGGCTTTGCTGGATTCAGAAGAGTCATGCTGATTTACTTCAACCAATGATGTATCCTTGTCTGTCTACCGTAACAGAACACTTCTCTCAGAAGCAAATTAAATATAGTAGGATTTCAGACAGTTGGGTGACTCCCTGGACTGTGCATTTAATTTCTTTTGTATTATTTTTGTCATTATCCTTGCATTCCCTATAAGGCTTTCTGCCTGACTTACTGCAGCTATGATTCAGACTTGGTGAAAACTGTTTTAACTTTGACAATAACACATACCATATCTGTGACTTCTGCACTTCTATTAGTGAGTCAAAAAAAAGAGCTTCGGAATTGCTGGTTTCCCACTATCTCTAAGGAGTCTGAAGATAAGACTTCCTCTTCAGTTCCACCCACTGGGAAATCATTAGCACAGTTCCCTTACAGAACTCCCTACAACATGCTGTTCCCAGGCACTCTTTCTCCTCCTGGATTGTCTTGGTGTCAGGAAATGTGATTTTTTTTTTTTTTTACATTTTCAGGCAAGCTTATAGTTTGTTGTGATATGCTAGAATAACACATCGTAGTCCTAGACTCTGGAGACCATCCTGAGCATAATTGGATCTATATTGAGCCTGTGATTCTTTAAGGCTTTCTCATACATATGGTGTGTGTATTTCACACCATACTATGCCACTTCTTCTCCCATCTCATGACATGGCTCTGAGAAATACCAAAGAGCTGAGAAACCTATTTGTCCTTAAGTTGCTGTTTCCTTTTTGAACACTGGCAATAAAAGTCTAGTCAAGTGCCAGAGCTAGTCCATTTTTAATTTCCAATTCAATTAAGCACATAAGAAAAAGGATTTGTAGTTGGCAGTTGTTGCCTGAAGGTCCTGGTTAAAAAAATGGCTCACAGGAGTCGTTTGGGTAAGCAAAGGACAGGTTTTTTGGCTGTCTAAAATCTTCCCTCATTTTCCCTCTTCCTCTCTATCTGCTCTTTACTCCTGCAGTTGTCTCCTGGCTCCTTCTATTTAACCCATTCCCATCCTCCCCATGCCCAACCTGAGCAAGGGTTTCAGCAGCCTTTCTCCAGGAAAGCAATCCTTGACATCTTGGACCTCCTCCCTCCAGGGGCCAACTCAGTCTGAATAATTCATGTTAACCACTCAACAAGGGGTGGGACTGGAAAACTCCTTAAGCTTTCCTATGAGCTTAAGTTGTGTTTGGAGCCAGGGTGCAGGCAGTGACCCACTCCCCAGCCCCAAGGGAGCAGCAAGGGTGAAGATTTTGGGAGATGCCAGGCACTTGATCTGTGCATGTCTGCTTAAAAATAGAGCCCATCCAAATTTCCGTTCTTAAATACGTTACTCACACATACCTACAGCTCTCAACAGATTAATATTTAATTGGCATTAGACAGGCAGTGATGATCTGCAGAAAGCTTTGTGAAGATGTTTGTTCAAAAAAAACCCCAACAAAACCCAAAAATAAATTTTAAAAAAGGCAAAACAAAACAAAAAAGAATGACCAAAAGAACATACTTCCTCACCCCAAAGGGTCCTCCAGCCCATGGAAGCAGGAGAGACTGTCTTTACGAACAGATAAGGTCAAGCAAGACCATAAGGCATGGGAGGAGCAGAATGCTGCAGAGGAGTGATTCCCAAAGGCAGACCGTACGTCTTCTGTCCTGTGACTGTCAGCTCAGCCCATATCTACAGTTTAAGGGTTCCTGCTGTGTAGATGATGCTTATTGCTGTAGAGCATTCCGGTCTCTTCTCTTCCTCTGGACAAATGTTACTTCCATGGTTTTCTGTGGGAATCCCACCAGCACCATGTGGGAATTCAAGAGGCAAATTTTATTTTGGTAACACCAAAATAAAACAAAAACCCCGAGAGATCAAAACTAGGAAGGACAAAGGTACTTTTACAAGGAATAAATTATTTGGAAGCCTCTTGCTTTGGACAAAGGGACCTTTACAGAGAACAAATTATTTGGAGGCCTCTTGTCTCTTCCTTGCACTACCAGATGTAAAGCTTGCTCATCTACTCTTCTTTTAAACAAGACTTCCCTATCTGGCATGCAGCTGTAGAAGTACAGACAATGAATTTACATGAGAGCTCCTAGCAGCTTCCATGCCTCTTTGGCAGATTTGTACAAACTGGATATGACATTACCAGCAGCCAGCCACATCCTGCTCCAATAAACACTATTATTTATTATTAAACTAAAGGGGACTTAGCTCAGCAAGGGCTAGGGGGTTGAACACTGATGCCTAGTGTGTGGAGTAAGTCAAACATAGGTTTTCCCCACATCCAGGCTGTGACAGTGGTAAGTTTAAGGCAGAAAAGGACACAAGGAAGAATTCTACAACCACTACAGAAAGCTAGGGTTTGGGAAATCCTTCCCAAAAGCCCAGTTACTCTCACCAATCATCTTATACTTGAACAAACTCTACAGTTAGCTTATACTCTACAAGACTTTTCCATGTTCTCCATTTTTCACTGAGAAACTGAGTGACCACTGTGCTAACCTCATTTCTGTTTCCCAGTGGCACCCTTCAGCTTTGCTCCTAATTTCTGCCTGATATACATGAACTGAATTAAGCATGAAAAGGCCCAAACCTCGGTGTCAACCAGGACTCTTTCGTGCAGAAGAGGGTAAGTATTCCACTCCAGACATCACATAGGGAAAGATCTTCCCAAACCCCTATCAAATAACTATATTGGTTCTCTTTCATTGCAGTCCACTTTCTAATGCCCCCATTCAGGTTCTCTGCTCCCCAGGGACCTCTGCAGAGTGGTTTCTGGGCAGCAACCCAGGAAGTCTATAGTTCTCCAATCGGTGATGGGGTCAAGACTCTGACTATGCTTAGATGCAGGCTCAAGGAACACAGAAGCTCTGAAGGGCAGAAAGAGTATCCCAAAGAGCCGCATTCCAAAGGAAACAAGAAGACCCATGAGGTTTCTAGATACGTGATTTAAAAGGTGTTTCTTGAGAGGTGAGATAGGGCTGAGTTGCAAGGGCTTAGGTCTTTGAGGTAAGGCTAAGCAAGGAGGGTTCTTGAAGGAAAGGAAGGGTGTTCTCAGAAATTCACTCCAGGCTCACTTTTAGGCATACACAACCCTGTGGACAAAGGCATCATGTGCCACTGCATGCAATCACTGTGCCTTGTTGAAGTCTCATGTCAGCCTTGCTGAAAGGGAAGTGAGGACAGGAGAACCAGAGACAAAATGGATTTTGGAGTCCTTTTTCAGGAAGCAAGGTTCCTGGGGTGCTGGGTGCTGGAAGAGAGCCACTGGGAAACAACAGTCAACATCAAGTGAAGGGGCCAGCCATTCTGCTTCTCAGTGAGAAATTTGGCTACAGCTGAGGTGAGTGCTGGTCTGGGTTTGGAAAAACCCATTAAGCATAACTGGGCAGAGTGGTGGAAAGGGTTCAGCAAGGGAATCCTGGACTGCAGGGAGTTCTGGGCTGCTGAGGGAGAGGTAGGAATGTCATGCTGTGGGATACCACAGATCTGATGGCAATCCAAGAGACAGTCTTGGGTTTAGGAAACAGAAGCTGTGGAGGTGGTTCACATGTCTTGGAAAACTGACCCAAGAGGAAGCTTAGCCTCATTACTAGAAGTTTTCCCATGGACAAAACGAGACAAGGTGTTCCCATGGGTCTTAGTCATGCACATTTAAGCCTGGAATTGGGGATCTGACAAGGGAGAGGGCTTTCTCTGGAGGCTACTAAGGCCCATGCCTTTGGCAATAGGTGCCCAGCATGAATTTCCTGGCACAGCCTTCATCTAAGTATATGTTATTCAAAAGGTTCTTTTTGGAAATGGACGATTTGACAACATGTAATGGTACTAATATTTCCAGTCCATGCTTTCCTATATAAAATCAAAATGCCTTCCACTCTCTCACACTTGGCCCAAATAGGCCATGTGACAAGATATATTTAACTATGCCTCTGTGAAATCTCAAGACTATTGTCCAAAATTTAGCTTGCATCTGCTTTTCAGTATAGAAGATATTGATGTGCCTGACAGACAGTGGTTTCATCACACAGGCAAGCTCACTATATATAATATTTTCAACAACGGCAGGAGAGAACATTTGGAGGGGGTGAGATGATAGCAAACTGGATGCTGCGACACATGGCTTTAAAGCTTGCTCTGATTTCCTGTTATCCACATACAATTGGAGAGCAGACTTCAATGCTGAAGCAAAAAAATAAGAAAGTAAAGTAGCAAAGAAGGATTGAGTGGCTCCCATGAAATCACAGGGCTTCCCAGACTGTGTTTTCAGCCGGGACTCCATTCTTCTTTTCCCTCACAGAGCCACGTTCCAGCAAATTTACTCTTACCCATAGAATCCTTTCTTTTTGACATACTTTTCTGCCTATCAGCAACATTGCCTAAATTGTCTCCTCCTCTTCTTCCAAGAGAAAGTCTTAGTAATTAGTATATATCTGCATGAAATTTTTCCCACAGAAACCTACAAACTCCACAAAGATGCTTTTCTTGAAAATGTTTGAAGATTGAGGTTTGCAGCATAAGTTAATAGAAGGTGATGGTGTACCAAAGGGATGTCAGGTGAGGATAGACCTTAAAGGGCTGTATGTGACACAATGAAAATTGAAAGCTAATGAAGAAATACAGAGACTGTCAACAATAGAGCATAAGGCTAGGAAATCAAACTCTCTCTATGGACATACTCAAAAGATGACTGCATGCGGTCCTGGGCAACCAGTTATAAGGTTGCCATGCTTGAGCAGAGGGGTTGGATCAGATGACCTCCAGAGTTCCCTTCCAACCTCTACTATTCTGGGATTGTGTGAAATTATCTTTGCAACACCATATTAGATGAATACCTGGAGGACAAGACAGTTCTATTTGTCAAAGCAGGCGAGGTGTTGGAAATATGTTTTATATAAGTAGATAAACTGACTAGATTGTGGATATCTTACTCAGAAAGATCTGGAATGTGGTTGAATTCAGAACTGATGCCCAGCATAAGAGCCTGGCCTGCAAGCAATTTAGTTGCATTTTCCACAGCATTGAAGCATGTAAGGTCTTTCTGGCATTCTTGATCTTGATCAAACAGGTAGGCATCCATGGGAATGATAGAAAGAAACAGTCTCAGATGTTAGTTTGAACAGGGAAAGAGTCTGCTATGGCAAGGAGGTTCTGAAGCAGTTCTGTGTTTCTGTAGAGAAGGTAGTTCAGCTGACCATAATTATCCACAGGAAACTCTTTTTATCTATCCTTAAAACAATCCATTTTTGTACATTTCTATGTTACAGTTTTTTTCCAGAACTGAGTTTTCTAGCTTTCATACGAGGATGTCAAATTTAATAGCTCCACAAAAGTCAAGACATGACAGGTACCGATTCTCTCCTATCAGCCAAGCCTGTCAGAAAAGATTAGATTGGTTCCACATGAGTTATTCTTGACAATTTTGTCTTAGTAGTAACTTCCAGGTGCCTGACAAGAGCTTTAGTATTTCTTCCAGTACTTTTCAGGAACTTAAGTTAAGCTAACTGATTCCATCTTTTTCTTTTGAAAATTAAGTACAAAATTTGCCTATTCCCGATTTTTTAGGACCACATACATTTCCCAGAAGCCCTCAACTGTACTGCCAACAGCTCCTGAATTGGTGGTGCTCTCTAAATACACTATGGTGAACTTCATCACATACCAGGAACTTGGAATCATCTATTTTATGTACACATTCTCTGTCCCTCTGTTGTTATGCCTCCTATCTTCTAAAAGGGTAAAAGGAGCACCCAGGGAACTACAGACCAATGGACATCACTTCATTCCATGATGTGGTGATGACCTCTGTTAAGGGATTTTGATCTTTATATAGGAAGATAAGGACT
Organism: Galbula dea; assembly: GCA_013399015.1. Taxonomy (NCBI): domain Eukaryota; kingdom Metazoa; phylum Chordata; class Aves; order Piciformes; family Galbulidae; genus Galbula; species Galbula dea. Next base: position 976,530 of record VWZX01013781.1, read on the forward strand.
GGAAATAATAATACCACTGCATATGGTCAAAACCTTTATTACTTCCAAATAATCCTGGAAGTTGTTTCCAGTCACATTAAGGACATGAAGAAGATTAGGAATAGTCAGCACGAATTCACAAAGGCAAGTTACGCTTGACCAACTTGATAACCTTCTATAATGAAATGACTGGCTTGGTAGATGAGGGAAGAACAGTGAACATCATTTGCTTTGAATTCAGTAAGGTTTTTGACACTGCCTCTATTAACATCCTCATAGGTAAGCTGTTGAACAGCTGGATGAATAGCGAATTGGATTGAAAGTTGGATTATCAGGCACAGATGCTTGGTACCAAGTCTAATTAGAGGCCTTTAACTAGCAGTGTATCAAATTGGGTCAAATTCTGTTCAATATCTTCATTAGTGACCTGGGTGATGGGGTGGAGTACACCCTCAACAAATTTGCTGAGGATACAAAACTGGGAGGAGTGACTGATAAACCAATCTATCCAGAAGGACCTCAACAGGTTGGACAAATGGGCCAAAAGGAATCTCATCAAGTTCAGCAAGGGGAACATGACAAAATCTGATTAATCTGAATATTTCTCAGTCTAACCTAGAGCTGGAGAGATGCATCCAGTGCCTTTACTCACTAACCTAACATATGATCTTGCACTTCTTTTCCACAGACTCCATGACCTCAAGAAGGAAAATCATCAGCAGTTAGGGTGTCACTGGCTTTACAGATCTCTTTGCTATCCTTCCTATAGTTTCTTCCCGAAATGTTTCACAGAATCACAGAATGTCAGGGGTTGGAACGGACCTCAAAAGATCATCTAGTCCAACCCCCCTGCCAGAGCAGGATTCCTTAGACTAGGTCACAACAAAGATTCCCTGACCAGGAATTGAACCTGGATCGGCGTGGTGAGAGGGACGAATCCTAACCACTAGACCACCAGCACTCCTAGAAGGAGTCTGAAAAACCATTTATTGCACCTCTCCCAGGAGATTCTCTTAAAAGGCTCCAACACTGTTAAGCAGAATGTCAGATTCTGTTATTATAATAATTATTATAATAATTGCCTCATTACTTGAAAACATATGTATTACTTGGGAAAGGATCCAGAACTATCAACATACAAAGCCTATATAACACATTTTAAAGGCACTTTTAATTGTACAGGTGTGAAGGATTACATTGTACTTTGAAGGACTGAGGTGTTTTCTGGAATTTGTTTCACGCATGCATCAGGACAGGAGAGCTGCATAAATCTGAGGCCAGGCTTACAAAAAACTATGAGTTAATTCCACTTTGAAAACCCTAAACATGTAGTGTTTAAACACAGAAAGACCAGCAGTAGTCCAGTTCCACCTAGTTGAAAGCCCTGGGATGGTTTATGTCTTTTAGCTTAGGGGACACCCAACAGATAGAACTGTTGGGTATGGCTTCCGGCTGTTGAGATGCGTAGACTCATGCTCTCGATCAGTCTCATTTGCAGCTGCACACATTATCAGTATGATAATCTTCAGCTGTATGCAAAAATAGATGGACCATAAATTAAATATGCATAGAAGATTTTAACACAGATATCTCACTAAAAACAGTGCCTGCTTGGCAATATGACCATCTTGGAAAGAAGGCAAGTAGAAGATCCACTGACTGGAAGCAATGCTCAAGTCCCCAGCACCAGCCTGTCTCCTTCATCTGCTTTATTTCTATAGCCACAAGTATAGCCAGGAGCTTCAACAGCTCACCAGGTCTTTGCTGAGACAACTCTTTAAAGGAGATTCTCCAAAACTATGAGGGTGAAAAATATTAAGTGGAACAGCAAATTCTTGTAAAATTACCATCAGCTTCTATCCCTCTAGAAACATTCAAAACTTGCAAGTGACCTGCTCAGACTACTGCAATAGTTTTTCATTTTTACTTCTCCTTTTCTGCCTAAATATCCTCAGGCTCTTGAATGATTGAAACCCACTAAGAAAGACAGATGGCCTTTTGATAATTTCTAATGGAATATGCAATCTGGGGTTCCCTACCATGCTGAACTCTATGACCCAGAATAAATATGTGCAAATTTCAGAATTGTAATTCAATAATTAAATGGAAATATAATCAAGTAATTGAGCTGTTCTACCAAAAGCTTATACAGAGAACTAATAGTACTGGAGGTAAACTGAAGTTTTTACATAGGCAAAGACTTTCGTATAGAATAATGTAAAGAATACATGAAAAATATATCCTAGTTTTTAAAACTAACTACATGTAAGGTAGTCTCCTTTCCAGATAGCTAACTAATTGCATAGATTAGCAGGGTCACTGGGATACTTAAACACATTATGGTCTATTCTTTCAAATGCAATTAGGAGCATTCAATTTAAGAACTAGTCTAAATGGGCTCATTTTACTCCATTATTTCAATCTGGCTAAGAGTAAATCAGTGAATAAATCAACATTTCACCGTTATCTGATTGTTATGGGATTACCAGGAAGCTGATACTACAAAGCAGTTCTTTATAGATTGGGACTCTACTGTAATAAACCTTGTTCTGATCAAGATGCACTATTTCATATTTTTACGTGTTCTTATATGCTTCTAAAAAGTGATAGTGACTGAAAATGATATTGTATATGGCCCAGATAAAGCCCATAATGTTTTGAACTGTTCTACACAATGTATTTGTTGTCTTCTTGAAGCTCATCTTTACAGCATTTGTACTATGCATGACACATTTGGCTTACCAGTTGTGTTTGCAAGTCCTACAAGTCTTTCAGTCCTCAAAATATGACTAGGAGGAATTAAAACCACTAAAAGCTTAAAGCTTTTAAGCAAACACTGGCTTCCTGAGCCAGAAACGCAAATGCCTTGCCTGCTAAGAGTAAAAATGCTTTTCCCTTTAGGTATATCAGCTCACGGAAGGAAAGAGGAACCAATTATCCAGCAGGTTCCACATGTGTAAGCGTCTGACAGCATGCTGTAGGCAGGCCCCAACCTGTCACATACAATATTGGAAGGATTCAAGTGCAGTCACTGGAATTTTTATGGAAGTCTTAATACCTACTTAATTTCAAAGTGTTTGACACTTCAGCAAAGAGGTCTCTTGCATAGCTGAGTTAACAAGAATTAGAGTAGCAAAGACATTTGAGTTCCTGTACTATATTTTGCCCCAACTTCCTCCCAAAAGTTACCGCCTTTGCATAAAGTGTTTCCATCCAAACAATATTAGATTATGTAAAAAGGCAAAGGGAAATCTTTAGTAAAACCACAAGATGAGCTGCTCAAAATTATTTCATTCCACAGCTGATGGACAACTCATCATTCATTGCCACCTCTATTGTCCAGGTACACACAGTTTTGCCTCTGGATGAGTGCTGTGTACAAAAATGTTAATATAAATACAGTTTTCACAAATCACAAGACTTCATAATCTCAGCATTGAAACCAACTAACAAACATCACGAAACCCATGATAAAAGCCAGAGGAAAGGCACAACTGATCTTGTCTTCTGCACTGTAAAAACTACGCCTTAGTCTTCACTTTAATAGTCTTCCCTGATATATGAGAAACTTTTTCAAACCCTAGAAAAAGACCTGAGATCCAGCCACCTCTGCACAATTTCCTCCCAGCAGGATTTGCCAAATTCCCCCTAAACAGAAGAAGCATGGCTGCCCACAGACCTGGCATGAGAGGTCCTACCCAGCCCATCAGGTCCCAGCTCTCCTGCAACCAGCCAGGGAAGTATACAGAAAACATAATTTGGCTCCCAGGTTCTGTCGGCTAATACCAAAAGGAGTGGTAAGTAGCTAGTCATTTAAAAGACCATTCTCTCTTGCCTATCTATTCCTTTTGTGAAAACAGATCAGCCACTGGAAAAGATGTTTACAAGCAAGCCTTAGCACATCGCAGTCTTTGCAGCCTTTGTGGAAAAAAGAGTAAAATAACTAATCTTTAGTCTTCCATGGGACTGACTGGTTGCCAGAACAAGAAAAACAACATCAAAGCACAAACAAGCAAACACCAAACAAAAAACCACATTGGTTTTGGGCCAAGCAATTTTATTTGGTATATTTTGTTTTCCAAACAGAAAAAGTATTGTTCTTCTAAAATTAAGAACAGATTGAATGTTGTGTGAGGTCTAAAGAGGACCACATATTTGGTTATTTGTGGTTGGGGAAAAAGAGCAATGGTCTTTCTCTGACTAAGGTGCACCAGACATGTTTTTTATTTTAAATCTCCAGCAAATAGTGTGCTTATGTTCAAAAAGAGATGTTTTCATAAGCAACCTTTTGTGTACAGCAGTGCGTCAGCTGTATTCCAGAAATTAAGAGTCATCCATCTGAGATCTGCTTTAATGACTAATTTCTCTGCCATAGAGTTTCAAGTACAAAGAACTGCCACTAACTGGCAGAGCCAAGCTTTCAGTTGCCATGCAACACCCCTGTCGCAGGTTTTCCTTCATCTTCTAGTGCTTTTTCTCCTGCTCTGTTCTTCATGGATGAAAGTTATGCAATGCTTTCTAGATACTTAACAGCAGATGTGTTAAATTTTTAATCTGATATAGACCAGACTGCAATTTTCTAGTGAAAAAGTCACATCAATGAATTTAATATTGTTTTAAATTATAGTCTTTGATAGCAGAGTATCTAGCTTTCAAATTTACATTATGCTGATTTTCCTAGCATATGAAATCAGTGACAACTCCCTTTTGTCTATGTCTTCTTTAAGTGCCTGTGGGATTTTGCTCATATTTTGAGGGGGGAAGACCTCATCTGAGACTTTGCAAAACCACCTGTTGACACTGTGGTTTGTGGCAAATGCAGAGCAATTGCTCATCAGGAGGCAGAAATGGACACCATGACTTCTGCGATGGTAGGTAGCTGCGAGTCACCTTGTCCCTTTCATGCTGGCTGGACTGGAGATAGAAGCTGAAACCTGTTCACCTGAGCTGCTGTAATAATCAGGAGCCAAGGGCTTTGCTATCAATTTGAATTAGATTTGAAGGAAAGAAACAGACATAAATGACTCATATTTTTCAATGAGACTCTGAGTCACAGAGTTGTCTATGCTGTTGCCTTTTAGTTAAGAGAATATTTTCCTATTTTGAAAAAGAGTAATTTAGTATTATTAGTGAACTGTAACCAAAATTTGGAGTATTCTAGACATAATTATGCAGCTATGCCTCATGCAAGGCTCCAGAGTAGCTCTGGGTTGGCATAGGCAGCCATTTCTAAGCATAACAGACACCAGTCATCCAGAAAACTGTGCTGTCACATACATAAAGATGATTTTATTTTCTTTTCTCTGAATGCACAGGTTCTCTTGTAGTGTTTCTGAAATCTATTCTGAAAACCTAAGAGCCTAATTCTATAAATTAGTGGAAAAGTTGAATTTCACATAGGATGAAACTGGTGTTAAATTTTGTCTCTTTGCAGTAATGATGAATATTCATAACTTTTGTTCTGCTATTTGGGTAATAGATTTACATTCTAGTGTTTTTCATAATAACATAAATTTTGGAAAATAGACTATTTACATGATCTAAATTATGTTCAGATATCGTCTAGAAAGATGCTGTCTGTCTACTTATTCCTTGACCTGAGATGTATAACAAGTTTTACCATGGGATACATTTGTATAGGTTCAATGACTCTTTCAATACAAATCTCAGGCTTTGTAAGGCATAAATCTTCATAGGTAAAAGCCCTTTTAAAAGACAATAGCACTTAAATAAGTTGACATTTTTGTTTTTTCCCACAGAAGACTTCATTCTGCAGAGGAAAGTGCAGATGAGTCAAGAAAACAATAATTTTCACTGCATTCAGAGCCTTTGAGTGAAAGCTAATGTGTTCCCTGGTTCTGAGAAATATCATGTAGATCTTCTCCTGTGCAGATTTTCCTATGAGCCATTCTGGTTTTTTTAAAAGCAGCTTCTCTGCCTTCTCCCTGCTGTTCACTAGCAAGGGCTGGGTCAACCCCAAAGGTATTGCTGGAAGCCCCCAGGGCCCATGAGTCCCACACACTTTTTCTCTTTACCCTTTTGTTCCTGTGGAGAAGAAACGCATGGGAGTCAGAGATGAGCCCTGCTTATCCCTGGCATCCCTGATAGGATCCCTGAATCACCTAGCATTGGCTTCAGACGTGGCCTTTGTCTATGTTAAAAGCTGAGTAGACTACTTTCAAAGCAATCAAAATCAAGCTGATCTTTTTAGCCTTTTGTATCCTTTATTTTTCCTCACAGCTATTCCTACTTCTTTGTGTAATTTTTGCCATAGCAAGGTTTCTTAAAAACTAATGGCCTTTATCTGGCATTCAGGAAAGATTTTCTCTTTGTTGCTGTGTCATTGGTGCTCTGCTGATTGATCACCAACTCCATGCATTCTATACCCTTTACATAAGTTCGGAGAAGCACAATCAGTGTTCAGCTGATAAAGTCAGTAAGACTGAGTATAAAATTCTCAGTCTTATAAAATAGAGTGGTTAGTGCATTTGAAAATACTGGCTAAGTATAATACACAGGAGATAGTATAATACGTAGGCTTTTGTGAAAGAGTGTTTAATTTGACAATGACCACCTATCAGCAGACTTTTTCTCTTACTCTGAATAAAACTTTTACCCATAGTCTTTGCTTCATGTTGTTTCCCAAACTTAGGATTCACTTATACAACAAAGAGCCTACTAGGTGGCTCTTAAGCCTTTCCATCTATGTGAGGACCATGCTGAGTCTGTTAACTCAGCACCTCACAGAACAGAGCTTTTCATTGCTGCCATTTTCACCATTTGCTCAGCCTGTGGCCTCCCAGGCTTGGGAAGCAGCGGGACACTTCTGCACAAACCAGGTCTGCAGCCCTCCTACACAAACAGAACCAAGGCAGATGTTTTGGCCACAACAATCCCCAATGTCACAGGCCTGGTAGAGGTTCCCCTTCATGAACAGGGAAGTGATACACATGTTCACAGAATCACAGAATCATTATGGTTGGAAAGGACCCTCAAGATCATCTAGTCCAACCGATAGCCCTACACTACTCTTACCCCTAAGTCATCCCCTGAAGAAACACATCTATCCTCTTCTTAAAAACCTCCAGGGATGGTGACTCCACCACCTCCCTGGGCAGCCTATTCCAATATCTCACCACTCTTTCAGTAAAGAAATTCTTCCTAATATCTAATCTAAACCTACCCTGGCACAACTTAAGCCCATTCCCTCTAGTCCTGTCACTAGTCACAAGGGAGAAGAGGCCAACACCCACCTCCTTAGAATGACCTTTCAAGTAGCTGAAGAGAGTGATAAGGTCTCCCCTCAGCCTCCTCTTCTCCAGGCTAAACAACCCCAGCTCCCTAAGCCTCTCCTCATAAGTCCTGTTTTCCAGACCCCTGACTAGCTTAGTTGCCCTTCTCTGCACCCTCTCTAGTACCTCAATGTCCTTCCTAAACTGCGGTGCCCAAAACTGCACACAGTACTCGAGGTGTGGCCTCACCAGTGCCGAGTACAGTGGCAAGATCACCTCCCTGCTCCTGCTGGTCACACTATTCCTGATACAAGCCAGGATGCCATTGGCCTTCTTAGCCACCTGGGCACACTGCTGGCTCATGTTCAGCCGGCTGTCAATCAGCACCCCCAGGTCCTTCTCTGCTGGGGAGCTCTCCAGCCACTCCTTCCCGAGCCTGTAGCGCTGCTGGGGGTTGTTACACCCAAAATGCAGGACTTTACATTTAGCCTTATTAAAACTCATCCCATTGGTCTCTGCCCATCTATCCAGCCTATCTAGGTCCCTCTGCAGAGCCTGCCTACCCTCAAGCAGATCGACACTCCCACCCAGCTTAGTGTCATCTGCAAACTTACTAAGGGTGCACTCTATCCCCTCATCCAAGACATCAATAAAGAGGTTGAACAGGAGAGGCCCCCACACTGACCCCTGAGGGACACCGCTCGTGACTCCATTGAGCACAACCCTCTGGAATCGGCCCTCCAACCAATTTTTTATCCAGCCAAGGGTGTGCTCATCCAAGCCACGAGCAGCCAGCTTCTCTAGGAGAATGCTGTGGGAAACTGTGTCAAATGCCTTGCTAAAGTCAAGGTAGACAACATCCACAGCCCTTCCTTCATCTAATAAGTGAGTCACCCCATCATAGAAGGAGATCAGGTTAGTCAAACAGGACCTGCCTTTTGTGAAGCCATGCTGACTGGACCCGATCCCCTGGCCTCTCTGCAAATGATGCAGAAGTGTACTCAGGATGATCTGCTGCATCAGCTTTCCTGGCCCATTGCAGGAGTATAGCAAGGTACAGCCCCAGGACAAACAAAGGCTTTATAAACCTTTGGAAAGGAAATCTGGAGCCCATCTTATGGTGAGCAACCTATCAACTTCAGCTTCAAGCTGTGTTTCAGTAGGTCAAATTCAGTAACTCTTGGCACAGGTTTTCCCTCATTATACCAATGGTAAAAGAGATGGAGATTGTATGATCTTGGCACTGACTTCCCATCCTCTGTTGCTAACTGCTTGCTAACTCAGTTGCCAGCCTCTACTTCAGCCCATGCAAACCAGCAGTCTCTCAGGTGATGCCCAGGTATGGCTCAAGAGAGAGCACATGCTGTGGAGGCTATTCATTGGTAGAAAAGACACACAGTTTGACTTCAGCACCAGTGCTTGGGCCCAGCTCTGCCTTCTTCAGTGATATAAGCAGAGCCTGAGAACATACCACCAGCTTTGCATAGAGCTACTGGGTTCAGGGGTATGCAGCTGCCAATGTTTGCTGTTTCCAGGATGTTAATCTTGACTTGAGAGCTGGCTGCATTCCAGCAATGCACAACGTCTTTCCTTTTTATACAAGAGTGCAATGAACTGTTGGGCTTTACTGTGTAGAAGATGGCACTGTACAGAAGTATGTCATTACCCCTCTCTAAAAATAGCAGCAAAATAAAACAAACCACAGAAAGTCAACATGCCAGAAATACATACAGCAACCTAGCAGCCACACTGTGCTTCTCATTTGAATGTGATGCAGAAGCTGTATCACAGCACACTGTGTGAGGGAGATTTGGTCATCATATGTTAAGTGCATGGAAACTTCTGCCTGCATACCTACCAGCAGGGACAGTCTGGGGTGCACCAGGCAGCTTTGGAGTAGCTGAAGTACAGGAGCTGAGCACAACCCTTCCGTGTGATATGACTGTGGCAAAAAGTCCTGCTTTAGCAGATTCCTACACTGCAACTGATACTGCTTATCGGCACAATGCAGCTTTGACCATTTCTGCCACAAGAGTCACCAAGGATCCTAATTTCCTGGATATTGGGACCAGTTTCAGACAAAGACTGTTCAAACGTAGCCATTCACCTTGGGACAGTAAAGTATTCTCCATAGGGGTTGTATTCGTGCTGATGCTGTTCCAGACGTGTGCAAAACCCAGTGTCTCCTCAGTGAATAACACAGTGGGCAGAAACCACATTAACCTGTTGTTATGCAGTGTGGTCTAAATGCCAGTAAATTTCTGGGTTGATTTATGTGTGTCAATCACAGAACCACTCTGCCCATGTAGACATGGGGGGCATGGATTTTAAAGTGCTTGTAGTGTGCTCTGCTTGGTAGACAGTCCTGCTGTTAGGAACATTTCAGGGAACCCATAAATGGAGTGTGTTTCAATCCCCCTCTGTCCTCTGAAGCCCAGCTTATTTAATAATGCAACTCCCTACCTGCTATCCCATTTGCTGAGGGGCTCATATTGGACAAAACCTTGAGAACTGCCAGCCATGAGGCCAAGAATTCCCCTTCTGCCACATTGTTTTTTCAGAGGTGTTTTTTCTGTTGGACCAAAGGTAAAATCTTTTTTCACCTTAGTTATAGGCTACAAATAGAAAGCTGAGGCACTTTAAAGAGGATGGTCTGATTAGCACTCGGAGGTACGGTCTGATGACAAGCAGCCTCAAGGGTTTTTTGCAGTGCAGTCCAGACTAACCTTTGCTCCCCAAATATGTGTGAAGAATAATAAATTTCTGACAGCTGCAGGTGTTGCTCTTCATAGATTTACCAGCACGCAGGGAGGCAACTGAGCCATGGCTTCAGCATCTTCATGGCCTCTAAGGTCTGTCACCCTGAGCAGCTCCTGTGTGGTCTTTACTGAGTTTGAGCAATAGGAGGGCAGTAACAAGCTTTTTGGGCTGAACCTGTGCCCCAAACACATAAATCGTACTCTTTGATCCCAAAAAGTATGAGGAAGCTGTCCAGGCTTGGGCAGTTCACCCTATCCTGACTGTCACTCAACTGCCCTGCGTACGAGTGACTTTTTATCTAGTCCTCCAAAAGTTTTTGTTGGTGGTAAGTGGGCCAAACTGCCCTCATCTGCAAGCACATCACTTCAGAAAACCATGTAGGGACAAAGGAAGAGATGAATAAAGAAAGACATGAGTGAAGACCATTCCAAAACCCTGATCCTCCTTATCCACACTGCATCTCTGTTAGTCCAGGTCATTTCAGGAATATGTCTGTTAGGCTTCCCAGACATTTAAGCATGTCTGCCTAGCCAAGCTGCTTAATGACAGTGCAAAAACTGTCCCCACTGCCTTATGTCTCCTCTCTGGGAACAGTTACCCTTCAGCTCTCAGCTTTTGTCACCAGCTGATTGCAATGGGAAAGTCGTAGACATTCACTAACAAAATATTGGCAACAGCTCATGGGGGGCATGGGCTGAAGTGACTGTGATTTATTAGCACCAATAGCCAGGGTGGGTTCTCACAGGCATTGAAATCAGACCATTGAACCTGTTGCTGATCCATACCTGCACTTCTTTCCCCAAAGGCAGAGGCATCTGATCTGCTTATGCACTTGAGCTGCTGTAGTTTTCAGTCCACAGTTAAATTTAATTGCTTCTTGTTTTCTTATGAGCTCTCCCATAGTGATACTTCCCTGTTGGAATTTTTCTTCTTTCTCATACTTCATAATTTGTAGTTTCTAAGTAAAACACTTGACAAAATTAAGACATATTTGTGAGAATCAGCCACAACTGTTGGTTCTCTGCTCTCCTATACCTAAGCTGTTACCAATGCGCAAGTTATCTAAGTGAAAATTAGCTTTTGTACCTCTTCACTCTGACTATACTGGCCATGTACCCTGACCAATGAGTTCAGGAGCCCCTGGCGTGAATCAGAAGCTCAAGACTGGATTGGATTTTGTAAATTGTGGCTCTCAGAACAAACTTCTTCTCTTCCCAACACGATGACGTTTAACAGTATTTTGCTCTGAATGGTTGATGAGCCCTCTCAGATTAGGTGTTGTGGTTCCTATGCTGAATACTCTGCTTGTTCCTATTTGTTCTTATTTATAACAAATTTAGAAGGCTGCATCACATTATTTCTAAATTCTCCCCAAAATCTGCAGTACTAATTAGAGGATAGTTATCACAGCTGGTAACCTTTTATCTTTGCTGGATACCTCCATTTGCCAGCAAGACAAAAAAATAAATTACTGCAGTCACTACCATTAGGGTAATCAAATGTTGTGGACTGCCAAACACAATCTTTTCCCCCATTAAAACTTATTTCTTTTAATGAGAATAAATCTTTCTAAAGCACATTTTCTTTCTGATGTGAATAAGTGGTTTGAAACAGAAGCACACACATGCCTATGTGACGTCTTTTTAACATCAGATATCTGGGCTCCAAGGAAACCAAGCATGCACACAATATCCAGAACTACAGAGGACAAGGGTTTTATTGAGCTACAGCGGCACTCTTTCATCTGTTGTGGGCTGTTGGATATTATTTTGAGATACCTACTGGTGACAATATCTTCACACTGCTCTAATGTTAGGAAAATCATCATACTGCTTTCTGAGGTGGCTCAAGGAAGGGAAGCTTGCAACAGGTATCTCCTCCTGTTTGCCACAAGCCATCACAGGAGGAGGTTCAGTATGGACCTGTTCAGGAAGCATGATTTGCACTGCAGCAGTCAGTACCCCTATGTTCAACAGAGAGTTTCTGTACCACTGTAATTCACACAAAAAAAGTACTGCTGCTTAAACTCTCAGAAAAAATGCTCCCTGGACAGGTCTGCTGCCAGGGACCACCTGGCAGAGGAGATCTTGCCCTTGCCCAGAGCTGACAGGGTAAGTTCACAGTACAGACAGTTGCAGGGTTCTCTTCTCCCCAGGACCCAGGGGAAGTTTCCCCCTCTCTGGAGTTGCATCAATTGCACTCAGTAAGTGCATTTCGAGTGCATTTTATCTGAGCAAGTATAATACACTGTCTGTGTCTGAATATGGAGTAGTACAGGATTCACATCTGAGAAAGCTTTTCTGTTGTTGTTTTGTTGTATTTTCTGAACAGGGTAAAGAACAATCATGAACTCTTTGAGGATGCTTTTGGAGCCAAGTTGTTTTCCTTCTGGTTCCACCCACATGAAAATAGATGTTTCTAACAAAGCAACGAGTACAAGCAGGGCAACCGTTCTAAACTCCCCCTGCCAGGAGGCAGCTGCTCAGGCTCAAACAAAAGCCTCTTTGCAACTAACACTCCAAGTGATAGAGAAGAACAGAACAAGAATGTAAAATGAGGGTTTTAAAATGAGGAGCCACACTCAAGCTTAGCCTTATAGTACCCTGCTAAAGGACATAAATTTGTTAATGTGTGGTACAGGTTACCTTTAACTACAAGCTTAAAGGAAAAAGCTGTAGTGGAAATTGGGGGGTGGAGGCAAGGGGTGGAAAACAACATATCTAGAATGTGCATAGTCAGTTATAAATATGCCAGGGTAGAGAGAACCAAATAAGGCCTGCTTACCTCTGTCCAAAGGAGTGAAGTGAAATAAAAATGGCATTTACAAGTATCAAGAGAAATATATTTTTAATAAATCAAAGGCAGTAGACTGCATTGGGATTCTGAAATGCAAAATATTAATTTCTACATTGAGTTTCCTTTCATAAAAAAATAGATTTAATGCCTTGGCTTAAATGATTTATGTTGAGTGAATACACAAATCATATACAATCAGTCATTCATTCAAAATAATGAATAAGAATAATGAAGAGAAGAACAGTCTGATCATAGTTATCTGGTCTGATTTCCCATTAAGACAGTCTGTTTATCCTTGTTGGAAGCAGAGCATATCATTATGTGGGTTGAGGTGTCCAACTTCTTGATGTCTCTTAGTGCACATCTGGAAAAAGCCTTTTCCTGGGTTATATAGAAACAGAATAAGCAAAGCTTTGTCTACATTTTCCCAGGAAACAAGGCCCAGAGAGTGCTTGCTTTGTGAATCACATTATTTTCTGAATCCAAACCACTGTTTGCACAACTGCTGTATCTCAGAGCTGTTTCCCTTAAAGGCAGGATGGGGTCCTCTTGTCCCAGGAACCTTCTGGGATCTCCCTGTGGTTCCTCCCTGTACTCAAAGGGAGGATGGCAACAGATAGGCCAGAGAACTTCTCCTTCTGTCACACAGTCCTTCAGGAACTAAATCTTTCTGTATCAGAAACCCAGGTAAGAGTAAGATCACTCAGATATTCCTGTTAGGATTTTCCAGTCCTGGGGTATATTGCTGAATGTTGAATATGCTCTGCTTTCTTTTTCCTTTTTTTTGTTTTCTTTTGTTGTTGTTGTTTTGTTTGGTTGTTTTTCCTTTGTTTTTTGTTTGTTTTCTTTTTAAAAATTTCATTACTTGTCTATAATAGTAAGAGTTCTGAGTAAAAGGCATTTTCTTTGACAGGAAGAAAACTTAGCAGACACAATCTGGTACTTGATCAGACAGCTTATGTTGCACAACTGAAGCTGAGGCCTCTTAATCCAACCCTCCCACAGCAGGCCACATTTTAGAAAAAGCAGAAAAGTCTCATTTCTTCCTGAAAGGCTTTTGGTCTGAAGCCTTCCTAAGTGGAATATGTTCCTTCAGACCAGCTCTAATACGGTGGGAAAGTTAGGTCCTCTGTGTAGAGTAAACATCTGTAGGAAATTCAGAAATTTCCCTGGCAAAGGCAGCAGGTAAGGAAGGGCTGTCCCACTTGGGCTCCATGCTGGGCCCCAGGAACCTATCCATATCCTGCTAATGGCAGACCTACCCCAAAACTTATCTGTACTGCAATGGAGCCAAAATCACATAATAAATCTGTAAATATCAAAAAGTGGGAAAAGCCAATATTTCAGAAAAAAACAAAAAAAACCAAAAAAAAACCACCCCAAACTTTTGTAAATCCCAAAGAACAACAAATCTCTCTGAGGGCTCTAGTCCTTTGACATTAATCAATACCAGAATGAACACAGCTCTCAGACACTGATGGTGCATGTTGCTTTGTTCAGCACCTGCCTTTCCAACTATTCTCCTTGATTTTAAGAACTTTCACACTAATAGAGTTTAGAAAGACTACCACTCTGAAAAGAGGTGAGTGGAGATTTATTTTCATAAGACAATGAGGTACAAAGAAGGAACAGCAATTTATTTAGCACAGACAGTAATGCTTGTCTGAGGCTTACTTTTGTGGGCTGCTTATTGTAGGCAAAATGTTAATTAATTGGGTATTTCAAGGGAATAGGTAGGCCTCCAGGAAGCTCTCAGATTTGTCTGACACTAGAAGTCAACATTTGTCACCAGCAACAATCATGAATTTCAATTTTATAGTGGTGTTTCTTGAGTGCATTAAGTGGATGGTGTTTAATCCCCTGATGATATGTTAAATGACATTAGTCACTATCACTTGTATAATGAATCACAAACATAACATTAGAGAGGCAGCCTCCATGAACACAGACCCCAGCAATAAAGAACAACATGTTAGCCTAAACAAAAGGAAATTACATCTGTGACAAGGAAAGGAGAAGAGGTTTTCTGCCCTTAATACCAAGCACAAAAGGTTTTGTTTAAAAGTAGAATGAGCCCATGACCAGCCACGCATCACCTTACAAACCTGTGCTGGTGGCAGATGGTACAGGAGAACAAGACATGCAATGCATTGCCTCACAAACCAACACAAACAAACTTCTGTTGACATTGGCATGGGATTTAAGGTGTTGGTGTAGGGAAGGAGCTCAAGAAGGCTTTTTCACATCTCTCAGTGGCCCCACTGTACCAGCTAACCCTTCATTTCATGTGCAACAACCCCTCTGGAGCCCTGGGTGCACAGTTAAAACCAACTTCCTCATGTCTCCTCAGAAGTTCAGGTTTTAAGAGCTTCAGACTCCCTTCTTAAAGAGTTCCCACCTCAGTGTTTCCTGCTGATTTTATCCCTGTCCATGGGAAAACAAGACACCACTTAAAGAAGGTAAACCTCAAAGAAATTAGCTCATCCACTACCTGTCTTATTACCAGCAGCATAACAGCCTCCATCTCACAGATATATATGAATGTAGACAAATCCCATGTTCTTGCCCAGTGCTCATTACCTTCCTGACTCATCAGAACAGCTCAGAAATAATTTAAGGATTCAATAAACTCATTAAGTACTTCCATTTACAATTTAGGATGCTACAATCTGATCTTGCTCATATGCATAAATTAAATGCTTCTGACTCATATCATACCTGTTTCTTTCAACCTAGGTCTTTACTTAGGAGATTTACATTGCTTTGTAATTGCACATACTCAGATTTTCTCATTCAAGACAGGCTTGTAAGTATTAAAATAGTTTTAAATGTGTGATTAAAGGAGTTTCTTACTGATCAGTCAGTCTCTCATTCTTTTCTATTTGTAAGACATTTTTAAAACAGGATAAAAATTCCTTTTATTGCTGTTGCACATGCACTGTTGTGCACCTTTCGTAGCTCTGTGCAAGGCATCTTCCATCAAAGCTGATCTCTGCTCTGAAAGGCTCAAACCCAAGGGCAGACAAAGAAATAAACTGAAATTTAAATGGGTGAGACAAAAATACAGTCAACACACAAAGCAATTTGTTTCTCTGTAGCCATGAGGCTGATTCTGAAAAGGTGTCGGTTCCAAAAATTTCTTCGTATTCAACAAAGCATGTGATGTAGCTTAGTGTAGAGTGAAACTTCTATTGAATAAGAATAAACTTGGGCTCATGAGTGTTCTATCTGCTGAGTTGAGAGGTGATAACATTCAGATTGAAGTCAATGGGAGAACTCCTTAAATGAAGCATGAAGTATACAGCACCTGAGGACTTCAGATACAGAATTTCCAAGTTTTGAAGCTGGAGATTTGAGGTCTTTATCTGAGACAGGTGAATTCTGATTACCATTTTTTTTTTTAATGGAACAAATAAGTTTCTTGTGATGACGGATTAAAGTTGGAAAAATTATAATCTAAGTTAAGTGGGAACAAGTCTGCATCAGGCTTTCATGCCCTGAGCTGACAGTGCAGATGTTGCCCATAACAATTGAAAACCAAAAAGAAAGAAATCTAAATGTATTGTTTCAAAGGTCTCGGGATTTTCAAGCTGCTGTTATGATTTGGAAAAGTTAAGTCAAGAAGACAGCTTATCTGTGATGGGTTATGCAGAATGATGAAGTGCACATAGGCATGACAGATGCACATGGGAAGACCAAGAAGTGTACCATTGTTCTCCTGTCAGGCCTAGGGACAGCCATCGCCAGGACCACAGCAGAAAGGGCCCTCTGCTGTTGCTTTGTCAGCCATGTTCCATGATATACATGACCAGAGGTCTACTTAACAGAAAACAAAGAAATTACCTGAATCATGGACTCCTTCTTCTTTGTGTTATATCCTTTGAGATCAAAGGGTCTGTCACATGTTCCCAAAACCTTTTTGACTCTGAGCTGAATGAGACCATTCCATGTTTTCTGAAATCCTGACCATGTCCATTGCTTTCCTCTGCACTGCCTGTATTGGGTTCTTACGAGACCACAAACCTTCTCGATATTTGGTTCCTAGATATCCCATATATCCCATAATGTGGGCACCTCTGAGGCCTCTTCAGTCATGAGGACAGGATTATTTCATGTGTCTTGCAGGCTATGGTGCTGATTAGATATTTGGATAGGATATTTGCCCTTCAGCAACAGTTCATTGTCACCTAACATCTCCTTTGTTATCTCCAGCCAACCCAAATCTTTGTCTACAGGATTGTTACCCTCAACCACCTGCTTGCTTGAACCTTCACTGCTCAATTCCTGATGGTAGGTAATACACAGAGCACCTTGTCTCATTTGATCACATTTCATCATTCTATTAAAATATAAGCTTCTATAATATTTGTGGCTTCAAGAAACAAATTTGTGTTTTCTTGCATGATCTTTCTTTTTTATTTTTTCTCCATTCTTCTGAATTTGAATTCAGAAGTATAAATTTGATCTACAAAAAGCCATTCCTGTCATAAAGAACAAATGTAGTCCCCATGAAGGAAGCAGAAATAGGTACTGGGTTTATTATTTACTTTTCAGTTCAAATTCTTTTATTCAAATGCCAAAGAAATACCAAATTAGGGTAAAAGTGGGCTTGCTGATATAACGGACCCAAAGAGCTACCGCGTGTTTTGGTACCAGTACTACAGGAGGTGTTTTGTCTTCTGTCACCGGTTTTCATGCTGAATTTTACCACTTGCACTCAGGGTGAAACCAAGCTATTAAATGGAGCCTTACTTACATAAGAAGCACACAGCAGAGCATTTTAGTAGTTCCTGCAAGGATGCTAAAATGAGTGTCTCTGTATGAGTAAAGCAATCTGACTGGAAGAGCAAATATAAAGACACAGATAAGCTTTCAGATGCCTCCTCCGTGTGGGTTGATAATGTGTTTATTTTCTGAAATGGGGGTTACCAGCAGTGTCAGACACACACAAAGACTGAGGGCAGATCAGTTCCAGTGGAAAAGATAAGCAAAGTTTTTTTGAGGTTGTTGTGTTCAATCAAAAAATGAAACGAACAAGCAACATGAATTTGAAGTGTCATGAATATCTCTTTTGTACTCTCTAGCCCTTAAGCAAATAATGGAAAGCAACTCTAGTTATGAGTCAAGATATTTTTTAACAAGAGAATTTTCTCCTGCTGCCTGCAATGACATTAGTTAGATATGGCACAGCCCTTATCTACATCTTTTTATAAAGATAAAATTATAGAATGCATTGAAGGGTATTTAAATCCCTTTGAGATGCATCCATAAGCCCATATAAGGTACACTGATATTAGATTAGAAATTCTAATAAAGTGAATTTTCAGGTGGAGTATCCAGTCACCAGTGAAGTGTTGCTCTCTATCCAGACTTTTAGCTAAGTTGAGTGAAGCTCAGTAAAGCTGTGTGGTTTACTCTTGATGACAGAGTACCTTGAATCTATGGCTCAACTGGTTTTATTTTTTTTCCGGCACTATTCACAATATCATGAAGTTGCTTTAAGGTAGAACATAGAACCTTTTGGATGCTCTTCAGAATATGACTAAGGAAGGGTGAAACAGTAGGACACTTGCACATCTGACCCTTCTTCACTCACCGTTGTCTCCCATGTGCCTCCTCGGCCCTTTTTGGCTCTTCTAACACCTCAGCACATAACTCACTCACTGCTCTACTGCCTGCAATGCTGGTGAAGCCTGGAAAGCAACAACAGAGGCTTCTCCTTTCTGCCCCGCCAGGGTGCCTCAAAACTGCCCAAGATGCAAGAGTGCATTTTAGCTTAGCTCTAGCAATTAGTTCTCCTCCACAGGCCTGAAGCTCTTGCACTATTGTGCAATAGTTAATGCACAGATAGTCCTTACGTGCTCTGCCAGGGCAGGATAAGTTTTCTGGTTTTGGCTTGTATGTATGGGAGAGTCACATGTAGGGATGGTGACTGCTTGCAACTCAGGGTGCCCCAGAGCAGAGGTAGGCAGGTGCTTAAGAGAGGAGAGTGCCATGTGTGTAAAAACAGACAGATATAGCTGCTTATACACTACAGGAAAATCCATATAGTGTTCTGGAAAACCTGTGTCTTCTGCAGCCTCTTGTGGGGAGGCCAGGATGGGAGAAGGACACCCTTACCCAAACCTACAGCATCCATCACCTCCATCTCCCCCACGCCATTGCCAGAGGTGACCTCAGCAAAGTCAGTCTGTCTGATATGGTTCACCCCATTCCATTGATTTTCCAGAAATAATAAAACTACAGGCTGATTTCAGACCCTTAATTTAAGGGAGATGAAATTCAGAGGAAGTAAGCATTCTATGCAGCTGAGGAGCTCTGAGCTGATGGTTCTACAGGTTTGGAATCAGTGAGCCACTTACACTCAGGCGGTGATCTTCCTTTAATGTAAAGAACCACGTGCATTGATGTATGGTATATATCTTTTATAACTTCTGAGGTGGTAAGTCTTTTTTTGGACAGGCAGCAAAATGACTGCAAAAGATCCTACCCAGATGTGGTTTGGGCCACCTTTATTTCAATTTTTATCCCCTAGAAGAATGTGCTGTCCTATGTCTATTTTGTAATCCACAACTACTTCTGGTCAACTGCTTTTATCACCTTAGTGTAATCAATTGTCACCTAGTTATGTGTTTATGGCATGTACATTATACTGTCTGGGAGATAAGAAATTATTACTGACACACACACACCTTCATTAATTCACTGACAGAGGAGTAATAGCAAATACAAGTGTCAAGGTAAAGTGACAGGATATATCAGCATCAGGGTCATCAAACAATGCAGGCAAATACCATCTATAAAAATAAACCTGTTACAACAGCAGTACTTCATGACTTTTGGCAACCACAAAGTCATCAATAAGATCCTAAAAGCTTCAGTGACATGTGAACTCACTCTCAATAGATATGTTGTCAGAGCAATGTAATTTGCTTCTTGGTGGTGTCACTTTTTGTTGGAGAAGGACCTTTCTCACCCTCAGAGTTCATTAATGACAGTGTCAAAAACAGTCTTATTTCCATGACAACAATGAAGAAAGTTGAATGGAAACTACTGGATAGCAGAATGCAGATATTTCATGTGGATGTGCGTGGCAGGCAGGTTTATACCAAGCAAAATGCTGCCATTTCCAAAATGTATTAAGGGGAGTT
This sequence comes from Galbula dea, assembly GCA_013399015.1. Classification (NCBI taxonomy): domain Eukaryota; kingdom Metazoa; phylum Chordata; class Aves; order Piciformes; family Galbulidae; genus Galbula; species Galbula dea. The sequence goes on from VWZX01013781.1 coordinate 996,448, forward strand.
CAACTTAAATGTGCACAGGCAGCTTCTGAATCTTTGGAATGTGCCTCTTTGCATAGATTTTTTGTTTAAAATCTTTTTTTTTGGTACTGGAAAATTAGGAAAAAATCTTAAGTGTTTTAGATCTAAAAATCTGCTTTCATCACTTACAGATGAAAGTGCCTTTTGGACCATTTTCATCCATCTCATGTTTTCTTTCACAGCAATGATGGCCTTGTTTATATTAGTACATAATGGTTAGAGCTGCTCCTTTACTTTGCAGTTTAGTCAGACAATCAACATTTGAGAGCATATTAATGGTAAAGACAAATCTGAGTTAATGATTTTTACAGTCTATTTTTTTCTGTGACAACAGGATTCCCTTCTATCATTTTGCAATTTTCTCTCTGACAGACACATTGACTCCAAAAAGTGGGTAAGCCCAGATGTTTGGTGTCCCAGGTTGGGGCAGTGAAAGCCAGATACACACTGCATTATCCAGATTAGAACTGAACAAATTCCAATTGACTGTGTTTGCCTTTGTCTAGCCATTGATTTTCTCTTATTCTTGTATTCCCAAGCTCACTTGTCCAGGTCATCTGCTGTTTTATATATTTCTATTATACTCTCACCTCTCCTTGTTTCAATGGTAAGTCATCTTGATCTTCTAAAACATGGTTTCTGCTAAATATTTTTACACATTCTCAATCATTCCCATCACCCTGTGCTGAACTTGTTTCATTCTCTGGACTGTGGCTATACATAGCTGTCCACCATCTTATCTAAGTCCCCTTCCTACCCTGACACAGGCAGAACAGTAAAAGGTTAATGAGTAAATCATGTTTTCCTCTCCAATTGATATTATTTTGCATTTGTTGACACTAAACTCCACCTGTCATTTTGTTCACCATTGTTCAGTTTTCTGGAGCTCCAACTGATCTTTCCCACTCATGACAGAATCCAAGAATATTATTCAAGATATCAGTACTTGAGTACTCTACTCTTTATCTTTTGCTTTGTTAGAAAGGCATTCATCTGATTCTTCATTTCCTTTTTCTTGGCTTTTGCCCCCAGACAATGCATCACTTCTCTGAACAGAAACAAGCCATGTTTTTACACCTTCTTCTAAGGAACCTTTTCACTCACTTTTTGAAAATTAAAATGCATTATTTTTACTTCTTTTTTACACTGCTTTATATTTTTACATTGCATTAGTGACAGATTCAAACAATTCTAATAGATTAGTGAGACACAATTTCCCATTGCAGAAACTTGTGGATTGCCTTTTCCTCTTAATACATCCTCTTTAATATCTTTTTCTTAATGCTTCCTTTTCTAGAGGCATGAGACAGGATTACAAAAGCTAGTATTATAGTTTTCAACAGTCAAAGGCTGAGAGTGTTAGGAAAAGAAGACAAAATTCCAGGCCAGCCTTTGATATCTCACTAAGATATTATTCTGGCACTCTTTGCTACTGACTGCAAGTTGATTAATCAAATTCTTAAAATATTAAACTGCAATGTAACCCAATTCTGCTAACGTATAATCTACTCTAAACATGGATTTTTTTGTCTCTCACAGAGGTACAATGTATTTTCAACATAAAATGCAAAACAAGAAGAGGAATAAGAAACTGAAGGAAAGCATGACAATTGAACATGGGGTCATGAGAAGGCTCCCAGAACCCAAAGGCCAAACTGTGCTCTGTAGATACATTTGCATGCATTGTCTTCCTCCTCAGGTGTAAAATCTCCATCCTTTTTTGCTTTTCTTTAACAAGGAAGAAGGAAACAGGTGTGTAAGATACAGCAGCTCATCTTATCAGAGATATTCATCCCACCTTTGCTGTGCAAATGTCCTGTAGCACACCTTGGGTCTCAGTACCTCAGACTGGAGACCCTCCAAAGTGTGCCACAGGAGTCTGAACTTCAGGGCTTGTCTTAAAGTCTACCACAAGCAGCTCCTCATCCATGTGAGCCCCTGGAGAGACCAGTCTCCTCCTGCTGACCTGTCAGTTAAGCACCTGTAAGAGACGTGTGGTCCTCGCTGACCACAGCTGTTCATTCCCTGACAATACCCTGACTTTCAAAGTCAGGAATATGATTTTTACTAAATATTAATTGGCCTGGCTAGTGAGGTTTGGAAAACACAATAAATTATTCAGCAGGCTCTTCAGCCACATTTACTCACTAAAGAGAGGATGCTGTGTCAATTACTGCGGTTCAAACAGCCAAGAAACCAAGGGCTTGCTCAGTGTCTGAAAAGCAGAGCAGGTAGAAAGACTGTGGCCAAGGAACATTGCTACCTGATGCACTTGTATGGAATAAGAAATGAAATATTGATGTGGTTGTCTTCCTTTAGCCAGCAAGTGCAACAGTAAAGATTCACCTTTTTAGCTTGATGAAATTTCTTTGCTATAGTTAAAGCTACTTGTTTTAGGTTACAGCTGATAAGAAATAATTAACAATGTGGCTTGTGCTCAATCCATAAAACCACTGCATTTCTTCGTTCTTTGCAGTCAACTATTGTAACCATGCCTTGTTTGGGGAAAAATGTACTGAGTTTTTTGCTTATGTATGTACAAATGCCTGAGATCAAAAAGAAATAACAGACCAGCCACCTGGCACCTCATGGTAGGCTGTCAATGAAAAGTTCCTCACCAAATATCATAATTTAAAATTCTTACACAGCAGTCTTTTGTAGAAAGAATGTGTCCCTTAACACCAAGTTTTCACCACCAAAATGCCTTGCACCCACATTTTGTTGCCCTAAAAGGGAGATTTTTTCACAATTTCACTGCTTGATTAAATTTGCTCCTGAGTGGATGAAGGCACATCCTATAGCTCTTGTGCTGTGCAACCTCTGCAAGCCTGTAGTGGGAAGTGAGCTGCCCAGAGCACACTAGTCTTTGACTTAAATTGGAACAGGTCCAGAAGGCCAGTCAGGTTAGTCCAAGCAGTGAAGAGGTCTCTGTGAAGCTGTGCAGGGTCAAAGCCAGGCCATTTCAGCTTGCTATTAGCAAAGGAGCCCTGTGTCCCATATACAGGTCTCCCTGCCTGCTGCTCGCATCACATACACACTTTCCTGCACTGAAATCGTTGTTTAGGCTGGGCTGTATCAGGGGATATATCCCCTGAGTGTGGTCCTCTGCCTTTAGCTGCTTCCCCTCAGCCACCTAACCATAATGGGGAGTTTCTGGGTCTCTAGAGAAGGTAATCTTGGTTACTTTTTAGCAGATAAGGATGACAAGAATCCTGGTGCAAGACCTCTGCGTACTCACTTCGCTATGCAGCAGCACATTTTGCTCCATGTCCTCTGCTTGTATGTACTAAACTGGCAAAAGATTAAAAGATAGCAAAAAGCATAAAATGTGATGCCTCGAGGTGTGACTGGAGAGATTTAAAAGGTTCTGTGAAGTGAGACAGGATCACAAGACTCTAAGAGAGTCATTTTGCTCCTGTACAGTCAAAGTTACAATCCAAATACAGTGACTGAAGTGCCATTTGTTCTACATCTTCTATGCATAACAGCAGTTCTGTCTGTAGCAGAGGATGTACAGACTCCTGCTTCAGCAAGGCAAATAGCTATTAAGCATTTATATCTGTCTCATTGGGTTTTACAAATGCAAGTCATCTAGCTTGAGAATCCTACCAGTCACCCTCATATTGCAATGATAGTCACTGTAATCGTTAGCATGTGCCTCAGACCTACGACAGATCATGGATATGACTCTTTTTTCCTCCTTAAGTATGACCCTGGTTCTAATGATGGATCACAGATGGGCATATGTGCTAACCATGTGGAAACGAGAAGGCAGGGCTTTCCCTTCCACCTGAGCAAGTGGACCTACAGCCTCTATGCCTTCTTGTGATCTGATCCAGCAAATGCACACCAGCTAGGGGTGGTACCTATTTATAGTCACCTACACATGAGCTAGGTGTCTACAGAACTGTTATAGTCAGTCAATACAGTCTATGATTCTGTGAAACTCAAAGAAGGAAATGCACAACCAGCTCAAGGCAGATTTTTCCAAAACTATTTAGCAAAATTCTTTCTAAAAAGTACATGCCTGCATAGACTTGTTAGGGAGAACAGTCAGAGATTTCACAGTGTTGAATTAAGACAAAATATCTTTATCTTGGACCAAATTTTCTTTCTGCAAGGGTTCCATTTCAGTGTTACTTTTATGTTCATTCATGTCACTGGCAAACAACACTGGTGATCACTGGCTGTTTCTTCAAGATCCCTTTCTGGAGTCATGAGGATATACATGCCATACTCTGCTTAGCATATGGAGTCATGAGTTTACATGAGTCTAAAATCACCAGAATTGTCTAAAATAAACAAAGTGCATTTACTCACTAGGTGAGTATAGAAAAGAAACAAAATAGTTAATAGGTGTTCTGTCCTCTCCATTTTCCTGGATATGGAACACCAGGATATTTTTATCTCCTTCGTCAGTGAGGATCCATATGGATGCACCAGTTGCCTCAAAAATAATTGTCAGCTTTCACCAACATTCAGATGGGCCCTATTTCTGGCCCCACACACATAGCAAACAAAAGGTGCCATCTAGTGTCTCTGTGCAGCATCTGAAACCAAAAGGAGAAATCACTCGATTGGTGTATTTAAAGTCTGCATTCTCATTGACAGAGACACACAATTGGTCTTCAAAATGCACAAACATTTTATTTCAGGGAAGTTTAAACAAACCAGGACTTATGTCTTCTCTCTCCTTCTGTCTCTGCACTGTCTTCATCCAAGGTCTGAGCCTGAAATTTAAGACAAAGGTGTTCAGGACTTGGATCTATTAGTTCCCTTGAATTAAAAATTTTTAAGCTATTCTAAGCAAGTATGATTCATTTTTTCAATAAATTTGGGCTTGAAATATAGCTCTACATATTATTAATCAATTTTTGTCCTGAGGGGCTTAGTCCCATGTGAAGTGGAAAGAAATTTAGTCATTTGCTATTCCATACAGGGAAAAAAGACAGTTCCAAAACTAATAGAAGATACAGTAGAGCTGAATCTAGAAAAGGACTTAAAGACATAAATCAATCCAAACTGCCTCTGTGGATGCCTCTGACAAAGAATCAGAACTCTGCAAATCCACTCAGCACCTGACTATATCTTGTGGTTGTGTTTGCAGTGATATGTCCACAGACACAGAGGCCAGGCCAAGTGGTGTGGAAAGACTATGTCTATCCTGCTCAGTCCTTACTCTCTGAAAAGCTGACTGACTCCATTCATTCTGTGATGCTCTTGGCCCTGGGTCTTATCGCAGAGTCAGAGTGATGCCCCCATCATCCTGCAAGTAAGAATAGTCTGAGCCTGCACTATCCCAGACAACAGGAGGACAGGCTGAAACCCTCCAGATGGGTGTTTTTCTAGCATGAAATTGAGGAGGGGTGATGCATGCCCTTGGGCATGGTGGAAGGTTGCATAGGAGTGCTGGGAGGTGGCAGCCAAAGCTCAGGGACAGTGGGGGATGGCGTCCTCCATCAGAGGTGGCCAGACCTGGTGTGGGTAGGTCCATACTGCCTTTTGGCAATATGAACGGAGGTTGACCTGAACCAACCCTTCTTGGGTCTCGTTTTGGAGAGGACTGGTTTCCCAGGAGTGAGCTGGGAAGTTGATACCTGAGAGAGTAAAATCTTTTAGCAGCATCCAGTGCCTCTGCTATATCCAGCTATAAAGAACAAACCTGGAACACCTGAAAATTTACTCACACTGCAAGATGGATGATACAAATGAAAATCCAGCAGCTGTATCTGACTCTGGTTCCACAGCAAGGCACTCTTGCACTTTTTTTCAACAAAAACAGTAGAAATGATTTTATCATATCAGAGAGAGTCTTTCAAAGAACAGCCATGCATATTGCCTGTCCCTAATTTTCAGGTAAATTGACCTAACAGCCATGTAGTCCAAACCTTCCTGCAAAGAGTAGAGACATCTTGAGCTTGCTCAGAACCCTGTCCAACCTGACCTTGAAAACCTCCAGGGATGTTCACCACCTCTTTGGGCAACCTGTTCCAGTGTTTCACATCTCTCATTGTAAAAAATTTCTTCCTTATATCCAGTCTAAGTCTTCCCTCTTTTAGTTTAAAAGCATTTGCCCTTGTCTTCTCACTACAGACCCTACTAAATAGTTTATTCCCATCTTTCTTATCAGTCCCCTATCTACAAAAACTAGGAACATCTAGGAGCTCTTATTGCTTCTCACCTTTGCAGAACTTAAGTAAAACAGCAACAGCAATAAAACAAAAGAAAATTAATGAAGCCTGCAACAGATATATTTCTGCCTTTCCTCCATGAGGGATTAAATCCCTTTTAAAACCTCCACTGTATGTTGCTTGTTGCATAGGCTGTATTCTTAAAGCTAAGTAATCAAGGATTATTCTGTAGAAACAAATGCCTTAAATTATACTGGTGTTTTTGTTTTGTTTTTTTTCAGAATCATTCATCTTTTTACTTAAGAGAAAATCTGAACTACTGGGCAAGCTTATTTGGTAGTTACAGTTCTTTTTCCAAAAGCCTATTATACATAAAGTATTTTACAACACATTTTAATCTGCAAATCATTTCCTTGATTGCTGGGATATCTGCTTGTATAAATAGAAGCTGTGTATTTTGCCTGCCTGATTCTTTCTGCAATGTCACCATCCAGTGTTCATGATGTTTCACTGTCATTGCAACTATTATAAAGCCCCAGATATTGAGCTGGAACATCAGAAGAGTATAAAAGCTGATAAAACTAAACTTTGGGAAAAAATATACCAAGAAGCACATTAAAAGGAGAGGTGAGTCACACACTGCTGTGAATGAGATTTACTTGCCTTGTTCACAAGCGAATGCCATAGCAGGACTCATGTGGGCTTAAAGAATTCCGTTCTTTTAGGATGCAAAGATCATGTATGTGTAAGATTACCAGAAGGATCTTTCCACATCTTTGAGCCAAGTCTCCTGAAATTGGAAGAAAACATGCAGCATACCTACTTAAATTGCTGATGTTCCAGCTTGGAGACAGTTAGATATACATTTCATATGGAAAACTGTCCCTGGATGGTTAGAAGCTTTTTCTAATTTCTAGAATAATTGGTGTATAACTAGAATTCTTAGGCCTTTTTTGTCAATATTGCTCCTTAATGTAAATATACTTCTTTCCTATGCATTCACAGAGATCAAACATGGACTCTTAGAATAATGAATTTGTAAGAAATTCAAGAAACCGTGTAAGCCATTTCATGGCAAGGTGGGGGTCATTAGTATATATATATAAATAATATCTGAAAAATGCTTATCTTAAGGCCTTTTGTAATGGTGAAAACAAAGAGGAAACCTGTTTCAGACTTTATTTGGAGAAAATTTTTTTCCTAATGTCTAATCTGCGTCTTCTGTTCCTGAAAAATGAAATTAGGAACATTTTTTCTTAATCCATGACTACAGACATGGAAATCTGCATGGAAATCTTCCTTTCACTAGCAACATTTGAATACTGTTTACATGTTTCCCTCTTCTTTTATAGAGTAAATCATACAGATTATTTCAGTCTTTTCTCCTAAATCATACTTTTGAGACACCTATCCATTTTGGGCTGTTGTCAGTTGGCCCACATCACTATGACCCGTGGTGTCCAAGAACAGATGCAGTACTGCAACCTAGACCTTATCATCCTGAAAAGTTTGAAGAATTCTATTCTTTTTCATATATGTACTAATATGATGTTTGAATTGGTGAGTCACAGTTATGTTGGGTTTCAGTTTATCTCTCTCATCCTTTTTCTGAAGAACTGTTATATGGCAATTATTCTTCATATCACTTGGAGACTAACTACAAATTGAACTGCATCCTATTTTCTACCTGACTCTTGAGGAAAAAGAAATATATGCATTTACACAGCTGCTTTATCAGTTTACCTGATAGTTTTTATTTCCTTCTGTTTTTTTGGATCTTATTTGCTTGTCTATCTGATTTAGCTGAAAAGCTGCTAAGGTATTACGTTCTTTCAAGTTGTGTGAAAATCAGTGACAGGATAGAGGGAAAAGACAGAAATTACAGCCCCTGCAGAAGGCCAGGCTGCAGTTTGAGCTCACTGGGCATTTATTTTGCCTGGCCTCCCAGCTGGTCCCTCTGCCTGGGCTAGCTCAGTGCTAGCCACATCACCCTCTGCCCCTTGCCCATCTTAGAGCCAGGAAACTCAGTGCAGAACAGAACTGGGAAATAACACATGATGAGGGAAAACAACACCTTACAGGCAGGGCAGAGGGGATGAGGGGAAGGGCATGCTCACATAATGTGCAGGGCAGATACACACGTGGGAAATAAACCCATGGCTCCATAAGGTGCCTGGTTTTCAAAGTGTTTCTCCAGTCACCAGCAAGGCAATTTCTCTCAGGTTTCAGTCATTGGCAAATTGAATAAGCATATCTTATTTCCTCATCTGAATCATCAGTAAAAGGATGGAGTCAAAACGAACCAAGGACACATGCTGCTGGACCCACCCTCAGCACTGCCTCTACCATGCTGGCAGTGTAACAAGGATAATACAATTTTTCAAACCAGTTTTGCTCCTATTCTCTCTCAGGTTGGTTAGGCAGACTAAGCAAGCAAAACTTTCTCAATTTCTTCTTATGAAACAGGAGATAATGGTCCCAATAGCAGTTTCCACTCATCTTTATAGATCTTGGGTCATTCAAAACTATCTTGAACACAGGTAATCAGAATTGCACACGGGCGCACAGAGATGCCACAGGAATATCACCACTGGCAGACATTACTTCATCACTACTATAATCACACTGTATCCATGCATTCATTTCTAGGGGCAAGAAAAATTCCTATAGTCATTAAAAAAGAATTATACCATGTATGTTTTATTTGCCACTAGGTGGGAGTGGAACATAATCTTCTAGTTAATCTTTACATATTATCAATAGAGAAAAGTGAAAGACAGAGTATTTTCTCAGCTGGTCACTGAGGAAGGATAGTTCTGTCAACAGAGAATTACTCCAGCAATTCTTAGGTGTTTACAGTTACAAGCTATGGGAGAAACATTGAATTTTTATTTAAGCCTTCCATAAAGTGCTGATAATTTATAAGAGAACATTTTGATTCCTACTCAGAATGAAATTTTAAAATTTTGTTTTTCAGCCAGCATTAAGAATCCGTAGACTGACCTCTTTGTCTGAAATTGGTATACCTAGCTGATGCATTTTCAAGCAGGTGCCTTGAATAAAGTAATATTGCTCAGCTCTATCACTATCTTTTGTAGGTATTGAGAACACTTCATTGCTATATAAATATTCTTCAGATACCTTTCACAACAATTTTATACACCCAGAAATCATGCACTTCTCAAGGCCCACTTGTGTTTTTTCACAACAAATTACATTTAGGATAAAGTTTGAAAGCCTCCCTGATGTAAATAAAAAGGGTGTTTTTTACAATAAAATATCCTGCCCAACAATCCTTCTGCATGTGGCTGTACCTGGTTTGAAACAGTTATCCTCTTTTTAAATGCAGTGTCTTAGTCTCTCACTAGTAGTTATCAGTAGTTACCATATTAAACTGCAGATAGATCATCAAAGACAGAAAGAACTGTGACCATGGGTTTCATGGGTTGCAGTCCTTTCTTCCTTCTTTAGAAAGGATAACATTTAAAAAAAAAAAAAAGATATTTTGATTATCTCTTGGAAAAATACAATGTTAAGGCGTATGTTAGGAGGAATACACTAGAGGTTTCTAACATTATGAATGGGGTAAGGGAGGTGAAGATTTTGTATCACCTCTCTAGGTGCAAGACTTTCCCATGAAGTTAGTAAGGATCTGATTTAATGAAGCAAGAGGAACTAACATTTCATACAACATGCAGTGAAACCAATGCTAAGGATTGCAATGAAGTGAAAATAAAATGAATTTAAAAACAGATAACTACCCAAAACAAATCTGGAAGGATAAATCTGTCAGGTTTTTAAGTGTTTGTTTTATTTTATTTTGTTTTAAATGTTCATCATTATTGAAAGCAATGGTTAAGATGTAAAAACCCTGTAGCATCAACACACAGACTCAGTCCAAGATGAAGGAGTGGATTTGCTCCATTTCTTACACTTTTTCACCTTGCCTTTGAGACCATCTCAGTTCTTAATTGAGCCTTGAAAGTCCAACCCTGCTTTGGGAACAGTTCTCCAGTGACATGAAATAGGCATGGTGCCACTCTAGAAAATGTTGTTGGTGTTTTCCTCCGAGGCTTGCTACATCTGGTGGCTGCTAGGCAAGACAAGCTTGTATCTCGCTATATGTTAGCCTTCAGAGAGAGCTGCAGGCATGCAGAAGCATTATCTGGTGTCATGAATGCTTATGAACTCCTTTTGTCACTTTTCAGGGTACAGCCATCTCTCTGTGTCACCTTATCCAGCCAACTGTCACCATGTGCCTAGAAGTTCTGCCCGTAAGATACACACAACTTAGTTTAGTATCCACCAAGCAGCCACTTCTTGGTGAACACACACAAAATATAGCTGGGGTTTAATAAGTTACTAGGCACTAGTATGCTCCTCACCCTGATAAGGCCCTTAAGGAGCCTTTGCTGGCCCAGCAGGTTTCAGGCAGGTGAGGAAGGGCCACCTCCACTGCTCTCTGGTGCTTACATACCACCTCCTCACTACAGTTTTCCTTTAGGATTTTGTACCTTCCCATGTTGCTCTTTTTTCCTCCTGAATTGCTCTTGTTAGCCCTACTTCTACCTGCAACTTTGCCTTCCTTGTATCACAGGATTTCACCTGCAACTTGGTGATTTCAGTGGGAGCCTGAGCCAAGGCTGTACTGCTGGGCTCTATCCAAGCCAGGGTGGCCAAGCCCCCAAGGGAAGGGGCTCAAGGCAAGGTAAAACAATGCAATAGTCACACCATGTGACATCTCCAGGCTGTCCTAACATAAAATTAGCCACCCTGAACCACTAGCAGGTATTTCTGCGGTCAAAAATAGTAGGGATGACGCACACTCTGCTGCTCCTCACCTCCCTGACTGCACACCCATGACAGTCAACCTGTGACAAGGGAATATAAAGCTGTTCTGCTAGCTCCAAGTCAAAAAAAGAGTCTTTGTAAAACTGAAACTTCTCTTTCTGATACAGAGATTTTCCTTTATGCTAAGGAAATTCTTCTGTGACCATTTCCTAATAGTTTTGCTTCCATCAGGCTGTACTGCTGCACAAAATTTGGTGCCACAGAATTGTCCACAGGAAAAAATCAATTTCTTTTTTAACCAGGAGTCACTAGCAGGATGTCATTGAAATGGTCTGACCCCTTAAAATCAATGTTTTATTCACATTAGAAAATTGTTTAAACTGAGTTCAGGATAAAGTCTGAAGTGAAGCTGCTAAAATACCTTCTCTGAGATCTCAGGACATCCAGTCCCCTCCATAACATTTTGACTATTAAAAATTTGCGGCAGAAATGCAGCTAATTTCAATGAAATCAGAAGAAAAGTTTCAAAGTGTAATACATTGGGCACACTTGTGAGCCATGCCTCAGTAGTCAGTCCAAGCGATGTGGGACCCTCCACGTCATTTCCATCACCCCCTCAAGTGCTGCAAGATTCCCTGATCTCTTTTCTTTCTCCTTCTCCTATTCCTTTTTCCATGGAAGGATCCAACATTCCCTCCCCTGTTTTATATTTTAGCCTAATTTTTCTGCTTTCTGCTTAGAGCTGTGACCTAATGGAAAAAGGGACAGTTCCCTAATTAGCAATTTTTAAGAGTGGGAGCAGCCACTTCTGGGACATAGTGACTTCTGTGCAGTGGAGTTCAAAATTATAATGAGGGTGACTGACAGAGACACAGCCTGCTTGGGGACTATGGAGGACAGTTAGTAGGACAGAGAATGCAATGTATGCTGGCACCATCCCAGAGGAAGCTTCTTCACTAAGGATGTGTTTCATTAGGGGATGTAGCATTACAATAGTATCTAAATGATCAGGTCTTGTTGGTGTGGAACAGGCATACAGACCTTTATGAAAAAAAGGCAGTTTTTACCAGAAGATCTTTAAATAGTCATGTAAGTTTATAAAACCTTATTTTTTCTAGAGCAGGCCTGTTTCAACCCAGCTAAGATTAATTGTCCCCTGATCCATGTGAAAACACCTTTATCCAGATATCAGCCACCTGGTCTAACCTGAAAGTCTGTCTTAATTTGATGAGGCTGTTGGACTAGATAGTCTTCAGAGATCCCTTTACAGCCAAATTATTTTGTGATTTGATATTTTAAATAGTTAGGAAGCATTTTCATAGTCAACTATTTCACTTTTAGCATTCATTTTTCGCTTGTAGCGCCTCTGTATGAACAACAAACATAACACCAAGTAGTCACAAAATGTGCTTTAGGCATTCCACCAGTCCATAGGCTTTGACAGCCCAAGATCACTCCCCAACATTTATCTCAGCTGGGTCTGCCTAATCAGAGTGAAGGGCAGGATCGGGGGCTGTCATCTCCAGAGGGATGATGGCTGCTTCTCGTTTGACCTATCTTTCTTTTTTAACTGTTGAGAGTAACCTGAACTGTGTTTCATCTCACAGATAGTTACTTTCAGCTGCTTCAAAGGAACAGCAGGCAAAGAAGAAAAGAATCTTAATGATCAGCTAAAATATTCTGCTAATGGGTATAATTTTTATGCAGTGAGATATAATTCTTTTTTAATACTATTTACATTTTCTAAGATTTACTCAGTTTGGTTAGTAATTTTATATTTTGCACTCAAAAGAAATGTCTCTGTTGATTCAACTACTGTTAAAGAAAGAACTCAAAGGATTTTCAGATCATAATGCCAGCCAAAAAAACCACTAATACACATTAGTTTGGAAATTATGAGGAGAGGCACACGATAATTCTCATGAAGGATAAACAGAAATTCCAATTAAATGGGAAACTGCAAAATATATCCAACCAAGTGATCCACATATTTTATCTGAGATAGTGACTGCAGCAGCTAAACTGATAAAATAACTTTTCTCTTGACATTTTGAGATAGCTCTGGAGAGAAAAGCTTCAAAGCCTTATTATTTAGAAAGTATTTAGAACACAGGTGCTTCTAGTGACTAACCTCTTTGAGAATTTCAGTTATGACTATAAACAGAGATATAGTAGAAGGAACACATCTTTTTACTCATGAAATAAGTGTACACAAGAACACAAGAATATGCACAGCAAATGGATTTGCACGAACTTTGTGGATATATACATTTCATCTTAATGTAATAGAAGAGGCTTTTTACAGCAGAACACAGCAAAGAAAAACTTTCATTGGTATTAAGTAGAATAACATAAAATTAAGGTCAAATCATTGATCTGAAAGTCCATTCAAAGGATCTGCTAATTTCAACATATGTTGCTATTATCTTATAAGTACTGCTGAGGGTAACTCCTTAATTTTCAGAGTGGAAACAAAGTGTAACTAATCCTGCAGCAGACTGCACCTATCTGGTCTCCTGTGACATCAATGGGACTTCTGCCTACAGTGTCAAAATCAGCAAGGATTATGACACTAGTTGAATATCAGTTTAACTTCAGGAAAAAGAGTAAATGTTGTAGTGGGTCATTCCTGGCTGGATGCCAGGTGCCCCTCAAGCAATTCTATCACTCCCTCCCCTCAACTAGGCAGGGGAGAGAAAATATAACAAAAGGCTCCTGGGTCCTTATCATAGAATCATAGAGTTATCTGGGTTGGAAGAGACGTCCAAGATCATCAAGTCCAACCCTTAATCCAACCTATCATGATTACTAGATCATGGCACTAAATGCCACATCCTGTCTTATTTTAAAAACCTCCAGGGATGGTGAATCCACCACCTCTCTGGGCAGGCCATTCCAACGCCTGATTACTCGCTCTGTAAAGAACTTTTTTCTGATATCCAGCCTAAACCTTCCCTGGCAGAGCCTAAGCTCATGTCCTCTTGTTCTGTTGCTGGTTGCCTGGGAGAAGAGACTGACCCCCACCTGACTACAACCTCCTTTCAGATAGTTGTAGAGAGTGATGAGGTCACCCCTGAGCCTCCTCTTCTCCAGGCTAAACAACCCCAGCTCCCTCAGCCTCTCTTCATAGGACTTGTGCTCAAGTCCCTTCACCAGTTATCTCCATAACGACAGGGAGATCACTCAGCAATTACCATCACAGGCAAAACAGACTTGACCTGGGAAAATTATTTATTTATTAACAATCAAATCAGAGCGAGCTAATGAGAAATAAACCCAAATCGTAACGCACACTTCTCCCCCCCAAGTAGCACAGGGGAACAGGGAATGGGGTTGTGCTCTGTTCATCACACGTTGTCTCTGCTGGTTCTTTCTCCTTAGGGGGATTACTCCTCTCACTCTTCCCCTGCTCCAGTGTGGGGTCCCTCCCATGGGATACAGTCCTCCCTGAACTTTTCTAACTTGATTCCTCAGTTCTTCATAAATTGTTCTAGTGTGGGTCCCTTCTGAATGATGCAATCCCTCAGGCATATACTGTTCCAGTCACAAGTCCTGCCAGCAAACAAGCTCCAGTGTGGGCTCCTCTCTCTCCACACTCTCTCCTGGAGTAAAGAATGAGACTAACCAAATCGTTCCACAAGTCCAAAATTCAATGTCGCTTTTGTTATCACATTGCAATTCATGTATACTGCGCTTTGACCGATTACTGTTTTCAATTCTATTAGCTATGTTTAACAATTGATGCAAATTTGGGTGGAACAGAGTAAGTTTTCTAAATAACAAGGTCCCCCCATGCAGGCTAGCAGGGACCCCATTCCATGCCCTGTCTCCACATAACAAGCACTGAAACACAGAGGTAAAATATCACACGTCCAGTTTCTCCACAGATTTTCTCTTTGTATTTCATTATATGCCTAATGGGAAAAAATATGGGGCAGAGTTTTTGGCTGGTCCAATGTGTCATTGATTTCCTTTGAGAATTTATAGGAACAACAGAAAGTGTCTATCCCTACATTTCTGAAGTATTTGCATCAGCATGAAGAAAAAAACAGAGGAAAATCATGCAGGACACATGAGACTTTTCTGCAAATTTATCATGATTTTCTGCAGATTTTTTTTATTGTATTTTCCTACATTAATTTTAAAGAAAAAACATCTTTATCTAATTTTTTCCAATAATTTTATTTGACCATTGCCATAGTTGGATTCTAGGAACAACATAATGCCGGGGGGAAGGGACTGTATTACCAAAACTTGTAGAATTTAAATGCCTTGTCCCACAAAAACCTTTCATTACAAAAATGTGATCTTCCCTGAAAGATCCTTATTTACTCATAATAAGATTCTGTGAAAATCAAGATGATATTGGACTGTTGTTAATAAGAGATATGGAGATTCTAAATCATCTGTTAAGATGGTTGTTACGATTTGCCAATATTTATTACCTGCAATATAGCTTACTTGAAAGAGATAAACCATCCATCAATAGGATATGCCCCTTTGGCAGTTGTTTTATCAACTGTTCCAAGCATCATTCTTTTTCATTAGATGTTTCATTATACATATGTCTGTCTTTCATCTTCTTCTTGCAAAAAATCCTCCAGAGCAAACTACCATTGACACATGACCCCTTGGAGTGGATGATATCATGTGATTTTTTACAGTTTGCGGTATTCTTTTCTAACCCTACAGATAGAAGGCAAGCAAGAGGTAGTATTTACTGAACCATATAGAAAACAGTCCCAACATGTATTTTCAGCCTTTCAACACATTGGATAAAAAAAAAGAAAAAGGTCTTTGCAGTATTTACACTTATTTACATATTATATTAAAATATAAAAATATTAGAACCATAGAACAAGAGAATACCACTAAACCCATATTCCTATTGCTGTAGAAACTGAGCTTGATTTGCTTGATATTTTCTGCTACACTAGTAACAAGCAGTTGACATGAAAATTAATGTCTTGGAACCTTTGCCTTTGGGTTAATTAAAGTGCAAGGCACAACAAAGAGACATTTGAAATGCTTTTCTTAAAAAATATAGAATAAAAAATGTTTTCAGGACAGAAGCAACTATTGCCATAGAAAGGAGAGATACTGTACGCTTCTTCCCAAGTAGCATGCATGATCCAACAATATATTGTTCTTATCCTGAGATTATCTTTTCAGTTTGACTACAGTGACAAATACTGTGCCCTATATTTGTCATGAAGAAGAATCACAGACTCCTAACAAATAAATTCAATGAAAGCATGAAGAATACAGATAACTGATGTGAGATTTATTTGATGAAAGAGAGCTACAGAAATGTAATGTTAGGAAGCTAGAAGAGACAAGAAGCAAAATAAAGTACTTTCTAGACTTCTAAGATAAGTTTGGTGCTCAGGGCAATTAAAAGTAAATTAAATCTAAACTAGATTAAACTGAAAGTCTTTGGAGCTCAACATGTCTGCCAGACTCTTCTCAGTCTCCATTCCTATAAAAAAAAAAAATCAAATCTTCTTTTAATTAAACAATTTGACCTTCATTCTTCTTCAGGAAAATCTTTCGGTTTCTAAGGCATTATGACAAATAAATGAGCGGAACCAATGCTATTCCCTGCTCTACATCTCGCAGACCCCAGGAGCCACAGGCAGGAATGGCATTTAATGGCTGGAAGATGGCAGAACTAGAAGAGACGACACAACTGCTTATCTTATAAATGAAAAGGCAATTGAAGCACGATACAAACTGAGGTGGTGCCCCTCTACTTTTAAAACTTTTATTGAACTCTACAACCTGAACTAAACTTTCCTCTGCTTGTATCAGCTACCCTTTGATTTCCTGCAGAACTGTTAGGCATTTCCAAGGATGGGACTAAGGGATAGCATTTTGGTTTCCCCACATTAACAAACTCCTACAAGTTTTTCTTTGAGACAAGCCTGTTTGGAAAGGCTTGAAATTTGCACAGGGGAATTTTTTTAATGCACTTATGTGACATAAACTACCTTTGGAAAAGACATATTAACTTAGTATACTTTCAAAATACTGCTCAGACTTCAAAAAACAAAAAGGTACAATTCATACATGTGGAATACCAACTTGTTATGACTTTTTAAAGAAAATTTCTCACAACTGTTGATTGGAATGAGAATCCTATAGGTCACTGTTGAGCTGGCCAGAGAGAAGACTGTACCTTTACAACGTTCAGTCTTAATCTCAGATGATAGATTTTTAAACTTTTTAAAAAATAATAGTCTAGAAAAAATATTTAAGTTTATGAAGCTAAACACTCAGGATTTGGAAAATACTAAAGTGAAAGTTTACTTTCAGACCTTTTATCAACATTACAGCACAGTTACTTATACATGTAACCTCATAATCAAATAAGTTCAAAGAAAATTTTACAAAAATATAGCCAAAAGATTTTTTTCCTTCAACTTAGCCCATGTGTAAGGATATGTAACACTTATATAACTCTCAACAGTGTAATTTATGTTTGTAGTATCTATCATAGCAATTGCTTCTAGCTTCACCTCTTAAATGCATCCTTCAAGTCCTCTAATTCTAGGTTAGAGTCTTGCCTGTGGTAAGCACATTCAGTTTTCATCAAAGGAAATGGAAATGCCAAACACACAACTTGTAATCTGCACTTGTGTTTGCTATTTTTCTCTGATCACATGAGGTGAGGCTTCCACAGCAGTGATTATCTCTCCACTCCAAGAAGCCATGCTTTGTTACAGCAACCCAAAAGTTCGCCACTCTATCCCTTAACCAAATGTTACCTAATTTTCTACCTGCTTTGTGTCCATACATTCCTCCATCTGCTTACCAAAGATTATGAATAACTGATTGAATTTCAGGGGTTTGGGGTTTTCTAGTTTTTTTGGTTTAGTTTTGGGGTTTTTGTGGTTTGTTTTTTGTTTGGTTGGTTTTGTTTTTTGGGTTTTTTGGGGGGATTTTATTTATGGATTGTTTAATAGGTTCTTTACAATGAATGGCATTTTCATGTTTTTCCTAATCTCTTATTAATACTGGCCCTGTTAAATTTGCAATTAACATTTTCTTTAACCTGAAGATCTGAAAATGTTCTTTCGAAGGTGTGTTGAAACAGGTTAACATTAGCTAAACTTTTATAAATTTATGACAAATGCAGCATATTATATTCAAAAAATAAGCAAATGATTTGTGAGATAAACCATAGAACAAATTAAATTTGACACCCAGCACATGTTTTTGGCATGTAAACCTTTGTCACTTGAAAATGCGCTGACTTATAATTATGCACTTACAGAATATGCATCCTTCCAATAGATTTCCCAATTACAAGGCACCTAATTTGCCAAACCAATCAATGCTCTCTCTGATGCACAAAACCCTGCAAATTTGATTGCTGCTGAAAGGTCTATTTTTCCATCAGTATAGCAAAATGGGTTGAATTTTGACTATTTAGCAATCTCTTTTCTCCCGTACATAGGGAAGCTGGAAGGAGAAATGAAGTTATGCAACAGTAAGGCAGAATCAGGTCTTTGGAGAGCAGGAACTACAGCTGAATCATTCAGGCAAGCCAACCTAGATATAGTAGTGGTGTATTTCCACAATGGTTCTCACAATTTTACATTATTTCTGAGTAATACTTGATGAAATGTCAAATGTAAAGTACTGCTGACACCAAGGAGGCTGTAAGTTACCATCTTGATACAGCAGGCAGCTCTCAAATTTTTCAGTAGGAAAAGCAAAATCTTCAGCAGGAGTTCAGCAGGTGTTCCACAGTATCTTGTTCATTGTCTCAGAAAAAACATCATTTTACTTTCATTCTGTGTACTTATGAAATATGCTATCAATTAAAAGGATAATGAGTAGCTAATATAAACGTATGAAAATGGTTGTGAAACTGCCTATTCCTGCACAGTCTGACAAGATGCTTTGAGCACAGAGGCTTGCCAAAGAAATAAATATGTAATCAGACCTGCCAACACTCACTCATTCAAAACTACATTCCTTCATATTGAATTCATCTTAAGGGTGTTAAGTTTTGCCCTCTAGCGATGAAGAATGTTTACCGTGGATATTGCAAGACATTGACAAAAATCTCACTGCTCTCATTCCCTGTGGACCCTGAATTTGTGGTTGAAGAAATGGTGTTTCATCCAATAGCTCAGACAATGGCAATGTGCTCATTCTGGAGTAATTCTGTTCATGTTCATGTTTTGCTTTTAAAAGCAATGCTCCCTTTCTGTGCAATGAAAAGTATAATTCATAGACCTGTATCCGAAGCACTGGCAGGCCATTCAAGTATTTTACTGTAGACTAGGCTAACACAAGGAGGGTCCCAAAGTTTCTTTATCCTACTCAAAGCTTCTGTGACAAGGCTCTGTTGAGAACAACTTGTCAGGCAGATGCTTTTGACAAACTGCCTTAATAAAAGCAACGATACCACTGAAGCCACCTATAAATCTTCAATAAAAATTGAATTCTATAATATTAAGTTCAATTCTAAGAAAGGAATTCTATGAATGACTGGGGTTTTGTTTGTTTTTTGGTACAACATATGGCAGATTTCTTCATATGGTAGAGCTGATATCTTAAGGACTCTGGACACAGTTGGCCTGTTACTATGCTTAGTACCTAGGTTTGGATTTACTTTGCTTTATCTGCTTTTCTTTATCTTTCTTTATTTCTTTGCTTCTGAAAGTTGTAATACACACGTCAAATCCTCCCCCTGTAACTCAGTATCACAAACTATTAAGAATCTGAGACATCTTTCCTCATTTTGTTTGTTATCCTATATCTCATATTACTTTGGCAGAAACCTTATAGGATTCCTCACGTATAACAAAATAATTTCCCAACTCTCCCTTTCTTTTTTCTTTCTTAGCACAACTGTTAACTTTGATACTTAAATGAAGTGTCTGCTTTTCAAATACTTTTTCAATTTCTCAGGCTTTTCTAAATGTCAACAAAGTTTCTTTGGATAATCTACAGTTCAACACACTTCTTGGGTCTAGACTGTTAAAAGAGGCAGTCCTTTTGGCTTCTGCCATTTAATTAACATCCTCCTTTTCTTTCAAAACATGTGGAATAGTTTTCAGTACTTTGCACTATCTTTTTTTTAAAATTGAGACAGACTGCAGAAGTTGGGAAATATTGACCAACATCAACAGTTCTGCTGACTGTTTCATGGTTGTATCTATTTGAGTTCTCCTCAGTTACTTGTTCATATCATCTCTAGTGGTGACACCCGCATCTTTACAGTAGTTTCTGCCTGTTTCCTACACTTTGTCTTCGCACTTGTCCCAGGTAAGAACAAGCACCTGACAAGACAGATTCTCTGATCACATTGCATTTGTAGCATTTTTAATTCTTTGGGACTCTTTGAAATATACTAATCTTTACTTAAGTAGAGTTTTTAGACTACTTTCACCAAATTCCATTATGATTTGAAGCAGAACAGCATTGATCTGCTGGGTTTACAAGCAGGGTCTTCTCAACCCATTACAGATGCTCCTTTCTACACTTTGAATACCAGAGCAAAAAGTATTCCAGTGCATTCCTGGAGCACTATACTACCTGGGTTTAATGATCATTATACACAGAGGAATGGAAAAACACATATGTAGAGAGACTCTTTCACTAGACTTGCTCAGACAAATTGCATGAGATTGCTCCTGCCTTCCCCTTCCAAGGGAGCTCTAACTGCCTGGGACTTTCAACACTGGTACTCCAAAAATGATTTGGCAACTGCTTTTTTAGGTCTTAGGCAGTTGACTGGTATAATTTTCCTCGTTGTTTCTCAGACAGCTAGAAAGTTTTTATGTAACAACCCAGTCTCCACATCTATAGATGGAAAAAACAACAAGGGCAACAAAACCTTCTATATCCTGCAGTTTACATTCTCTCCTCAGCCCCTATCAGATACTGCATTCTTCAGCTAACAATCTTACTACAGATTTATGGAGAAATCACCATTAAGACAAGTTATAATGAAAGTAAATATGTTTATTTCTTTACACACAGAAAGCAGTCAGCAGTGTTACTGAAGTTCATATGAACCACAGGTGATAGAAAGGCAGGAAAATTGTGCTTATTTCAAGATCACATCCAAAAGGCCCTCCAGGACCTGTGACAACTAATTCACATAGTTGGGGTCTAAGGACATTTACAGAAGAGCACTTCACATTAGAAAGCATGCTTGCTTTTGTTATTTGTCTTCAGTTTTAGTCCTTCAGAGCTTTCAGTCAGCTTACAATCACTCTTTAACTCTGCCTGCAATTCTTTCTCAATTCAGTCAAAAAGTTTCTTTCTCCTACTTGCCTGCTGGCTTCACGTACATTATGAACCTCATATTCCATTTGAGCACAGGGAATACTAATTACATGTTGCTCAGCCACATACTTGGGATTTGTGAATGTAGCGAACTACTGACTGTTGAGATCTGACATTGCATTGCCCAAATCATCAGAACATGAAAATACACGTGGGAGTAAGTGAGGGATACTCATTTGAAGCAGAACTAGATGAGGACCCATATAAACGTATACAAAGCAGATTAATGTGTTGGACCCTCCATCTTCGTGCTTTAAACCTGTGTGAGCACCTGCCATGCCAATGCTATCAAGCATAAGCCCTTTATGCCCATCAATTCCACAAGCACGCAGGGTTTCTCCCACGTTGTGTGAACCAACCACCACCACCACCATTTTGGGCCCCTCACTACCAGGACACGGAGGCATTGGAACTTGTCCAGAGAAGGGCAACATGACTGGTGAAGGGTCTGGAGAATAAGCCTTATGAGAAGCAGCTGAGGGAACTGGGGTTGTTTTGTCTGAAGTAAAGGAGGCTCAGGGGAATCCTTATCTCTCTCTGTAACTACCTGAAAGGAGGTTTCAGTGAGGTGGGTGTCAGTCTCTTCTGTCGAGTTACCAGTGATAGGACAAGAAGAAAAGGCCTCAAGTTGCACAAGGGGAGGTTTAGACTGGATATTAGGAAAAATTTCTTCACTGGAAGCGTTGTTAGCCGTTGGAACAGGCTTCCCAGGGAAGTGGTGGAGTCACTGTCCCTGGAGGTGTTTAAAAACGTATAGACGTGCTGCTTAGGGACATATATGCATAGTTTAGCGGCATGCTGGCGACAGGTTGACGCTTATACATGATGACCCCCGATGTCTTTTTCAACCGTAGTGATTCTGTGGTTCCGCGATTCTGTTACTGCCCTCCCTCAGCGGACTGCCGCTTCACAATTGGAGGCGAGGCCAGTGCGTCACATCCAATGGAAACGTTCAAGGGCGCGGCCGACCCCAGAGAGTAGTCGGGAGCCGAGAGCAGCCGTTGTCCCGGCTCCGCCTCTCTTCCTCCGCTGGCGGCGAGACCGGCTTTACCCCTCCCATTCTTCGCCGCCTCGCTGTCCCCGCCTGGCCGGCCTTGCTCTCTTTCCCTTTCGCAGCAATGGCGACGGCGGAGCAGGAGCAGGAGCAGTTCTACCATCTCCTGGGCAACCTGCTCAGCCCAGACAATGCGGTCCGCAAGCAGGCTGAGGTAACGGGTCCTCCTCACCCCGGCCCTGGGCGCCAAACCGGCCTGTCAGACCTCCAAGACCTTGCCGGAGGGAGGGAAGGAGAGCAGGGAGGTGGCGGGGCCGGCTCAGCCCCACGTGTGAGCAGCGGCACCAGCTGCTGCCGGGGCGGCCCAGGCCTTACCTCCGTCGGTGCCGGCCCTTCCGTGGGGGAGCGGCGCGGTTGCGGCGGTTCTCCCCGGCGGGTGCAGGGGCCGCTCCGGCAGTTGGTGGGGGCTCCGGCCGCTGGCGCGTGAGGGCGCGGGGATTCTCGTCCCCCTCCCTCAGTCGTTCCTGCCTCGGCGGCTCTGTGTGTCTGGCACCGCTCGGCTCTCGGCCGCCTCGTGTCCGCTGCTTCCGCCCCTCGGGGCCCGCGTGGAGCCCTCCGGGGGCTGTTTCGCTCCCTTGCCTACGGCGAGACGGGGCCTGGGCTGGATCTGCCGGCTCCAGCGGGGAGGGGACACCAAGCCGGCGGCCAGTAGTGGGGCCGGCCCTCGTTGGCTCGGGAGCGGGGGAGCCCAAATGAGGTTAGGGCGGGTGTCTGCCCGCCGTGAGTGCGGAGTTCGGAGAGGCGTGATTGAAACCCTGGGGAACCTCTGCACTTGTAGACGCCTTTCTGCGCTCTCGAAGCGGCCCTCGCTGCAGGTCTGTTCCCCCCCGACCCCCGGGTGTGCCACCTGTGTTGGGGCAGGAGCGGGGTCGGAGCCGTCCTCCCCCGGCCCGTCGAGGTCTTCAACTGTTGCCACACAGTAGTTTGGTTTTTGACTTCGATGTGGGCCGTGTATTCAAGTGTTTCGTCACCTAAGAAGTATTTCACTAAAAGAAGCTTTTTCAATATACTGAGTTTCTCTGTTATCAGCAAAACTTTTCAGATGTGTTATCTCAGCTAAAATTCTTTGTGATGGCTAAGCCATGTTAATTCTTTCTCCCTGTCATGCTTAAGACTCCATTGTTAAGCCTAGTGGGGAATCTCTCCCATTGAATTAAATACTACTGTGACAAATGACTAAGTCTTTAAGCAAGATAATGCTCAAAGTTAGTAACTTTATTGAACAAATTAAAGCAAAATAAATAAATAAATAAAGGCAAACAAACAGAGTAGGGTACCCTAGGAGTCCTGGATATACCAAGACTCACACTAAGTTCAGTTCCCTCCTTTTATAGGTGTCCTCCAAAGTCTCCTCCCCCTTTTTTTCCCTCCATACAACATCTCATTGGTCCTTTTTCCTGTCATGAAACATCTCATTGGTCGCCCGTACTAATGCATATTCATGACTAGTTCCGAGAAGGGGTTGGTTTTTGCAAATGAGTTCCGGAACAGGTGCATGCTCCCTTTACTTTTCGGGCTCTTCTCTGGTGGTCGATGGGTGAAGTAAGCAGTCTTCCTCAGCTGGCTCTTAGGATGACCTTAAGCTTCATGCCTGTGCTTTTACAGACTTTTCTTTACAAAACACTGTGTGGGAAATAGAACTGACATATCATCAGAACTATACACAGCCAACATTTTAAGAACAAGCAGAGCAGTTAAAGCTTGTGGTTATACAAGGCGATGCATGAAGGAGGCCACAGCCTGTTATGTACTCCTAATGTTATTTTATATCAATGCAAATCAGGTGAACGTATTTCACACTACAGTCTAGGTTTTGCATGAATTCCCACTGCATGGCTGCATTGGGTGTTGCGCTCATCTATTCAGTGGTCAGCAGAGTTCAGCGCATTGTTTGGAGAAGAATAAAAAGTATAATTGTTCCTGATGCTGCAGTGAAAATTTTTAAAACAGAATTTGGGAATGAGAAGGTGGGGGGGCATACATTTTTAGAAAGCTAGTGAAGTTCAGTATTGATTACTGCAAATGCTTTCTAGAGAAGCAGTGAGAATTGTTCCCACATTCTTGAATATAGAATTGGGATGGAGGCCATTCCCTGGAAGCTGAACTACTTTTATCTTCTCAGCTGCCTGCATGTAACATAACATTTCTCACAACTTTTTGAAGTTTATTAAAATTGTAACAAGGCAGATTTATTGGACAGCTGTATCATATTGCATGTGAAATAAAACATTATTGGAATAGAAATGCAAAACTGGTGTAGTCTTCCAGAAAATTCCTTGGAACTGAGTTGAGTGGGGTTTTTTAATCTGCATAGATGCATATGCTCTATGGTAAATCAGAATAACAAACCTTATTTGTCATGATAGATTACCAAGCTTTTCAAGTCATTGGTTTTGTATAGAAACACAAGCAAGCAGTATAACTTCCACTAACTTAGCAGAAACCAGTGCCAGATCCAGTGCAGTTTTCTAAGGTGTGTTGCAAGTATTTTTATGGTTTAGGATCGTTCAGAGTGGAAGGGTCCTCAGGAGGTCTGTAGTGCAATCTCCCTCACAAAGCAGTGTCAGCTATGAGGTCAGACCGGGTCACTCAGGGCTTTGTCCTGTTTAGTCTTGAAAACCTTCAAGAATGTAGACTGCACAAGCTCTCTGAGCAACCTGCTCCTGCATGACTGTCCTCATTAGAGCAAAAAGGTCTGAGCCTCTTTATTTCAATTTATCTGTTGTCTCATTCTTCGAGAGCCCAGCTCAGTCATCTTCGTGGTGAGTTAATGAGCTGGTACCTAGAAACACAAATCTCTCTCTACAGTGTAGCTAGCTAGAGTGACTTTTAAGTTGCTCATTTCATGAATTAAGATTTCTTTGGGTGAAAGTACTACATAGCCTTTAGAATATCTACTTAACGAAAATCATACAGGAGTCATTGTATCTTAAATATCTGCATAGTCAAATCAGGTTTTTCTTCAAGTGTACTTGCTGTTGGAAGGCAATACTGAATACTGTAGAGATTCAAATAACTGTAGGTAAATTGAATAACAGGTTTTCATTTGTATCTAATGAAAACCAGTGAGAATGAGAAATAGATGGAACTGAAGGAGATGGATTATTTCTAATAAGTCTGGTCATTGAAGTTAGGATGAAGGGAGTTATTTTGAAGACTAGACTTGATGGAGATGTAGAGTTATACCCTGTTTGGGTAGGAATGCAGTAAAAGTTGTAGAAAACAGAAGGGGCAAAGTCTAATCAACTAAAACATGTTTTTATCTAAGTATTTATGTATATGGATCTATGTGTGTGCTAGCATGCTCATAATTTATTCACACCAGTTTGCTGAAATCTGGTTCATTCATGTTATCTCCCATTAAAAATTACTGGAATGTTGTCTGTTGACTATAAAAGCCTACCTTTCTCTTATATATGTGCCTGTCTTCTGATAGAGAAACTTTTATTTACTTGATGAATTTATGGTCTTTATAAAAGCATGGTTTTAGATGATGGTGGTAGGTTGCTGTTTGGACTTGGTGATCCTAGAGGTCTCTCCTAATGTTGATAATTCTGTGATATGTTTCTCAGATTTGGAAGAACAGGAGAACTTAGTGTAGATAATAGACATTTCCTTGCATCTATTCTGAAAACTAGTCATGTTGTGTGAGAAATTTGTACCTCTGAGTAAGACGAATTGAAAGAATACGGGGAAGATGTAGCAGGATCCAGGTACATAGTTAGGGTTTTGCAAAGGCTGGTAGTGAGATGAGTGGAGGCAGCAAAGTAGCTCTCCACAAGCACAGGGAGAAGGTTCTGGTTTTGGCCGTAGGTTCCTCTTGCCTGCCTTGCCCTGGTGCTCTTTAGCATCCTCTGAATTAAGTTTAGTTAAATGACAGAATTTGCCAGTGAACAACTGGATAGGTTGCTGCCATTTTTAGTGAGTTTAAACTCAGAATAGCATTTCATTAGCGGAATTGGCATGAGGGAAGCCAGCTTCAGCTGTCCATGAAAGCATAGCTCCAGGTCCCTGTTGGGCATGTGCTTAGGGAAGCTTCTTGTTTCTGTATTTGTAGATAAAAGTGCAATATAAACATATACATTAGTAGAAATGGTTAATTTAAGATGACTTCATGTTCTGATCCTAAATCTCATTTAATTTTACAGTCTTCCTGAAATAATTAGATTAAATGCAGGGAGTCATTGGGGGTTCAGAGTCTCTTTGACTGTGAGTGTGTGTATATTAGCAACTAGAGAGAAAATGAAGTAAGAACTGACTCCATGACTGAGGCCTACTAGGAGACAGGTAGAGAAAATGCAAGATGATGATGTCTAGTATTAAATGTGTGGTGGGTAACTGCATTACTGAAAATAGTAGGTATATTTTCGGAGTGTGGAAACTTACTAGAGTATTAGAAAGAGCTGCTGCAATGGTAAGAATGGGAAGTAGACAGGCAGGGAACTAACTGAAATGAACCTGGGCTTTGTGTAGCAGGCTTGTTCCTTGAGTTCCTGGGGGGATGGTGAGTGTTTGGAAAGGATTTACAAATTTACCTTCAAGATTTGTCCACAAAAAATAACTTTCAGAGTTACTAAGTATAGAACTGTTTCTGAATGTTTTAAATGATTGCTTTTCAGCTTGTAATTCCTCTGCTCTTGCCTACATAGGTTTAGTATATTAGAAACCAGGATTTATAGTTTTAAAATGTTCATGTATGCTGTTTTAATAGCAAAACTTATTTTGCTGTGTGCTTGCTCTAGCTTCTAAGTACCAGTGTAATTTGAAAAGCTGTAGTGAATGAACTGTATGCCAGAAGTGTGTAAGACAATGCAATGGAACCTCTCATTAAAGTTTTGATTTTATTGGGAGTGTTTCACTGAGGTGGAGACTAAATAGTTTCTTTCTGAAATTCAAGCAGGAGTTTTAAAAATTAAAAGCTATCATTCAAAATGCACAGTTGAGACTTGCAACTGCCACATGACATTTCAGCCTTTATAAGGCTGAAAAAAGGTTCAAAAAAAAAGAACTGAACAGATTTTTGGACTATACATTTGTCAGTGGTTATTAGCCTGTTGGTCATTGTACGGTCTCAAGCTTCTGAAGTTTTAATCCTTTGGTGTGATGGAAGCTGTGATGGATTTCCGGGAGGATATGTGTTCTGTTTCTGTTGTATTTCTTGACTTATCTCATAAGTGGCCAGTAAGGCCTGTGTAGGTCATTCCAATATGTTGGGTCTTATTATGTAGCTAAGACTTTACTCATGATTTTAAAATAAGTCAGAATTTCTTATTTTGTTAGGTTTCATTTTTATGCTATGTTATTTTCTATTAACTGCATGGATACTTAAGTTGTTTTAAAAGGAAGGTCAATTCATATTAATGTTTAACACATGCTTTCTAGTAATTGTTTACAATAAGCTGCATTCCTTTTTATGCAGGAGATGTATAAGAATATTCCAGGTCAGTCTAAGATCACGTTTCTCCTACAAGCAATCAGGAACACTGCTGCTGCTGAGGAGGTATGTCTTCATAATCTTTGAATTCTGCAGATTTTCAAGGGAACTTGGAGACAGGGGGAATAAATCAGTGCCAGTCATTTTGGGATAAACGAACAAGTCTGACGTTAGCTGAATCATCTTTATTTACTGCACATTTGTAGAGAGGTCACTCATAGTTTGTTGCATGTCAAGTTCACTAGCTGAAATGTATGCTCTGTAGTTTCAAAAGTAGTCTTTTGTAAGTGACTGCTTAGATCTCCATTGTTTTCTGGTGCTTTACTGTGATGTTCCTTCAAGTTATGGTTGAGAAATTATTTCCATTTTGGGGTCCTGTGCCTGAATATGTTAAACTTTTGTATCAACTGAAATTTCTTGGTACTTATCAAAGTGGAATTTGGGGGAGATAAGGTAGCAGTTGTTTTGCATGTTTTTTTCAGATGACTTTTGCATTTCTTCCTATTTAGGGAGGATATGCTCGTTGAGTCAGCTAACAGTGTTATAACAGTGTTATTAAATGGAGAGTGGTCTAAGCACTCTATAAAATTTTCCTGTGGGCATACAATAAGTATGCCTTTTAGTTATTCCTTAATTTTGTAAAGGCTAGCAGTCAGGTATAGTGCTTATTGATAAAACTGTTACTCAGATATGCAGAGTGATAAACTACTAAGCTTTCAAGGTATTACAAGCTTTCAGAATCACTTAAAAGTAAAAACAATTGACTTTTTTTCCCCCCGAATCTAAAGTTTTACAAGGGAAAGTTGTAGCATGTACAATTTCTGAAGAATATTATAAGGAGAGTATAAGTGTGGTGTTTCTGGATAATGATCTCTTCTGGTATGTTGTATTCATTTTAGAGGTAGATGCCACTTGTACTTTTTAATGCTAAGTAAGTATCAACTTACTAAAACTGCTGCTTATCCACCTACAAGGCAGTGTTCTTCTGACAGAATTCTTCAATATTCTACTAGCAACTGGTGGCATAAGAGCTGTGTAGTTTTACCTCCTGCTCCTCCAAGATGTTTCAAATGATAGAAGGCTGTAGAGCAATGTCTCCTGTACTTAAATTTGCCATGAAAAATTAGATCTACCACTGCTCCTTTTTAATCAGAATAATACATGTAATAATCAGATAATACTGTGCCCTAGGAGCCATAGCTGCATTTCACGTGCTTCTGGTTTGAGTATATTTGATAAGTCTAAGTTAACAACTACAAAGTCATGCTTGTGTAAATACTTACTCCATGTATTTACTGAATTAATTCCCTTTACATCAGCTAAGGAAATAGCCCAGTCTAAAACTTGTTCAGAATCTTGCCAGTGACTTGGCTTCCAACTTACTGAACAGCAAAGAAACTTTTCCCCTGTAGAAGTTACTCTTACCAAAGACTTCAGAGGTTAACATTTGTAGAATAACTTGACATTTAATTCCTCCAGTGAATAAATCAAAGAGAGGTTAAATGTTAGCTCATAACATAACTAGACATTAGGTGCTGGACTCAAATCTTGTTTAATAAAACCTGTGAACAACCTCTCTTCCCTGTAAATCCAAATATATAGTAGCCTAATTAGAGCCTAAGTGAAGTCATCCCCATGCTTGATCTAAACATTGTATAGAAACTTTCAGGGAAGCATTCTGTGCATGTTCAGCATAGTGTGATTATCAACAGCTAGGCATTTTGTGTCTGTATGTTTTACAGAGGTCCAAATGTTGGGCAGAAAAAAGCATATGTCACCAATGGCTTTGGGCTGGGTGTGTGTCCTTTGAGCACACTGAATGTATTGACATTGCTGAACACAGTCTGCTAGAAGAAGCCTTAGATCTTCAAATATTGCTTGTCCAGGCTATGGGAAAGCTGGGTTCAGATCCCTCTTCATCCTGAATCTGTACTCCTTTACCACTTCCCAGGACAACTAGGCTGAAGAAAATACTCCATCCTGCTTGAGCTGGGCTGCTGTATTGCAGAGAATACAAGATTCATGGGACTATTCGGACAGCAGTTGGGGGAATCCTGACTCTGCAACATTTGACATGGGGAAAAACATATTAGGCTAGATCAGAAATAATTCTTTAAAAGCAACTAACTGTATAACAGCTTTTCCCCTAAACAAATGCCTAAACTGTGGAAATAATTACCTCTCTGTTCTCATTTCATACTTTCCTGGTAGCAGAGTAGCACTGTTCATAAAACTGGAGAGAAGCATCTGAGTTAGCAGTTAGAACAGTTCTGTGCCAGATTATATGTGAGTTTTGTACACCTCAAGCTGAGGAGAGGCTTGAACCCAGGTCTCCAACTTCCTGAATGTGTAATCTCACTGTTACAAAGTTAGAACTCTGCTTCTTCCCATACAACTGCATTTTAAAGAGTTGAACAGAAAGATGGTGTATATATACACAATCATTACAGTTGGAAAGGACCCTCAAGATCATCTAGTCCAACTGATAGCCCTACACTACTCTTATCCCTAAATCATCCCCTGAAGAACCACATCTGTCCTCTTCTTCTGTGTTTCTGCTGTACTCAAGCCCCTTTTAGAGGGCTCTGACCTTTCCATTCAGCCTCTTCATATTGTCACATGAAGGAGTTGCATTTCTTAGTCTGAAAACTACTGCTGTGGGCAGCTTCCCGTTCAGCACTGG
This sequence comes from Galbula dea, assembly GCA_013399015.1. NCBI lineage: Eukaryota > Metazoa > Chordata > Aves > Piciformes > Galbulidae > Galbula > Galbula dea. The sequence continues at coordinate 1,026,867 of VWZX01013781.1, forward strand.
TAGGGGAGGGAAGGCAGCCTGTGGACCTGAAGCATTGCAGACCTTAGGCACTGCATGCATTGATTTCCACATGGGACTAGATCCCTGAATGAGGTTGTGCAGGTTCATCTTTGGACCGTGTCCTAGAAACTGATTGCTTCCATCCATGCATATTTTCCTCCTTGAGAACTTAAATTATCAATACTGAAAAATATCTAAAGGGCAAGTGTCAAGAGAATGGGACCAGATGCCTTTCAGTAGTGCACAGCAACAGGACAAAGGCACTAGCTGGAACGTGGGAAGCTCCATCTGAACATAAGGAAAAACTTCTTTACTTTGAGCATGACAGAGCACTGGAGCAGGCTACCCAGAGAAGTTGTGGAGTCTTCTTCTCTGGAGATACTCAAAACCCACCTGGATGAGTTCCTGTGAAATCTGCTATAGGTGAACCAGCTTAAGCAGAGACGTTGAACTAGAAGATCTCCAGAGGTCCCTTCCAACCCCTACTGTTCTGTGGACAGTAAAACAGAAGTAAAAGTCAGTGTTACTGTGCTAAGCAAGATGATCAGTCTTTTTGTAATTAAATGTGTAGGGATTCGCTGGACGTTTTGAATGCCAGAAGAGAACACAGTATCCCAGTTTTCTGTTCATAATTCTACTGCCCTGCTCAGCGAGTTGTTTCTCTTTTTGTGCTTTGGTTCCATCACCTGTGAAATCCTGGAACATTTTTAAAACACTGTAAATTCTATTTGAGTTCAAATTTCAATACACCAATTCTTTTAAATAGAATTTACAGTGTTTTAAAAATGTTCCAGGACTTCTTATGTTAATACCTTTTGACATTTCAATTGTATGTGAGCACCTCAGTAATTTAATCATGCAGCAGCATCCAGTTCTTGGAAAGTTTCTGCTTTTTTTATGCTTTACTGGTAGATGGAGGTTCTTCTTTGGGGATGTACACTTTATATTGTTCCTGTTCTCATTAAAACATGTGGCTGCTAAGTTGCATGATCTAAAAACGCTTGAGTACGTATCTTGTAATGCTTAAATATAAAAGAGCCTTTGGTGTCTGTAATAAAAAATAAAACCCACATACTTTCTTCCTTAAAACAGAGGAAATGGCCCCAGAGCTGACATTAGTCCAGCCATCTTCATCATAATTAAATTTATAATGGTAATTTTCATTTATAGGTGAGTATCTGCTGAGGAAAACATGCCGTTTATTTCAAGAAGTCAACTGCTTTAAGGAATTTGGGAATTTTTTCCTAAGCTAGTAACAATAACCAGGAGCTAACTCATGTAGTGCTGATCTTGTGTGTCTGTATGCCTTTGCACTTGTGTTTTTACCTTGCTGTCAGTCTTCTAGCATTTTAAATTAAACTCTTCAAAGTTGGAAATTCTGGTCTTCGAGACTACATGCTTTATAAAGACAAGGTCTATTCCTTATCAGACCATTTATTATTACTTCAGGAGAGGAATGAATATAATGTGAGTTCAGTCATTATCAGATGTCAGAGAATATGCCCAGAAACATGATCCACTGAGTAAGACTTTGCATCAGAGTTTGTGCCTTGTTTAGTCCCAGCAAAATTGCTCCTCAATCGAGGCTTCTCCTATGTAAGTTCACCATACTAATGAGGAGAAGTTAAGCTTTCACAATATTGGTGCTTCTAGGGATGGGAGAAGGAAAGATACCATTATAAAGGCAATTTGTGTCTGCTACTCTTTAGCTATATAGAAGAGAGCTGGGTAGATTGGAAAAAGTGAGTCTGGACACTGCAGAACATAACAAGAATAGTACCTTGAGTGATGTTCTAGGAAATACCTAATTTTACAGGGTGTATTAGAAGTTGAGATTTTGCAGCAGTTTTTTTTCATCTATAGGTTATGCTGTAGCAGTATAGTTGGCTTTTGGAAATCGGACTTCATTAGTTCTGCTTCTCATTGAACATATTTGAATTCCAAATACTGTTACAAATGGAGTTGGTATTCATTCAAGTACACATTAATAAGACTGAAAAAGGGGGTGCAAGTTGCATTGGATCATTTTTTGGTGAGGATTTAGCATGTGAGAGATTGTTATGTGTGTTAATTTCCAAGAGTTTGGAATGGTGGTTTTTGATTGCTGTTTGTCGTTCTAGGATGTTGACTACCAGTGTTTCTATTTATCAAGGATGTTCACTGAATTTCCTGTTTTATTTCCTGGAAGAGCAGTAATTGTCAGAAACGTGGTTGTAAGCTGTTGTTTCTTTACTATGTTATTGCTTCATAATTGTCATCAGTCACTCAAGAGGTATTTCCATTCACCAAACAAGTCTTCACAGTGAAAACTGATCAATTGGAAGCATGATGTCAGTATTCTTCACCCTCACAAGAGCACGATTATCAGATCAAAACACTTTAACATACCTTTCTTATTCAATAGGCTAGACAAATGGCAGCTGTCCTTCTACGACGTCTTTTGTCTTCTGCTTTTGAAGAAGTTTATCCAGCTCTTTCACCTGATGATCAGGCCTCTATCAAAAGTGGGTTGCTGTTGATTATTCAGTTGGAAACGCAGTCCACTATGAGGAAAAAAATCTGTGACATCGTTGCTGAGTTGGCCAGGAACTTAATAGGTACTTTATATAAGCTGATATTCTGCTAAAATATTTGTGTTGATTGTAGTTGGTTTTAGTTCCTGTTCTATAGCCATATGTAGACATTTGCACGTGATGTACTAACTGATTTAATAGTTTAAAATGTATTTGTTTACATTATTGTTGATCAGATAAAAATAAGATTCCTTAACTCTGCTTTTTAAATTGCTTGAGTTTAGATGAGATTGTGTTGAGGTTTAGAAATCCAGTATGGTTTAAATTCTCATGAATGTTATGCTGAACATCTGCGTCAATTTCTTCGAGTGCTGTTATATAACAGTAAATAGCATTGTCTTTTCTTGAGTGTCTTTTAAACATTTCAGCCATATTTTACAATGTGATTTGGACACATCTTCAGATCAGTGTATTGAAGTTAATTTTTGTAATGATGGCTGCTTGCCCTGCACAATTAAGATCTAACCACTCTGAGGTTTGCTTGGCCTAGAGCTTTGTTGTGTTTAATCTAGATGAAGATGGCAACAACCAGTGGCCAGAAGCTCTGAAGTTCTTATTTGACTCTGTCAGCTCTCAGAACGTGGGACTGCGTGAGGCTGCTTTACATATCTTCTGGTAAGCTTTCAGACTTTGCTATGTTTTTGCAGGTGAGCTGTCACAACTTAATTAAGAAGCAATCATACATATTTAATTTCTTCTGTTGTATTATAGTCTAGTTAAGACTGTGTACAGTTACAGTCTGTACATTAAACAATGAATAATTTTAGAATAATAGTTAAGGTTAAACTGTGTGCATTTTTATTAGTGTTTGTCTTCCTTATCCTTAGGAATTTTCCTGGGATTTTTGGGAATCAGCAGCAACACTATTTGGACGTTATTAAGAGAATGCTGGTTCAGTGTATGCAAGATCAAGAGCATCCATCAGTAAGACCTTTGTTCTCTTTTTTTTTTTTTTTAACATGTTCTGAGCATGGAAACTTAGTGTAGTAGTCTCAAACATAAGAGTTAAACAAACCATACATTTCAGTAAGATAATTGCATTACCTGAATGTACACTGGTGGTGCACATGCGGAGTTTTGTCTCTTGCAAAACAAAAGGGTCAAACCTTCTCGTGGTCCTAAAGCTGACTGGCTGGCTTGTATCTGTACTGCTTAGTGTCAGACTCTTCCCTAGTAGTTATGCTTGAAGAAACCTACTTGTAGTGGCCCAAAGCAGAGCCAAAGGTTTTTAGCCAACAGTATGATGGGTCAGAAACTCCTTGTTAAGCTCTCTTTCTGGCCCTTCTGCTTAGCAGTATAGTTACCTAATGTCTACACACAGTAAGTCTCAAAACTCTGACTATGTGGCAGTTTCTTGAGCTGTTTGTGTGTGCGTTGCTGTAAAGACGTGTTAGCAAACCCTGCTTTTCTGGGAGGCTTCAGATTACTGATTTGTGTGGAGAATTGTACTGTGAGACTTTTTCTCTTGTTGTGGAAAACACTGGGCAAGAATAGGAAACCGTGCTGTGCTACGTGGGTTCAGTTTGCTGCTCCCCCATGGATCACTTTTTCTGACCTTTGAAAGTCAACTGGGTAACGTTTTTGTAAAGTACCACAAGTCATGCTTTTAAAGAAGCCTGTTTGAAACACTTAGATCAGACTTTTCGAAAAAGGAGAGTTTGATATTTGCATACACATTTGAAATCGGTGTGGAAGTCGAAAACAATAGGTTTGGGGGGGTTTTTTTGAAAACAAACCAAAAAAGCCCCCAAAACCACCAAAGCAAAATCCACACAAAGACAAAACCAGGGAATACTTGCTACCTCATAATATGATAAACTCATTTTGTATCATGGAGAACTTAGATGCTGAAGATCTTCATTGTCACTTCACCTTAATTTGAAGTAAGATGTAAAATCCCATGTTAAAAGCTAATTAACTAATTGCTATATCTGTTAGCAAAATATAAAAGGGAAATAGTAACAAACTGTAGTCTTGTAATAGTCCTAATGTTAAAAGAAAACAAAGGCATGTTTCATTACTAGTTCTTCACATTTCTTTCTCCAATCTTGCCTGTCTCCTAGATCAAGACTCTGTCTGCTAGAGCTGCAGCTGCATTTGTGCTTGCCAATGAGCACAATCTTCCTCTTGTTAGGCACTTCTCAGACTTGCTACCCGGAATACTGCAGGTAAGAAACAGAGCAAGTAACACCTGATGTGCTGTTTATCGTATGTATTGGCTGTGTCCCAATGTAAATTATTGGTCTGCAAATTTGTGTAGCATAAGAATTTTTGCCGAGACCTGGTTTAACTATATCTTAGTTAGCCAGACATAAGTCACCAGCAATATACAGTGGAAATTGATAAGGAATTTTGTAAACACAAGCTAACTGATGGTGTTTCTTTTAAGAAAGAGTTCACTCCTGACTAATTTATACAGTGTTACCTAGATAAATTAATTGAAATTCTTCATAAGGTATTTGACTCAATCATACAACCTTTAAGTTAAGCATAATATTGAAATATGCTTAAAATATGGGCTACCCTATGATTGCAAGTAATCAGTAATTGGGAAATTAATTGACTCATGATATCTTCTATCTGTTCAGTAATCAGTAATTTGGAAATTAATTGACTCATGATACCTTCTATCTGTTCAGTTTAGAGGAAAGTGTAGAATTATTCTGAAGATTCTCAGAGGAATAACAACAGTCTGGACAAATGATCTTTGTTGTTTCGTAAATTAGGAACTTGCAAACAAAATGCCTTATTAAGCCTCATATAATTTCTGGGGCTGGGTTAGATCTCTTCTATGAGGGATGAATTTGAGCAAAAGTTGGAGTTATAATATAAGGTGGTTTCTTTTGGTTTGGGGGGGGGAAAGTCTATTGGAAACCAGACCAGAGACAGCAATGATTTGGGCTCTGAAGGATGACAGTTTCACAGTACAGTTCCCTTTCTATATGAAGAAAAAGTTGAAATAACTAAGTACCTCTGATAACAGTGGTACTGAATTTTGTTATTTTTAATTGGACATTGATTTAGGTTAAAGACTGAATTCTTGCTGCAGTCAGTACAGCAGGTTCCTCTTGACAGTGTAAGCTATAAGACGTGTGTGTGCTTTGTGGCAAGATGAAGAAAAATTTTGCCAAGTTTACTGCCTTCTGCAACTTACGGAATTCTGCTTGATCTTAAATGGAAACTGAGAGGAATTTATTAAAAACAACTGAACTTGAAAATGGGCTCTAGTGTGTAGAAGATAAGTATTTCGATATTGAAGTCACTATTTGGTGGTTTGTCCCTGACTGTGACTTTGGCAATAATGCTTGTATTGTTCAAAAATTGTAACTGGCTGAGAGGACCACGGCTACTGAGTACTGTATGAGTAGGAGAGAGGCAGGATTTGGGGTAGGCATGCCATTCATCTTGATGCTTGGCAATTAAGTAGCATGCTGTTTTTAGACTTCAGACTAAGCCCAGTTTGTCTAATGTAAGTTTCAGTGCTACTGTTCTAGGCTGTAAAAACAGGTGCACTTGGCTTGCATTTACATGATTTATTTTGCAAATACAGATCACAGAACTATGCTATGAAATCTGTCTTTTTAAAGTACTTACTGTGAGAACGATTAGATTTTCAGGCTGTGGTAACACAAGATGGATATGAAGATCCGAGTTTATAAATAGGAGATGGGATGTGTTAGAACAGTCATGAGTGACCTTTGGAGACAGTTAGATGGTTTTTTTGCTGCTCTTGAAGTTCATTTTGTTGAAATATTGGTGTGGTAAAAAAGCTGCAAATAAAATTCTACCTTTGCAATTGCTGGAAGATGAACTTTCACAACTAATAACTGAAGCTTGTGTCAGAAAGATTTATCTTGCAGTGGAGGTAAAAGCAGCTGGAACTGAAAATGTCTTCTGTGGTTTTTGGTGTTCAATACTACAGAAAAGTGCCTCTGCCTTTTAGTACTCATGCATTTTCAACATCTTCAGAAAGCTAGTCTTGCTTTAAAAAAACTGTTAAGGTTTCAGTGGGTATAAAATGGTTTTACAGAAACTTCCAGTAAACACTACATTATTCTTTGCCAGAATCAGAGGACAAGTGGTAACTGTTAATGCAAAAGGCCTTAACTAGGATAGATTTTTTTTTTTTCCCCCAGAACATTTCTGATAGTAGAAGATGCTGCTGCTGTGTTGAAAGTGTGGGCTGTTTGAGTGGTATTATCAGAAGTGTTGTGTTCTAGGCTTTAAGCATTAAAAAACACCTAACTATTCACTTTAAGAAATCCTAAGACATCAAATAGATCATTAATGAAAATTCCTTTCAAAACCACAAAAGTGTGTTTGAAAACTTTTTTGAGGTTTGGGTTTTTGTGTCCTACTGTTAGAGGATTTTTAACACCATTAAATAACTGGTTGCTGTTTTGATACTAGAGTATCAATGTGATCAGTTGAAAGTAAGTTTTAAATTACTTTTCAGAATGTAGCTATGGGTAAGGAAAGATATTTACAAGAAGCTTGATTTCTTCTCTTGTGTCCTGTGACGGAAGGCTGAAAGGTCTACTCTTAGTCTGATGGTTATCCAGAGTTGCCCGGAAAAAAAAAAAAATCTTGAGATTCCTGATGTTTGTAAGCATAGGGTATTCAAAGCTGTTCTTGCTTAATGGGGGGGAAAAGGAGTTAGGCTTATTTTCCTTCTTTTGGGCAGAGCTCCTTTGAGGAGTTTTTCTTTATTTAAAATAGGTTTTGTAGTTGTGCTTGTCAAAACAGCATGTTTTTGCATGTTGATGCCTCTGATGTTGTAACCTCAGTTTCTTTCTGCCTGCTGTGTTAGATTTTTAAACCAGTAATGGTCCAGATTGATGGCATATAACATTGTGAGCCACAACTTGTAGTTTTGGACCCTGAATATTAACTCTTTGTGGTTGTTATGGGTTTTTACATGCTGGTGAGCATAGCAGTGTCTGACCCTAGGATCCGGCTGAAAATGCAAAGTCTGAGTGAAGGCTTCTGATTGGTCTTCTGTTAGTTCTCAGGTTTTAGCTCAAGCTGGGTGTCTCTGGAGAGGGGCGCTTCCCACAATTCACACCTCTCAATTATGCTCTTACCACACATCAGTCAACCCTCAAGTGCAACCCCAAGTCCAATCAGTGGAACACCTCTTCTATGAGGACAAGCTTGAGACAGTTTGGGCTCTTCAGCCTAGAGAAGAGAAGGCTCCAGAGAGACCTTCTTGTGTCCTTGTGGTACTTAAAGGGTGGCCTGTAAGAAAGATGCAGAGAGACTTTTGGGCAAGACCTGGTGCAACAGAACAAAAGGCGATGGTTTTAAACTAAAAGAGGAGAGATTTAGACTAGAAGCAAGGGCAAAATGAAATCCCACCCCTGGAAATATTCCAGGTCAAGCCGAATAGGGCTCTAAGCAACCTGATCTAGTTGAAGATGTCCCTGCTCACTGCAGGCGGGGGTGGAGTAAATTACCTTTATAAAGAAGTCCCTTCTAACCCAAACCACTCTTAAGATTCTGGTTGGTGTTTTCTTAATTCCTTACGGGTTTTCACTGTTGCTGCACTGGCCTTCTTCTGAAGTTACTTCATTCTCTTGGAGTTGTCTCCTTGGTCCTTCTTCATTCTACTCTGTCTGCTGGGTTCAGCTGGTTCTTTGTTAGCAGCATTAGTTCTATCAAAAAGTTTACTCGAGTCAGTTCTTGTGGCCTAAGTGTTCAACTACTTTAGCTACGAATGCTAAGTGAGGCTATTCAGAGACACAAGAATATCATTAATCAAATTTCTTATGTAATGGTGTTACCATTCGTAGTATTATTTATTTACTCTTACCTTCATCTTATCTCTTTATAGGTTGTAAATGAGTCCTGCTATCAAAATGATGATTCAGTCTTGAAATCACTTGTAGAAATCGCAGATTCTGCCCCGAAGTACTTAAGAGCACATTTAGAACCTACATTGCAACTAAGTCTGAAGGTAAAGCTAAATTTTTTTTTTTAAATTGCTCTTTCCTTCTCCAAACTTCTGTTACTAACCATTTGCTCTTCTGGATTGTAGTTGTGTGCGGATACAAGTCTCACTAACATGCAGCGTCAGTTGGCGCTTGAAGTAATTGTGACGTTGTCAGAAACTGCTTCTGCTATGCTGAGGAGGCATACAAACATTGTTGCCCAAGCCAGTAAGTATTTGTTTTTTCTTTGTGGAAACAATTTATCTTTCTTTACAGTGTGAAACTGACTTTGCAGGTGGTCAGTGGAAAAACCATGTCTAACTTGGAGTTTATGTAGTGTTAGCTAAAGGTGACATTGAATTGAGTTTCCTTATGGAGAAAGCCCCATCTTACTATGACTGTTCATAAACTAATTAGTGCTTATGCAGCTGTCAACAATTCATACACTCTTCATAAGTGTTTCCAAGGAAAGTACTAACCACTTCCATGCTTTTCTGCTGGCTTTATATTGTATGTTGAACTTCAGTGTTGAGTTCAAGTTGTGATTTAAAAATGAGATGCTTATAGAAATACTTAAGATATAGTCTAATTAGTCTGTGTAACATGCAGAATGTAAATTCTTTGGAGAGGCACTTCTAAAATCATGCATTATTATTTGAAATACTGAAAATAACTGTCTTCTGGACAACCCCAGCAGCAGTGCTGTACACACTGGTATTTCTCTGCCTTTTCAGTCCTTTTTGTAAGTAGATGAGGGCACTGACACAGCAGTGTAGCCTCCTTTTTGGGAGGATTCTTTTCCCTCCCTGTCACACTTGTATTTGTCCAGATTCTTGCATGTTTTCTAAAACTTGCATAAAGAACAACTTTCATGAAGACGATTTGTTAAAAGACAACTTTTTTTACTTGTGCTGGGGCTGGGGAAAGTTGTGTATGTACATGTCACCAAAATTGTCATGAAACTTGTGGAAAATACTGTAAACTTCATCTGTTTGGCTTAAGTGTTTAAACTGTTGACTAGCAGGTTTTTTTTTACTTGTAGAATAGTTTCTTAAACAAAAGATTCTTTTAGAAGACATTTTGAAAATCTTTTGACTATTATGTTTTCACTCTATTGTTGAGAATATTAATGCCTGACACTAGTTCTTCCCCAAGTTGTTTCAGGCTTCTTTCCTGGCCTGGCAGCATAGTGGACAACTACATCCCGTGTCTTTAGAATATATTACTTTTACATCAGATGGCTAGTTACTGTTTAGGAATGAAATATTTGTATTAAGATAAGGCACCATGTGGGAATGAAATGCCTTTGGTTTGCAGTCCATTGTAAAATTTGTCTTAATATTAATGAATCACTAAGGTGAAAGATTTATTTTGCAAAGCTAGTAAAACAGTTATTTTTGGGGAATGATAAGAAGGTAGAAAAAGGATTGGTTTTGTCTTGGTTTTGTGCCTTAGTTTAAAAGGCTTTTTGTTTTCATTCAGCTAAAAAGTTGCTAGATTACTTGATCGTTCCAACTGGAACTGCCCAAACTGTCATCAAACATGTGATGGCTTTACTGAACGTGATACTGATTTAGCAGTAAGTCTGCATCTTGTGTTCCAGTTGTCTGCTCAGGAATTCCATTGAAGAGTTCAGTGTTCAAGATAGCAGAAAGTTTTATTGTGTCCTCGCTAGAAATTAGAGCTGCAGCCTATCTTTGGCTGTTGCTTTCCTCAGTCTCCAGAAGGTGGAGAGGCATGGCATGCATGACAAGAAGCATCATCCTTAACTTGTTTGTGAATGGTCAATACTTAAATTTTGAGGGATTTCTGGGACAGTGTTGAAACTTTAATTCACAGGTGTATATTTTAAAAAATACCCTTGTGAAACTATACTTACTGGCAGCCACATTCATACTGAACATGAAGAAGAAACAATGTGTTTAAAAGTTTTTGGAGGTTCTAGATACAATGATGGTCAAGCAGCTTTGGGTGACAGTTTGTTCTCAGTCTTGCTTCTTAGTAGCAATTAACACTACCACATTGGCTTTTGGAACAGCCTAGCATTCTTTTTCACATGTGTGCTTATTAGTGACTGAAAAGGCTTCTGGGCAACAATCTTTTTTCTGAGGTAGTTCATTTCAGTGACTAGTAAGTATATAGAATTCTGACATATGGGCACTATTCTAGAGAGCTCGTAGCGTCCATTAATTTATCTTGATATGTATATAAAAGATCTCTGATATAGTGATATAATCTCTGGCTGAAGCTACATAGCCACATCAAACAAACCAGTCCAGAATTTGATCTTGTTTTTGATACTTTCCCCACAATGCTGTCAATGAGCAATAGTTTATTCTGTCATCAGTTGATCAGAAGTTTCTCATCTGTCCACATCTATGTAGAGGAGAGTTTGGTTAGGGTTGTGCCTCAGTTGTAGATACTGTAAAGTATATTGTGGAAGTCCCAGATGGAGTAAATCTCATCAGCAAGTGTGGACGTTTGTATGCCTAATAGTCTTTGAGGTTGGTTACTACAGAGGACAGTTAACTGTGATGCCTGTCTTTGAGATGTCTACTAGAATGTCCTAAAAAGATTCTTTAAGCTCAAAGGTTGAGTATTTGATGGAGAACTTTTGTTTCCAGGGCAAAGCAAAGCTTTTTTGCATAAATGTTGAGTTCAAATGATTGCTCCTGAAGTGCACAGGAACTGGAAGGCTTAGAATAGACAAGTCATTGCACTCCTCCCTCCTGTGAGAACAACTCAGAAGAATAGGTGTTGCTTATTGCGTAGTAGTTGAGTGTTATGATAAAAACTGTGTAATAACCTCTATAAAGACTTACACTGAGAAGAACAGAAAGAGGTTGAAGTAGAAAACTGGTGGATTATTACATGCAAAGTATTTTCATGATACAAACAAAAAAATTATATGGGGGGTGGAAATCTCAAAAAATAAAGCTTTTATGACCATGGTACATATCATTCACAAAATTTATCATGTTAGTAAAGCTAAGGATTGAGTAGTCTTACATAATGAATGTCTCTTTCATCAGTAAGTGGTCAAAGGATGATTTCAGTTTCAGCAAAATGAAGGAAGCATCTCTCAATTCTTAAAGCACTTAATACTATTTTTAACTCAAGTAACTTAGACTTTAATAAGGAATTTGCTTTTTACAGTCTTCGTGATTTAGAAAAAATCTTGCATTACACAGAGTCTTGGTAAGCAATACAATCAACTTTTTTTCTCTTTTGATTTGGATGTTCTGAAAACTTAGACTTGACTGACTACTGTTGGAAGAAGTTATTTTTCTTATGTGATTTTTTTAAAAAGGAAAGAAGTTAAAATTTATGCTGCTTGTTTGAGAGGTTTTTTTTAAGAAAAATAACCTGAGTGTTTAAAACTTTTTCAGTTCCTCAAATGTTAGCGATGATGGTTGACTTGGAAGATGATGAAGATTGGGCAAATGCAGATCAACTTGAAGATGATGATTTTGACAGGTAATTATTATACTAGTTCTTTCAATATATTGTCAAGACTGTGGCTAAAGGCAGATTTTTAATTGCAGAATGCAAATAACTGCAGTACCTTACTCAAGAAACTCTAATTTTGTTCCCTTGGTCATGACCAGTATATGTGACTGCTCAGACAGTTTATGTAGGTATTGTTCAGCAAGTAACTAACTTCTGTGAGTACTTGTTCATTGCTGTAATTTACTCCAAGTTGCATGTCCTCTTGTCTGCCGTTTGGCACTTCTTCAAACTTTTGTTTCTTCTGTCATTTATGGTACTTGGTTCAGAAGTCAGTGCTTCCTAACCCTTTAAATTGAAGTTAGCTGGAACCAAAGCTGAAGGGTACTGACCTGTTTAATCATCTACAACCAGCCTCTTCATACTTTTTGTATATATGCACTTGAAAAGGTCTTATTAAAGAAAAAGAGTGCCTACCTTTGAAAGGACATCAGAATGCATAGTGGAATTCCTTGCTGGATTTCATCTAGCTCAAAAATATTATGATTTTGCTGCAATTTTAAATCCCTTGGTATGGCTTGCGGTAGCTTATCTTGTTGTTTCTTAGGCGAGAAAGATCTACTAAAGGCATCCAGTCTTCTAATTTGCTTATGCTTATGTGCTTTGTAGGTTGCTAAAACTTTTCAGTAGTATGCCTTTTGTCTACCACATCCTGTTACATTTGCTATTGTCCAAAAACAGTTAGAATGAAGTAGATGAAAACAGAAATAGGTGTAGGAGGTATCTATGTCTTTACAGAAGTGGGGGGATAATTGTTCATTTATCTGTCTAGATGCTTTTTTTTCTCACAGCTGGTATCTCCTTCAAGACTCAAATGTTATGAGTATTTTGAAACACAAAAGACTCTGAGATCTTCATAGGAATATCGGCAGTATAAGAGATGTTGATTTACTGCTGATCTGAGGAGTGACTTCTACTAGATAGCAGGCATGTAAAGACACTTGCAAAACAGATGCATAGCAATTTAGGGAATAACCTGTTTAGATCTCCGCTTGTCTTGGAGTAGTTGGTTTTGTTCCCTTTGTTTGTGGAATTAAAAGCAAGCTGTCCTTTCTTCCTTCCCTCACATGGCAGACCATTCTAATTTGTTTTGTTTCCTTAACTTGAACATTTTGCCATAGAGGTAGAGCTGTGAGGCACCATTGCATTTATTTTTTTCAGGAACTTGAATCTTTTCATTCAGCTAACTTTGAAGGGGAGATAAAAGTATTACAATTCAAATCTTCATCAGGCCTTTTGGCATGTGGAAGTTTATTCACATGGCCTGTTTTAGGCAGCTTTGTAAATACTCTGAATCCTATACTTCAGGCATGCCAATTTCTCTTTGTTGTCAACAGAGTAACTTGTTTTTCTAAACATGTTAGCTGCCTGTGGATTGTAGAGTGAAAATTTGCATTTCTTTGTTACAACTTGTAAGTACAGCAAGAAAAGTTCAGTAAACAAGTTATGCTTAGCAACCATAGTGTAAAGGAGAAACATAGCTCCTTTGGCCCTTGAAGTGATAGTAGAGCTTGAGACTTGAACAAAAAATACTGGAAAGCAGCTAGTCTCTGGTTGGTGATGGTGTGTGTGGTATTAGTTTTTTTCTTTCAGCAGGTTTGCTCTTGTTACTTTGTGTTTCCCACCAGTAAAGTTCACCTTTGTGGAGGGTTGTTGATTAGCTGATGTGCATACATGCTAACCTCTTCTCGTGCTTGAGTCTTTGTAGCTTCGCAAGATGTCTGGAATTTCTGTGCCGTCCAGCAAACAGGCTAATGATTAGCAGGCTGTAGCCTCGTTAGGGTGTGCTCGGATCTGACTAAAGGGGATGTGAGTCAGCCTGCACAAAAGCAGCAGGGAATATTTTAGTATTTCCAGTTTTTTGTTGCTCTAATTTCATAGCAGTGAAATTCTAAAGGAGGAAAAGGTTAATCCAACTTCCTCTTTTCCTGAAAAAAGCCTTACAAACATTGCAGGGAGGTGTGTGGTCATTTTTCTAAGATAGATTATCTTTATCGCCTCACACTCAGTCTTTGAGTTAATGGTGGGAAGGAAATGCTCAAAGAACATAATTTCAAATGAAAGCTGCCATTACCTTTAGTGAGTTTTCTCCATTCTAAACCTCTGTGCCTGGGCTATGTTGTCTTGCTATTGATGTGTCTATTTCATCATGACTAATCTGAAGAGCAAATACTATGTTGTCAATATCTTTGTGCAAACACCCTTATTCACTGTGTGGTTTTCTTAGACTGTTTATGGTTTATAATGAGACTTGAGGATTCAAGCATAATAGCTTGAAGACCTCTGTGTCTGACCTAGCTGACCAGTACTTGAAAGAAGAGGGAGATTTATCCCTTTCCGAACCATTACTCAGATATTCCACCTACATGGGGTGTCTGGGATGGACAGTAATAGCCTTGAGTTATTGCAGTGCTATCCATACCCAGACTGTAACAGTAGATATCTGTGTCATGGAAACTTTCTTACTTTTCTCTAGGGAATAATTTTATTGGGTGGAACAAGTGACATACACAGATGATGTTTGGCTGTTCTCAGTTCTGAAACTGGGAAAGTCACAAATTCCTCACCTGGATGAGATGTTTTCTGCATGACTCATGGCCAAGAGAGCATACTACTAGAGTACTGTTATTGCAGCCATGCAAGAAATGTCTCTTATGTGCCAAAGCTTGAATTCTGCTGATTCACCTGATTAATAGCAAGTCCAAACTGGCTTGTACTCTCATGACAAAAAGATGATGGCCAGTGTTATTGCTTAATTGATTGCAAATTGCATTTTAGCTTTCTAGGTATGTGTAAGTGTTGTGAAATTCAGTGTACACCTTCAGTTTCTAGTAAGGCTCAAGTTTCTTTGGTATTAAACTTAACGGGCTGCAGATAATAAATGTTAGGTGAAGGCTAGGTGGTATGTGTGCTTTTAGGTTTAGTTAAGCTTTACTTACTTACGGAAGCTCATGTGTATTCAGATGACAGAAGTTTGAAGACTGGAATTGCAGGAAAGGGCACTTCTGTGCCCTGTTGGACTGTTTGCTTTATTGTAGATATCAAGCCACTAATATGTCTGTTACTGATATTTAGCAATGCAGTTGCTGGTGAGAGTGCACTGGACAGGATGGCATGTGGCCTTGGAGGAAAACTAGTTTTACCTATGATTAAAGAACATGTTATGCAAATGCTTCAGAATCGTAAGTAACTGCATTTTTCTGGTGTTTTCTTTACTTTTAAATCTTCATGACCGTTACTTGATATATTTTCATACACTTCCACTTTTAATTTCAGCAGCAGAGACTAAATGCTATGAACTTAGAAGTTTATACCTTTTCTTAGACTGTGTTTTACTAAACTTATGTACAGTGCATTACAACATTTTTCTGGACAGCTGCACAGATGTCAAAAGCAAGACTACTTTTTTTTTTAAACTCGGTCTATGAATTAAGCATACATAAGGAAAGACTTTATTTTAGAATATTGTCTCTAAATCCCAATACAATGCCTCACAGTACCTTGAATGCTTAAACTGCCACCTGTTATTCTGTAGCTTGGGTTTCTTGCTTCTTCAGAAGTGCTACATTTAAATTAAATCTTAATACATCGCAGTTCATAGAGGAAAACTTAGGGTTTTTTTCCTGTGATTTGATGGCCTGAAATACAAAAGTCTGTAGTAGGCTCTCTGTCTTTTGGTATGCTGATTTTAATTTGCTTCATTAGATGTTTTCATATATTCTTATCAGTAGCTTTGTATGCCTCTTTTCCTCTTAAAATACCCCTAATGCTTGCTCAGGCAATTGTTCGAAAAAAACCCCCCGTACATTAGTTGCGTGCACTTTTGCTTGTCCTATGCTTTGAGCCTTTGAAATAGAAGTTCTGGCAGAAGTTCTGGCTGCTTTTCCTACCTTGATGATTTAAAACCCAGTCCAAAAAAGGCTGTTACCATATGCAATATTAAACATAGGGCTACTCAAGGTACCACCTGTAGGGTGTGAACACTTAGAGTCTGTTTGGAATGTTTTTGTAAAGAAATTTTTATTAAGGACACAGATGAACCTGACTCTTCTATGTTGATAGCTTCAAGGCTAGCAAATTCTTAGTTTCATAGTACCCACAAGAAGGATTGGAGTCTAATGGCTGTGAGACCTGACTCCTTCTGAAGGGGAGAAGTCACGCAGTTGATGCTTGATTCTTGCTTTCTGCTGGATCAGAGCTCTCCATAACCATTAGTACTCCTTGACAAAGGGAAGTGTAATAGATAGTGTTTGGCTTGGAGGCTCTCACTGGTAGAGAGTTGGGAGAAAGGATGAAGACATGCAGATTCAAACAACAAGGGTACTGTCAGAAATCAAACTTTCCCTTCCCCTTTCCCTTCTACTTATCTCACAAATGTTTGTTGAAATAATTAAAATCTGGGTTTTAATTGGCTAGTCAGATGACCCAAACATGATTGCATTTCATTTTGTAGTATCATTAATTTCAAGCTGTTCCATACCCCCACCCCTGAAAAAGTTGATTTGTTTGTACTTTTTAGTTTCCAGAAGGAATAACATGCTTATTTTTACACTTCTGTAGCTGACTGGAAGTACAGGTATGCTGGCTTGATGGCCCTCTCAGCCATTGGAGAAGGTTGCCACCAACAGATGGAGGGAATTTTAACTGAGATAGTTAATTTCGTTTTGCTATTCCTTCAGGATCCTGTGAGTATAATTCTGTTAATTATTTCAAAATGTTTTCATTTCTGCTTCATGGCTACTTGTTAACTATTTGAGGGAAATACTTTTTCAGCATCCAAGAGTAAGATATGCTGCTTGTAATGCTATCGGACAAATGGCAACTGACTTTGCACCTGGTTTTCAAAAGAAATTTCATGAGAAGGCAAGTAGTAGAATAGTAAAAAAAAAAAAAAAATAAAGTAAAACTCTGTCACCTTCATACACTTGTTCTTCTGAAAAGAAACATTTCTTTTTCAGGTGATAGCAGCTCTTCTGCAAACCATGGAGGATCAAGGCAATCAGCGTGTTCAAGCCCATGCAGCTGCAGCACTTATAAACTTCACTGAAGATTGTCCCAAGTCACTGCTTATTCCATATTTGGATAATCTAGTGAAACATCTTCATTCCACTATGGTGATAAAATTACAAGAGGTATAATATATTGAACAAATTGTTTCATGAAGGGTAACCTTGTCATATATGCAGAATATGCGTAGATGAACTAAGACCTATGAAGTAAGCCAGGATACATACCTACTGATGTTGGTCTAAACTGACCAGGATTAGGATACATAGAAGAGCAAATGTTTACATTTGGCATGCTTTTAAGTAAAACATGTGCTTTGGAAATATGACACTTTATTCTTCCTCTTTCCAAGTTGATACAGAAAGGCACTAAGCTAGTTTTGGAGCAAGTTGTGACTTCAATTGCATCAGTTGCAGATACAGCAGAGGAGAAGTTTGTTCCCTACTATGATTTTTTTATGCCCTCTTTAAAACACATTGTTGAGAATGCTGTTCAGAAGGAGTTAAGGCTTTTACGAGGAAAGACTATTGAATGCATCAGCCTAATTGGTCTTGCTGTTGGTAAAGAAAAGGTAAGTGTAGGTCTTATCTAATGGTTTAAATATAGTTTTAAACACTTTTTTTGCAATGTTAACATTGAATTAGTATATTCACTTGTTAAACATGCAGCTATGTTGCTGATTTCTATGCTTGTCTTTGTTTTCATTTCTGAGGTGACTTGCTGTGTAGATTCGCAATTTCACATTAGACTCTTATGTTACCCCCATATATAAGAAGGGAAGGAAGGATGATCCAGGAAATTACAGGCCTGTCAGTCTGACTTCTGTGCCAGGAAAGCTGATGGAGCAGATCATCCTGAGTACGCTTCTGCAGCACTTGCAGAGCGGCTGGGGGATCGGGTCCACTCAGCATGGCTTCATGAAAGGCAGGTCCTGTATGACTAACCTGATCTCCTTCTATGATGGGGTAATCCACTTATTAGATGAAGGAAGGGCTGTGGATGTTGTTTACCTTGACTTTAGCAAGGTATTTGACACAGTTTCCCACAGCATTCTCCTTGAGAAACTGGCTGCTCGTGGCTTGGATGAGCACACCCTTGGCTGGATCAAAAACTGGTTGGATGGCCGAGTCCAGAGGGTTGTGCTCAATGGAGTCAAGTCTGGTTGGCGGACGGTCACGAGTGGTGTCCCTCAGGGGTCAGTGTTGGGCCTCTCCTGTTCAACATCTTTATTGATGACTTGGATGAGGGGATAGAGTGCACCCTTAGTAAGTTTGCAGATGACACTAAGCTGGGTGG
>VWZX01013781.1:1045197-1062879 GCA_013399015.1 Galbula dea
TGCAGAGAAGGGCAACTAAGCTAGTCAGGGGTCTGGAAAACAGGCCTTATGAGGAGAGGCTTAAGGAGCTGGGGTTGTTTAGCCTGGAGGAGAGGAGGCTGAGGGGAGACCTTATCGCTCTCTTCAGCTACTTGAAACGCCATTCTAAGGAGGCGGGTGTTGGCCTCTTCTCCCTAGTCTCCTGTGACTAGTGACAGGACTAGAGGGAATGGGCTTAAGCTGAGCCAGGGTAGGTTTAGATTAGATATTAGGAAGAATTTCTTTACTGAAAGAGTGGTGAGATATTGGAATAGGCTGCCCAGGGAGGTGGTGGAGTCACCATCCGTGGAGGTTTTTAAGAAGAGGATAGATGTGTTTCTTCAGGGGATGATTTAGGGGTAAGAGTAGTGTAGGGCTGTCGGTTGGACTAGGTGATCTTGAGGGTCCTTTCCAACCGTAATGATTCTGTCATGGCTTCAGTTATTCTTGTCACACTGAATAGTGTTGAAAGCAACCATTTTTTTTAGGTTTTTTTACCTTAGAAAAATACTAGAGTATCTCATTTAGCCAGGGTCAGTATGGCAGGTAAAATGTATGCAGTTCAAAGGAAACTTAGCATAGTTTTTATATGTGGATGCCTGAAAAGTTTAAATGTGCTTGTAACAGGACTTGAAGTACTTGTTTGTTGTAAGTCTTGATGTATTTGAAAGGGTTCGGGTTTTTTTATAAGTTGGTTAAAACAAGTCTCTCTAAAGTGCTGTGAAGGACTGTAAGAGTCTTAAGTGATGTTCTGATAGAAAGTTTGCATTATAGTTTACATTTCAAAGTAAAATAATGTGATGTATGCAGTTTGAAAATACTAATGGAAAATTACCAGCCCTTTCTTTGACTTAAGACTCCAGTAAACTTACCATTTGTGCAACTAAATTTTAAACAGATTTTAAACCTAACTAATGTTTAATAAACTATTCTTGGAGGACTATTGGGAACACGGAGTGAAAAGAGGGTAGGCGTAACATCACTAGGACATCTTATATGACCTAAAATGTTACTAGCTCATAAGTAGCTCATGCTGTCACCTTTTATCCCACCTCTGTGAAGGAGTCGAAATAGTAAGAAGGATATCTGTGGAAGTTAGAATTTGGTTGGGGGTTTTTTGTGAGTAGTAGTATTTATGTTTTGTTTAAATATTTCTCAGCTTTTCAAGTATATGAGTAGAGGAACAGTGAAACTACAAGAATGACTTGGTGATGCTGCCAGAAAAAAACTTGTTTTCACTTTTATCTGCATTTCAGTCTGTTTCCAATGTTGCCTTGTCTTGATAGTGTGTTAGACTTAAATGCTTGTGAAATTGTGTAAAGACTCTGACAACTACCCTTTTAATTTGCCTTTAAAACATATACTTGTTTCCCATATCTAGTTTATGCAGGATGCATCAGATGTAATGCAGCTGTTGCTGAAAACACAAACAGACTTCAGTGATTTAGAAGATGACGATCCACAGGTATGTTAAAATTGTCTTTATAGTGCATATCTCATTGGTTAGTATTAAAAATGTTTGTACACGTAACATTTCTGCACACACACACCTCTGTAAATACATCTTGGCAGACTAATTGTTCAGCATGTCTTACAAAAACTGAGATTGTTTGACCTAAGATAGCCTTAGAATGTTTCACAGAAGTGTGTTTAGGAAATGAGACTTCCAGGACCTATATTTGCTGACGTCAGATTTCAGCATGTGGGTAATCTTTCCTTGTGTATTAGTAGCTACTTTGGCATTGTATGACCTATTACCTTGCTGTCACCTTCTTATAAATAGTTCGACAAGACTTGTCAGACAGCTGTTCTAATGAGTGAAGAGCTATTTTGACTTATGCATCTGAAAGCAGATACTCCCCTGAAAACACAGTATTGCACTCTTTCTCTCTTTGCTGTTTTTAGGAATGTGTCTCAATAGTATAATTTAAACTCAGGAAATTTAAGGAAATTTCAGAAAGAAATTGACTTTTCAAGACAGTTGTGATTGCATTACAAATACATCTTCTACTGTCACTTTTTTACATGTCTAGCAACTTTGATCAGAGGCATTGTCAGTGTATTATTACAGATAAAGATTTAGGACAGGTTTTCTTTGAAATAGTCCTGTTGTATAACGTTGTTCCTTCATTCTTTCCTTTTTAAGTATGCAATAAAATAAAATGTGAGATGAAAATTATGACTTTTTTTTTTTTGTAGATTTCTTACATGATCTCAGCATGGGCCAGGATGTGTAAAATTCTTGGAAAGGAATTTCAGCAATACCTTCCTGTTGTTATGGGACCTTTAATGAAGACTGCATCCATTAAACCTGAAGTAGCTCTGCTAGACAGTAGGTGTAAGATGAAATGAAAAATTACTGAAATGAGTTACTTTGCAGCACTTTTAGATTATCTTTATCTGTGTATAACAGCACAAGATATGGAGAATATGAGTGATGATGATGGTTGGGAATTTGTAAACCTAGGAGATCAGCAAAGTTTTGGAATTAAAACTGCAGGCCTTGAAGAAAAAGCAACTGCGTGCCAGATGCTGGTGAGTAGTAGGACAGTGTTGGTGATCTGTGTATTGCTGGACAATTGAAGCCAAAATCTGTAATGAAAATACTTCTTTTAAAGTACCAAATGAAATAGTTCTGCTTTTCTTCAAGTGATAGTGTTAAATTTGGATTTCCAGCCCTTAACATTGAGTGGAGCTTACTTTATTAAAACCTGTTTCTTTAGTTTGGAGCTTCAATTTTTAAGATGAGCAGAAAGTTTTCCTTTGTTAGCAAAACTTTTCAGGAGTTGGAGACATTAGACAATAGTTCCTTTTCTGAATTTGGGTTGAAAAACTTAGTGTACTTAAAGTGAGAACTCATGCTGCTATCATGTTTTCTTAAAATATCGCAGTGGAGGGACTAGATAAATGGATTATTGCATGTTTCTTAGACTTAAAGTGATTTTTTTTTTTAAATTTTTTTCTTACCATTACATAGTTGAAAAATCCTAGTAACAGTATCTTCCCTTAGAGGTGGTATTTCTGTGCTTTGTTTCAGGTTTGCTATGCAAAAGAGCTAAAAGAAGGATTTGTGGAGTACACAGAGCAAGTTGTAAAGCTCATGGTTCCCCTCCTGAAATTTTATTTCCATGATGATATCCTGTTAACAAATCCCAGTGTGAAATGGAAACTTAGTTTGGAAGAATCAGTTGTGCTTACTGTTTTCCTAAATGGATTTAGTGTTAGTGCTAAAATATTCTGTTGCTCTATGGCAGAGATTGTTTGGGAATGTTGTTTTACACACTATTTTAGGCAATGTGTCTTTCTTTTTCCCCTAGTTTATTTTTGAAGAGGCATGTCTATAACAAAGCAAACAAACAGTAGAGAAAGTGATTTTTATGCCAATAAAGTGAAGGAGTACTTGAACAGCTTTTCTGTCATGGCCTAAAACGGGCTCGAATCAACTTTCAACTAGCGGTTTAATTTTCCAATGATCTTAATTTGTATCTAATTAAGAAATCAAATGCATTGGACTTAAATTCAAAAAAAAAAAGGTCAATTTCAGTAGAAAACTAGTAACTTCACTGTGGTGGTTGGAGCTTAAATTGTAAGCACTTTATGTTGGCCTTGATTGTTTTATTTCCTTAATAATGAAACGTGTTCGAGTGGCTGCAGCAGAGTCGATGCCGCTACTTCTGGAATGTGCTAGAGTTCGTGGTCCGGAGTACCTCACACAGATGTGGCACTTCATGTGTGATGCACTCATCAGAGCCATAGGGACAGAATCAGAATCAGATGTTCTTTCCGAAATAATGCATTCTTTCGCAAAGGTAACTTCCTTCCTTATGAATGTTGTGGCATTACTGTTTGTAGCATTTTATGGTAAGAACAGACAGGTGTTCATTTAAATGGCTGGAAGAAATGTAAGGCTTCCTCTATGTGAGTTTTGGCTTGGCTATAAATGCTGTTACAGCTGATTGAAAAACTTTGTTGAACTTTTCTTGCAAGACCTAAAATACCAAAGTATCAACCTAAAATAATTACCGGATTTGTGTATTTTAACTGCAAGCCATTGAAGTTAATGTGCATGAAATATACTGTGGTACTATGCCTTACCTCAATAATTTGAGCATTGGTTACAGTACAAATGTTCTATTAGTATTATTTCTGCTAGTGATTTAGCTAAGCATGTATTAATATTGTGTGCTTAAATTTCATTGAAATTGCTCCTGTAACTTAAAGGTGAAAACCTGATCACTTTATTTCACTAGTGCGTTGAAGTAATGGGAGATGGCTGCCTTAATGATGAACACTTTGAAGAACTTGGAGGAATACTACGAGGAAAATTAGAAGAGCACTTTAAAAAACAAGAATTACGACAGGGTAAGATAACACAAATTCCTATTAACATACGATAATGGCTTTTTGCTAAAGCAGAATTTCTAATTTCTCAACACACACAAACAAAAAGCTTAGTTCAGATTTCTTTAATTTGTATATCTATGTAAGGAAGTTGGGCTTTGAAACAGCAGAATCCATGTGTTAAGTTCGCAAGCTCTGAGAGAATGAAGATGGCATCACTTTCAGAAATGTGTGATCAAAAGTTGATGGACAAATTTACTTGAAGACAGTGCACATGTCTATAGTGGTGTTGTTTCTGTGGGGTTTTTTTCATCTGAAGCCTTTGCAGTTTTCTTAAAGCAATGATATAGTTTCTTATTTCTAAGTGCTTTTCTTGTCCTTGTAGACAAGCTGGTGTGTTTATTTTTAGTTCGCGCTTTTTGACACATTCTTAAATTAAGCTGACCCACTGTTTTTCCATGAATGGTCTTTGAAGCTTCTTAAGTACAGAAAATGCCTGTGGAATCTTGAGCTACTGTTTCTTATTTTCTAAACTTGTTTCTGTGTAATTATCCATTTTCACAGGCATCTTAGGCACTTACAGAAGTGTAATGGTTTAATTTTGTTCTTTAATTTAGTAAAAAGACAAGATGAAGACTACGATGAACAGGTTGAAGAGTCATTACGAGATGAAGTAAGTTGGTTTGGAGAGATTTTCCATTGATAAAAAGCACTAGGGCAGAAATAAATTATGTAGATATGCTATGCCACTCAGTTAAAGCATAGTGCATCCTCAGAATTACTTCTTCCTGGAAGAATGTTCTGTTACCATATTCCTGCAAAACCTAGTGGGTCACACATCCACGTGTGAATTGGAAAATACAAAACTTTGTGAACCATATGAAGTTCAACAAGGTCGAGTTTCAGGGTCTTGCTTTGGACAATCCACAATGTCAATAATGACTAGGGGTTGAATAGATTGAGAGCAGCCTTGCAGAGGAGGACTTGGGAATACTGGTGGATGAAAAGTTGGACCTGAGCAATCAGTGAGTGCTTGCAGCCCAGAAGGCCAAGCTGAATCCTGGAGTGCCTAAGAAAAAAAGCATGACCAGCAGGGTGGGGCAGGTGATTCTCCCTCTCTACTCTGCTCTTGAGACCACCACCTGAGCATCCAGCTCTGGGGTCCCCCTTACAAGAAAAGTGCGGAGCCGATGGGGTGGATCCAGAGGAGGGCCACAAAAATGGTCAGAAGACTGGGACACCTCTCCTACAAGAAAAGGTTGGGAGACTGGGGATTGTTCAGCTGGGAGAAGAGAAGGCTCTGGAGAGACTTTATTGCAGCCTATTATAAAGAGAGCTTATATGATAGAAAGAAGATAGGGACCTTTTACAATGGTCTGTAGTGGCAAGAGGCAATGCTTTAAACTGAAAGAGAGCAGGTTTAAATTGAACATAAGGCAGATTTTTTTTTTCACAATGAGAGTGGCGAGACTGGTTGCACAGAGAAGTAGTGGATGTCCCTTCACTGGAGGCATTCAAGGTTGGACAGGGCTTTGAGAAACCTGCTCTAGTGAAAGGTGTCCCTGCCCATGACGAGGAGGTTGCATTAAATGATCTTTCAAGGTCCCTTCCAGCCCAAACCATTCTATGGTTCTGTCATTCTATGATTAGGCAAGAATTGAAAAATAATGGACTTCAGAAGATTAATTTTACAAAACCAAATCATTGAACAACTTTATTTCATTTGTTTAGAGGCCTTAGCCTTTCATGTACCTCCATTATTTTAGATTCTGTTGTTCTTTAATGTGACTTGTATCCTTTTCTTACCAGGATGACAGTGACATTTATATTTTGACTAAAGTGTCAGACATTTTACACTCGATATTCAGCAGTTACAAGGAGAAGGTACTGCCATGGTTTGAACGGCTACTTCCTGTAATTGTCAACCTAATTGTAAGTTCCTTGCTTTCTTTTAATTTGACTTTATTTTTTTGTTTGTGTGCTAGTCGGCCTTTGATGCTGGAAGGTTTGAGAACTTGGTAGATAATGTGGCAATTACTGTTTTACAAAATAGAACCAGTTGAAGATTTGTGGTGGATCACGTATGAAGTTGTTACACTAGGCCTTTTGAACAGCTGCACTGCTGTGCTACTTCTAATGTGTTGCAAGACCCAGGACCATTGATACACACAAGTATTAGAGAAATTTAATTTGCCTGGGAGTGTCCGATACTCTCTAAAATGGATTTCAAGAAGAGGGCCAAAAAAGTGTTGCAGACTTGGGGAAAATTGACGCTGAAATAGGTAACTGAGTGTTAAGTAGAGGTAAAGGATTTAGGCTAAAATCATTGGGTTTTTTAATTATCTCAGGTATTCACCTGGATTGTTTGATGTTGCTGCAAGTATCACTACAGAAAATTATGTCGCTGTAAAAGTAAATCCAGAAAGATTTTAACTAGACCACTGTTGCTGTGATGGCTCTGTTGGTAAAATCATTGGCTGTACAAAAAATGACCAGTTTTAAGGTGGCTTAAGTGTTACTGGTTTTTGATGCAGTGTCCGCACAGGCCATGGCCAGACAGGCAGTGGGGGCTATGCATCTTTGACGACATTATAGAGCACTGCAGCCCCTCCTCATTCAAGTACGCCGAATACTTCCTGAGGCCAATGCTACAGTCAGTATGTGACAGCAGTCCAGAGGTTAGGCAAGCAGCTGCCTACGGTGTTGGAGTTATGGCACAGTTTGGTGGGGACAACTATCGTCCTTTTTGCACAGGTAGGTACACGTATCTGGTAAAGCTCTTTGAATTTGTGAGTTCTGGGGGGAAGAAAACAATAAAAAATTTTGGTTGATAAGGTCTCTTTGGCAGTGGAATAGGTGGCCAGCATTATCTGTGTGGTAGAGTGGTGATGTAGTAAAGGACCTGAATTCCTTTGGCTTTTAATGATGTTCTGCTTAGTAGCATTTCTGTTGCAGCACTTACTGCTTAGCAAACAAGGTTGGGTTTTTTTATTTAAATATGATCTGATATGCAGATGTTAATTTCATAAAAACTTTCTGCTACACACCTGTCTTCTAGTTGCTTTTTATTAATACTAATCTGATTATGTATTAATGAAAAACCCTTTGGATTTCTGGAAGAATTAACACAGGTGTGACCTGTAGAAAGAAGTAGCCTAGAATAAAACTAATGTGGTTCTCTGCTTTCCCATTATGCAAAAAGAAGGAGCCTGATTTCTGTGACCTCAGAAATGAAATGAGTATTGTAATGTCTATCAGAAACACTTGTCTTTTTTTCTGAGTGTCTTAAGTTTTACAGAAACTTCAGATTTGTTCTGAATTTGAAGAAATTCTCTGGTGGCACTCTTCTTGCCAGTCGGTAAAGTTAGTGCTGCACACTAAATAGTATTCCTTATCAGAGGGTTTTTTCATTTTTTTAAGAAAATATTTAGTCTGCTGTTTCAAGTGTGTATTTCACAGAATTTTAAATTAAAGCTAAATTAAATAGTGGAAGAAAATAAGGACCATGTGATAGGGGTAAATTAGGGCTTTAACACAAGTCTTACCTACATCAGTAGAGTCAAGTCAAGACTGATTCTGGTTCTGATTCTGGAGTTCTCAGGGGTTTTAGCATCTGAAGTCTAATTGTGTTTTCTCATTCGTTAGGTTTTACCTTGGTCCACTTAAACTTTGTACTAACTTTGGTCCTTTTCTGTGTATTTGGACAAATAGTCCTTGATTAAACGCAGACGTTTGGTTTCTCCTTTAGTTGGATGTTCAGATAAAATAACCATTTCACTTTACAGCATATGGCTTATTAGCAGGCACCTCAGAATTTTTTATAAATTATTTTATATGTACATGAAAGAACTTTTATTTCAATAGATGATGATGTGCTGTGACTAGAAACAAAATAAAACCATGTCATGAGAAACTTTCTACTCCATAGGTTTTATCTTCTCTGAAAACATGGTGTTTGCAAGCTTTTATTTATAATTGAATTTCATTACTGATTAATGTATAGCACTGGCATATTTTTCTATGGCCAATTTGTATCAGACTGTTCAGAGTAATCAGCAAAAGCAGACATATGAACACATATGGTTTTGGTGCTCCATTGAAAAAATGCAGGAATATATGGAGAAATTGTAAATGGCAGAAGAGCTACGTTATGATGAAACAGAATTAAAATGAAATTAGTACAGAGAAAGAAATAAGATTGAAGGAACAACTGCGGCAAACCCAGTAACTTTCTAAATGGGGTTACAAGGTTAAAATTATGTGACTGACTATTGGTTTTGCTTCTGTTTCTTATGTCGGTGGAAAAATACAATCAGCTATTCACTGTGAATACTGTATGAAACAAATGCTTGTCTTTCTTCCTAATTCATACCAGTGGCCTCAAAACTTTTGGTGGTGCAAAATGTCAGAACAGTCAGTCCTTGGAAAAAACCCTATTATTATTATAGAACAGGGTCTTTTAGAGTCAAAAGGGGCTTTTAGGGATTATCTGGCGTAACATCTATGTGATAGATCTGTTTTCTAGACAAGAAGAAAACTTGTCTGCTAAGCTGTAAAAAGGAGACTATGTTGATTCATTTTGGTGTCTTCCTAATCTTATGGCTGCAAGGACACACATAGCTACAGTGTCATCCGTTAGTATTAAGGCGTATGAGAAAACAACATAGATGAGATAGTTAAAACAGTCATGAAAACCTGAGGTATAAGATGCTAGACTCAGTTTGCCTGGACAATGTAGACTTTTATGAAATAAATTGTGCTTTGTTATCCTGCATTTGATCCACAGGTTAGTGGGTCTGATGACCAGTGTTTCTGCAGTTCTGTAACATTTATCAGCCCCATAAGAGTATCCTCATGTAGCTTTTGCTATATTTTTTATCACTGCTAAATTGTTCAAAGCATGTAATTCAGTGCAGTTAATATAGCAAGTGTCATTATATATTCCTTACCTGTAAAGCTGCTAACTTACTCATCAAAATGAAGTAGTGTAAGGTCTTGCTTTTCCTCACTAATTGGAGTTATTTTGAAGTGTGCTTTCCACACAATTCCACAACCTGTTTTCTGTGCTCATATGGAATTTTACAGCTTTAGCATTATATTCTTAGCAGAACAACAGAAGTACAATTGTTTCTGCATGCGTGCAGAGTGCTCTGCAGTCTGCATGGACACTAGTAGCTAAACACATTAATACTCATTTAGAAGTGTGCATGTATTGTTACCCACTGACTATTAAAAAGTAATTGCTATTAATCTAGTAAGAAAACTGGCATTTTTCTTTGTTTGATTTCTATGATTTTAACCATGCCAACTGGCTTCATCAGATAAGATTACTCCCATGAGCTTTTCCTAGTGTACCTTTTAGAGGGGGGAAGTGTGTCTGTGTACATTCACAGAATCACAGAATGTTAGGAGTTGGAAGGGACCTCGAAAGATCATTTACAAGCAGTAGATGTACAGTAGGCATACACTGTAGCCATGCACTGCAGTCCAAGTTAATGTGAGTGTCTTTGTATCAGTGCTTTTCATCATCCACTGTTTATAGACCCTGTTAGATTAAGAAGATAATGCTTATGTTTTTACTGTAAATTACAATGTCATTTGTGGCATAACTCCAATTGAGGGAGGGATACAGGAAGGTCTTTTTTTAACCTCAACTTATAAAGCAAATCCAAACTTCTGTAGTAGCTTTTTTCTTGTGTTTCCTTGCATAGCTTTATCTGTCTGTTTTTCATATGATGATTGAGGAGGGAAGAACCTAGAAGTAATGGGACATTGGGACAGTTGAATTTTGGTGCTTGGGCCACAAAAAGGCCGTTTTTAATATGTGCAGTAGGCTCATGTAGAATTTGTGGTGTTAATAAAATATAGCTGCATTGTGCATTATTATTCTTGTGTTCTTTAATAATTAGAGGCGCTTCCGTTGCTGGTGAGAGTCATTCAGTTACCAGATGCCAAAGCCAAAGAGAATGTATATGCAACAGAGAACTGCATTTCAGCTGTAGGAAAGATAATGAAGTTCAGGCCTGACTGCATAAATGTTCAAGAAGTCCTGCCACACTGGTTATCATGGCTTCCACTTCATGAAGATAAAGAAGAAGCTGTTCACACTTTCAATTATCTGTGTGACTTAATTGAGAGGTAAGGCATTAATGCAGAAAGTAAGTTTGTTTGCAGGTTCTTTCCTTGCATTTTCCAAAACTGAGAAACTGCCAGGTTAATCTGCATATGCTGTAGAGAAGATAATTTGGAATATCAGAACTGAGTCTTCCACATGATGATGTTGGGTTTTTTTTAAACAGTCAGTGTTCTTATCCTAATTAATACCTGTATGGCTTGGAAAAATTCCTGGCTGTTTTATGTGCATGTGAAGGGAAAGGATCAGCTGAAAACTACTAGAGAAAATTTCAGGAAAAACTTTGATATTCTGCTTACATATCAGCATTAATAACTGATCAGGTCTTTTTACTTAAGACTAGCGCACATGCCTTTGCAGCCTTCTTTCCATAACCTTCTAAAGTAGCTTTGCACCTTTTCGCTTTCCAAAAGCTTGAATATTAACAAAAGGAAGTATGAAATAGAAAAATTAATAATACAGATAAATTCATGCTACAGTACTATCTCCCTTATTAAGTTTGTAATTGCAGTTACCATTGAAAGCATATTGTATCACAGCTTGTTCCTTAGATTTGTGCTTCCTCCATAAGTCAGTAGAGAAAAAGACAATTTTGTTCTACTGCAGGTGCAAGTTGCACTTCATAACTGAGTGGAAGAATGCCAGCTTCTGAAACATTACTTAGTAGCCATGTTCTGGCTGACAATATGTTATATCTCAGTAGAAATATAGAAAGGAATACTTCAATTCCCTCCACTCTTTTCTAGTTTATGAATATGTTGTATCTCTTGATGCTTTTCTAAGGTAAGGTCTCAAAATAGGTGGTGGCAACTGAGGTCCCTAGACTGGTAAGAGTACAGTTGTATAGAGACACCATAATAACACTGACGTGTATGCATATACTCAAATATCTAGAAATTGGGAATTGCAGTACTAGCACACTTTTGCACCCAGCTCTGTGCAGGTGGCTTAGCCTTGCTATATACTTCTCTGGAGCTCTGCCAGTCCTACATTCACAGCCTCTGCATTCCAGCAGTGGTAGGTGGCAGAGCTGAAAGTAGATCATGTTTTCCACCCACATCTCTGGTTGCCAGTGCTCCTCTACTCCAACACTAGGCTGGGAAAGAGGGAGCAGAACTGTTTACTTGCTGTGTCAGTGAGAGTGCTGGCAGAGAGCTGAAGCTGCTGATGCTCCTGACGCCACTAGCACAACTTCTTCCCCCTTGCAGCCCTGAGAGAGGGGAATAAGCCCTTTCAGGCAGGGTATTTCTGTCACACTATTTATAGTTCTGTCTTCAGGGAACTCAAACATTCTGTAAAGTTTAGAACTTCTTCCTGATAAAGTGTAGGCTGATTAAAGAATCAGCTGGTTAAATATTAACAGGAGAGGGAACATTCTGTCAGCCAGCAACAAAGAACTTACTCAGTGCAGTGAAAGACAGATGTAAATAAGGAGCTTTAGAGTTAACTATTTTGAAATCACTCAACTAACATGTAAAATGCTTACATTATTTTTTTTTTATTTAAACATTTGACTTTTGTAATATGTTTTGATTGTAACAGCAACAACCCAGTGGTCCTTGGTCCCAACAACTCTAACCTTCCCAAAATATTTAGTATAATCGCGGATGGTGAAATCCTTGAAGCTATTAAACATGAAGATCCATGTACCAAGCGGCTGGCTAATGTTATTCGTCAAGTGCAGGTAAAGAAATGCTTTCTTGGGTATAAAGGGAACATTTAGAATCTACTTTCAGAAGCAGCCCAACTCTTAAACCAATTTTGAGAGCCTTGTCTACTTAGAGAATAATGTTTCAACCAGTGACCTTGGAGATCCTTGGACATTTCTTGAAGCATTAATGTTAAAATTTGGTAACATTTAGTTTTGAACAAAGTCTGTCTCTTCTGGTAAATTTCAGAAGCTTATTAATTAAAAAAAAAGAAGATATATCCAGCTAGATGGCTAACAAGCAAGCCAGTATTAGTTGTTTGTGGTTTTTGTGTTCTGAGTTAGAAATTAAAATTTGGAGACACATCTGGCTATCTTTGTATTAGTGAATGGTACTGCAAGATTTGATCCAACATGTGTTTCCCATAGGGGTCCCCAGCACCCTGTGGTGACTTACTAATAGAGCAGAGGCTTGGGATCTTACTAGAGAATGAATGCAAGCCACAAGTAATCTTACTGCTGCCTCTCTTTAGTCCAGTGCTATATATAGGTGGCTGTTCAATGTTTTGCCTACCTTTTGGGGAAGGTAGGAAAAACCTTCCCTTCACTGCCTTCCCTTCCTTTGTGCCATAACGAGTGCTTATGGTGATGGGAGATAAGGATGTCCAGGTTTTTAAGCTGCACTTCTCTATAGTGTTCTGATGGTACTCAAAGGGCAAATCTGATCTGGGGCCAGATGTTACCAGGTGGATGTACTTGGCAGTTGCAGCACTTAGTAATAGAAAGCACCGTGCCTGGCAAGCATATAGCTTATAAAAATGTGTAGAAGATTTGGAGCAGCAGCTGTTCAATTATTGTCCATTGTACCTGGCATGCTTTGGCAAAACTCGAGTTTTAAGAATTTTATGAATACTTGATTTTGGAAAGGACACACCTGGATGAGTGTATCAGCCCGTGAGATCTGTTATGTCTGGTAGAAAATGACATGTTAAAACTCTGAAGGCATAAAAAGAATGATGTGAGGAGGAGTTTCAAAGTGAAAGTGGTTTAAGTGACTGCTACAGATTCTGGCTGACAGATCCTTGCTGATAGAGTATATTAATACATTTGTTCACTTTACCTTAAATGTTCAAGGTCAGTTGTTTTTATTGTTTTTTTTAATACAATATACATTTTTAAGTACTTTTTTTTTTAACATTTTAAATACAATGACACATACAGGTGTGTATTAGTTGCCTGTAGCAAAGTCTTGTTTTGGCCAGGAATGGTAACTGTGTTGATTAAATGGTTTACTTTCAGACTGGAGGAAAACTCTTAAAGGTCATGTTTTTTTAAAAAATATGATTTCAGCATGCTGTTACCAATCCTCTCTCTCTTCAGACATAGTATCTTGACTTTAGTAAAGCACTCTAAATGTTTTGTACCATGGTAGGAACATTAAAGGCTGTGTAGTTGCTAACACTGCCTGCTGCTGCTTCCCAGATTCTAGGAGAAAGGTATTTTGGGGTGGGGTTGTTTTGTTGTTGAGTTTTTTTGGGTGGTTTCGTTTGTTTGTTGTTGGCTTTTTTTATCTCAGTAAGCTGTTCCACTGCCAGCATCTGGCATGAGCAACAGTATGGTCATAGTTGGAATTAAACATAAACTTTTGTCCTCATGCTTAGATATTCTTAGGCCAGAAACAGTTCAGTGCAGAGTATCAATTTAAATGTGTCAGAAATGCTGGAAGAGCACATTTAATTTTTCAATATTCCATCCTACGCTGAGAGTCTAAAATGTCTAAATTTAAAACGATAAAACCTTAACTCAACTTGAGGACTTTGTTTACAGATTTTCAAATTCTGTGAATGCATTTTTCTTTTACGTTTTTAAAAAGTATGTGACAAAAGAGCATTATAATAGAGTTGAACATAAAACACACCAAATATCAATAAAATATTTCTATTTAATTTACTTTAAGTATACTGCTATGTCAAAAGCCAATCTAAAGACCTACAGCTAGTCACCTGCACTTTGTTTTTTCTCTGTTGTCCTTCTGAAGAAAGAATGGTGCTTCCAGCTTCTGTTAATAAGTGAATAAACAGGTTTTTTCAAGCTTTTTTAATTTTCAGCATTTTTGGTACTGTCAGAACCAGACCTTACAGGTGGTGACTTTAAAAGCTAGTGTCTCAGCCAAGGGCTGTGATAACACAGATGAGATATACTGAGGGGCAGGGAGGTGTGGGTTTACATATGCCCAGACAGATCCTGTGTACATTTTCTTCTCTCTGGGAAGTAGTTTACTGTTCCTTTCACTAAAAGGTATTGCAGCATGTTGGCAGCAGAATTTTGCACAAACACACATAGTGAGTGGAGCATGTCATGCTATAATTACAGCACTCCCTTGCTCTTAATGTGTTACTGGTGCACCAGTGCCCAAAGGATCCTGTCGCATTTACGCATGGTTCAGTTTTGCCTGAATGTTGATCTTGTAACCTCAGTGAAAAACTGAGCAAATGGTTTAGGCTATGTATGGTTTAGGCTATGGTTAACTGAAGAGTGTCAATTGTCATTTGACCCACATAATTATAGGGATTTCCCAGGAGTTTCAAGTCAATTGCTCTGTTGCTGTTTAATCAGAACTTGCCTCTATTTAGTGTTTTAGAGCATCTCTAGTTGAACCTATGCAGGACTTGTGGATAACTGAAGATTTCAGTCTGTTCTTTTTGGCATATGTATTACAAAAATAAGCCCAGTGAATGGTGAGCTTTGTAAACATAGGAAAGTGTATCGTGTTCCTTAGAATCTTGTAAGCCTGCATAAAGACAACTTCTCATTTGTTTTCTAGACATCTGGAGAACTGTGGACACAATGCATATCAGAGCTCAGTGCAGAGCAACAGGCAGCCATACAGGAGCTCCTGAACTGTGCTTGAAGGGCCTTAATTACCATCTACAAGAAAACTAACTACACATAAACGTTTACCCTATTGTTTAGGTTTCTTTTGTTTCTTTCTTTGAGTAAAACCAGAACTGTAGTGCATGTAGGCCATTCTTCTGCAACCTACAGGCAGTGGCAGCAGGAAGCAGCATTCTTTCAGAACAGTGTTTAAATCGGTTTCTATCCCACAACACGGAAGAAGTTTCCTGTAAACCCTACAATAGCACTGAAGAGTATTTTTCTAACGGTGTAAGCCATCCATAGGGTGGTGGAAGGGAAACAAGTTGAATTTTCTCATTAGACATAATTAATTAAGAAACAGCTTTAAGACCTTCAGCAGTAGATGTACATTCTAACAGATAAACGTTTCTCTACATTTAGTGTTAATTGTATTAATTGGAGTTTGAGTTTTTGTAGGGTAGAAAGTGTCCTTCTGCCCAACAAGTTGGTAGATCAAACAGACATAATTAATTAAGAAACAGCTTTAAGACCTTCAGCAGTAGATGTACGTTCTAACAGATAAACGTTTCTCTACGTCTAGTGTTAATTGTATTAATTGGAGTGTGAGTCTTTGTAGGGTAGAAAGTGTCCTTCTGCCCAACAAGTCGGTAGATCAAAAGATGCAAAACGGAAGACAAACATCAAGCATGAAGACCTCATTGATCGCACTTTCAGATTCCCCAAAACAACTTGTACAGTGACTCAGTGAGGAAAGCTGTTCAGCTTCCAGCCCTTGAATGTGAAGTCTCTTTGGCATGTCTGACAGTATCTCTCATTCACTCCTCAATAAATGACGTTGAAACACAAGAAGCTTGTGTAGAAGTTCAGTGATGTGTGGTTCTTTTAATTTCCTCCTGTGAAAAGATGCAAATAACAAGCTATACAAGTCATGATTTTATATTTGAAACTTTGTATATTGTTGCCTATTACAGATTTTATGCATTTTGTTTCTTGACTTTTTAACAAAATTTTCACCCCAGTGTATAGAATGGAAACTTATGTCATTCCTTTTATGGCAGTAAATATACATATCTTGAGTTAATGTTTTTTTCATGTTTGGATGCAATTGCATTTCATCACTTTTAAAATGTAGTGTTGTTCACCTGCAAATGTTCAACATGATCTGGCAGCCAGTGATCCTGTTAGTCGTTGTCGTGGTTGGAGAGTCTTTGCCGATCCCGACCCATGGTAGAACGTTCCTTATTAACTCCCTTTTTCCCCCAGCCAGAAGAGATAGGGGACAATAAGGGCAGAGAGGCTTCTGGATTGGAAAGTAAACTAAAACTATATTAAATGAAACATATATAAATATATACAGGACCCAAATACCGAACAAAACTCCCCCATTTTATAATAATTACGTCACCACCGAAGTTGCAAACGTCCCGTGCTGTAAACATCCCGGTGCCAGTTCCCAGGTCTCCCAGCACATGTCCAAAACAGCTTCACGTGTTCACCAGCTAGCCCCCAGCACCGAACTAGATCCCAGCCCCAAACCCAGTGTCCCAGAAACCCCTGATTTCCGTTTCCCCCTGGGGGGCAGGGTCTTTCCCCAGATGCCTGAGCTTGGGATTCAGGAATTTCAGGTTTTAAAGGGGAAGTTTGGTTTAGCAGGCAGCTCTGGCAAGGGGGAGGGGGGAAAGCTGATACTGAATATGATGTATATGGGATGGAATAGCTTTTAGAAAATAAAGTCACTGAACAGAATTAATTCTGTTCTAACCCAAACCAGGACATTCCACCCCTTATTCCATGCCCATTTACATTATACTCAACATCAGTTTACAATTCTCTCTATACAGAAAAATTTGTTAAGTCCATTCAGTCCATGACTGCAGATCTTCATCTCCACTTCTCAGGGCAGTCTTCTCAGGGCAGTCTTCTCGGGGCAGGAAAGATTTTATGAGCTCATCAGGGTTTGCACCCACACGTTGCAGGTTCACAGGTTCTCTCCACGGTGTTGTTGGACGCCACTTGACAAAGCAAGACTCCTGTGATCACTGCTGTGATATCCTAAAAGACACTTATTGAATACTATTGAATACTATTATTATCAGCAGTTAACATTTGGCAGATCTGAATTAAGTATTCTCACCCAGGGTTAGATTGTACCTCACCATCTTTCATCATTACCCACCATGTGTGTCCAGGCCCCTGAGTGAAAGCAACTCCACGAATGGGTTTGCCTTTGCTCAAAGCAGGAGATACCCATACAGTTTTTCCTAAGAGGTTCCTTTCATACACAACAGGGACTTTTCCACTGTGTGAAGAGGGTTTGACTCAGCAGGAGCAGCTCGATTGATGGATCCTCTGGTGTTAACTAACCAGGTGGCTTCTGCTAAATGCCTATCCCAGTTCTTAAAGGATCCACCCCCCAATGCTTTCAGTGTTGTTTTTAATAGCCCATTGTATTGTTCAACCTTTCCAGCTGCTGGTGCACGATACGGGATGTGGTACACCCACTCAGTACCGTGCTCCTTGGCCCAATTGCCTACGAGATTGTTTTTGAAATGTGTACCATTGTCTGACTCAATTCTCTCTGGGGTACCGTGTCGCCACAAGATCTGCTTTTCAAGGCCCAGGATAGTGTTTCGGGCAGTGGCACGAGGCACAGGATATGTCTCCA
>VWZX01013781.1:1063981-1315838 GCA_013399015.1 Galbula dea
ATTTAACTCCCAGGAACTGGATCTCCCGTGCAGGTCCCTTGACCTTGCTCTTCTTGATGGCAAATCCAGCGTCTAGAAGAATTACAATTATTCTGTCACCTTTTTCAAAAACTTGCTGTGCTGTGTCACCCCACACAATGATGTCATCAATATACTGTAGGTGTTCTGGAGCCCCACCTTTCTCCAGTGCAGAATGGATCAGTCCATGGCAGATGGTGGAACTGTGTTTCCACCCCTGGGGCAGTTGATTCCAGGTGTATTGGACACCTCCCCAGGTGAAAGCAAACTGCGGCCTGCACTCTGGTGCTATAGGGATAGAGAAAAAAGCATTAGCAATGTCAATTGTGGCATACCACTGAGCTGCCTTTGATNTGCATTAGCAATGTCAATCGTGGCATACCACTTAGCTGCCTTTGGTTCCAGTTCATACTGAAGCTCTAGCATATCTGGCACGGCAGCACTCATTGCTGGTGTATTCAAGCCACGATAGTCCACGGTTAATCTCCATTCCCCATTAGATTTTCTCACTGGCCATATAGGACTGTTGAAAGGTGAGTGAGCCTTGCTAATCACTTTCTTTCTTTCTAGTTGCTGGATTAGCTTACAGAAGCTGATACTGAATATGATGTGTATGGGATAGAATACCTTTTGGAAAATAAAGTCACTGAACAGAATTAATTCTGTTCTAACCCAAACCAGGACAGTCGTCTGTGCTTTATTTAAAACAATCCTGTAATTGATGGCCTCACCTGAGAGAATCAAAAAACTTCTCGGGTCTTTTTGGTACTTCAAGAGCAATACATGGTTTAACAGCTAACATACCAGCAAACATAAGCGTAGTGTCTGATTTCTAACAAAGGTGAGTGAAGTTTTTGTGCTCTGTTACTTTGAAGATGTTGGTCTATGCACTGATCTTTAAACACTTGACTTGTTTACTGAGGGATTCTTCCAAGTCAATTTCAATAGTCTCTTAAAACATACAAATCTTTGCAGAGGGTGTAAATTTTCTTCCTTCATAACAAGAAAGGATAGAACTTTACGTGTATTAAATTCCTCTCTTCCTAAAGAATAAACTTAGTTTTGTCTTTGAAAATGTTTAAAAACAAACAACAAAAACCCACAACCAAATCAATACAGAATGAGGTTTACCAAGACAGTTATATCCAAATGTTTGTGAAACAAACTGCCTTAACTGTATCCATTGCCCTCTTCTTTGTTTAGAAGCAGCTGAAACAGTGTAATGAAGTATCTACTACCCATTTTCCACTTTGTATTTACAGAAATTCCATCATTCCTTCATCTGCAAAGTGAACTGTTCAGGGTTAGATATCAGTAGTGTGAGAGAACTAGTAAATCAGGTCAGTTATGTCAGGTTCTGGTCCTGACTACAGAAACTGGGCTATATCCTATCATATTTCTTGTCTATGAATTTGGATTTTTAAGTGTTCTTTATTTTCATTTCCCTTTAGTCTTAAAACATTGAAGCTTTTCCCTGCAGCTTGCTTTCTGTGCTTTTTCTTAAAGCTTCAGGCTTAGGATTTTTTTCCCTTCTTTGGACTACCACTACGTGGAGAAAATAGTAACACATCTGGTATTTCCCGGAATCAGCATCAGCTGTTAAGAGAGCAGCTGTTAATTACTCTACTAATGGACCAAATTTAATCTTTCTTTTCTTTCAGTCCAAGTAAGTGAGAACAAACAGAACCAGGAGATGGGGTTGCTCTCTGTGCCAGAGCCAGCATAGAAGTAACTGCACAATGTTGCTCTGATTTGTTAACAATCATGTTATCATAGAAGAGGGCACTGAGTGAGTCACTATGCCACCCTGTCAGGTAGGTTTCTTTCAGGGAGTACGTGGAGGTCTTGTCTTACCTTGCCTATCCCCACTGAACTTGTTAGGGTGTATCCAAAAGCTGCCTTAGCATTTTCTCAATCTAGGCTTCTTTCCACCTATTTATTTCAACCATTCTTCCTGAGTATAACTCCAGTTGTGCTTTATCAGTATTGGGTAAGAGAGGTACATAGTGTAGCATAAAGAGCAGTGCAAGCTATAGCTGTGCTGTGCTTTGGCAGAACAAAAAGGTACCAATCCACCTTAGACATGCAAGCAAAAGTGTTCAAAGTGTACTCTGTAACAACAAAAAAAGTAGAAGACTCCACATGTTTTGGACACTGTGTTCCAGTGGTGTAGTTTCATTAGGTTACTTAAGCATACAGTAGTAACTGTCATTTATAAGCATTGTTTTCAAAAGCAGCTCCTTTCCTGAAACTTAGGTGAGTTCCCATCTAAACTCTCATCTGTTCTTACTGTACTGAAGGTGGCACTACTTGCTTTTTGTTTGTAGCTCTAGGTTGTTCATGAAAGATACCAGTGCAGATAAATGTCTAGTCCGCTTTGCCTGGCTTTGTCTACAAGGTCTCCTTGAGAATCCTGTGCAAAATCTATGTAAGAAGGTGACTTGTAGGCTTTGTGTCCTCACCGTGGGGTTTTTGTACTGCTGTTGCACATTGTCATTGGTTTTTCTTTGCAGGGATTTCAGACTGGTGCTGAGTGCAAGGGCTGGTACTCTCCAGCATAGAGCAGTTGTTGTTATGCTAAATGTCTGTTCTCTACACATCTGCATCTTTCTGTCTCATGTACGGAGTACATGTGTGAGAGTATAACATGTTGCACAGTTGGAGTTTTTGATGAAATAAAGAATTAAGGAAGGTGAATTTCCTAATGGCTCTGTGTATTCATGTATGTGCTGGGTATGCAGCTGCCTTGGGCTCTTGAACTGGAGCTTTATTTTTGCCTATCTATAGGGACTCACACATACACTGAGTCTTCCAAATACAATGATGGTGGTATTAAAAATAATACAAAACTATTTGCCACCTCATTTCTTCAACTGATGTATTTTACTGTGCATCTTTGGGAGTAGCCTCAGCCTTTGCTATTTAATCATTCAGTCCACTCTTAGCAAATAACTTAATTGCTAACTTAGCCAATTGTACTTACTTGTATGGGGCTTGATGGTCTCTTAAGTTCTAAGAAATGCATTTGTTACTTTGTGAGAAGCAGTAAACAGGATCTAAGCTTCTGTCTAGTAGAGGTCCTTTCCCTTTTTTAATTATGAAGAAGATGTTTGTATTGCTTCAGGAAAGGACACCTCAGGACAGCTTAACATCTATTAAGAGTAGAGGTATAAACTCAATATTGGATGAAAGACAAGGAATTTGTTTCACCTGACTGCATGTCTGTAACAGTTGGTACCTGAACTGTTTGAGATCAAAAGAAACTGCCATCTGTGTTGGTACTGATAAATGAGAAATTGTTAGGATCTCAGGTGGTTCTTGGGATGATTATTATTATTATTGGTAGCTCAACAGCTCACTGAGTAGTCATAGTAGTTATTCTGTAAGACAACTAGTCAGAAACACTTAGACTTCCTGAAATCTATTATGTTTCTACTCCTAGAATCAACCAATTAAAAAAAAAACTTACTGCAAAAGTCAGATGGCAATGGCGACCCTGCTGCTTCCTCATGTCAGGTCTCAAGGAGACTTCACTAATTCCTGAAGTGTTTCATGTTGACAGGTAACTTAATTACCTGCTATTTAATCCCCATTCAAAGATGTTATTTGGAAAATGCGCCTGTTTCTGGAGAGTGTGAGCTACTTCTGTCTGTATCCACTTTTGTCATCAGATTTCTCGCTTAACAGCCTCAGACTAACACGCTACTGGCACGCTATTGACATGCACAACAATAAGTTTCTGCCTCTCTGCTACTACCAAATTGATTTTCCTCTTTCCCAGGAGCCTCATTCAGGAGACATTACTCACTGCTATAGAAGCCATAAATTTGGGTTGCTCTTAGTTCAGGAAAAGGTTCATACGGCATCCTTTGTGACACAAAAGAGATGTGAGGAATGAAGACGAATTCAGGACAGGAGATAACTGTGTTTCTTATCTTTGAATACAAAATGCTAAGCTCAGTAACTATTACAGTAGAAATCTGGGTTTGTCTCTTGAGTTTTAGTACTTTTTTTTTTTTTGTATCACAGTATTTGCTTTTCAAAGGTGATGTCTTGTTCCTTCATAGCCCGTGAGGCCCAGATGTTTGGTCTTTACCTTTGTTCCAAGTTCACAGATTTTACTCACAGAATTGACTCTGATCTTTCTAATTACCTGATGGAGAAGAAATCATATAGCCTCTAGCTGGTTTGAGTCTATTTAGAAAATCTGCCTGATGATCTTTTGAGCACTCTTGTAAGGCTGGAGTTAGTGTGAAATTCACCTCTTTGGAGACGAGGAATAGTAAGTTCTCCTCTGGGAGCCTGATTCTACAATCTTAGAGATCTTTTACTATCATTCTGGTTCAGATTAGTGATATCATTTTCTCTTTTTTTTTTTTTTCCTAGAAGATAAGGTAGGACCTAGTATATTAAAATCAGTCTTGATTTTTATGATTTTGCTTTCTCACTCCAGAGGCTGCTTTTGACGGTACTTCAGGGCAGGGAATTTTTGTGGCTTTAAACCATGAAATCAGAATGTCTTTTGAGTTTGGTATTGGTACAGCTCTTGGTTTGAGAATAACTTAAGATAACACTAGATGCACACAAGTGTTTGTAGTGGAGTTTCACTTGTTTAGATACTAAAAAATAAACAATAAACAGTGAATGCCTTAAGGGTTTGGGGGTTTTTTGGAGGATGGGCCATACTGGTGCCATACTGGTTGCTGGAAAGGAATTTTGGCATGTTTTTTCCAGAAAAGTAGGAAGGATACATGCTGGGAGATGCTCCCCAGGAGACCATTACCCAGGGGTAAAAAGTGAAATATTCCTGAGTTAGCAGTGACTAATGGGAATGACAAGTTTAACTAAAGTCAGTTTTGCTTAGGTGGTCTCATTTTGCCAACACCATTACTACTCCTTTCTACTTTTTATGAATGGCAAGTGTCTTTTGAGGGTGGGGAAGGAGGAAAATGAACTTTGTATTTCTGCATTAAATGTGTGACTGCTTTTTTCCTAATTAGAAACAGAAAGTTGTATTTTAAATACATCTAAAGTATGGCTCCTCAGGTAATACCTGTTGTTAAGAAAACATTGTCCCTTAATAACTGTACCATCCTATCTTGTGGTGACAGGATTTGATGTAAATTAGTTAAAAGTTTTAATACTTTCTTCATATGCTATCTTAAAAAATCAATGTTAATTGAGTTGGACTAGATGATCCTAATGGGTCCCTTCCAACTCTGGAGATTCTGTGTGATTCTGTGTAATCTTCCAAAAAAAAAAAGCTTGGAATAAAATTCATGTTTTGGATTCAGACCAGTGAAAAATATGATCACAGGCTCTTGAATCAGGGAAGCTAACCTTGCCTGAACTACTTGGAAGTAAAATGGTGCAACATCACCCTTTTAAAATATCTGAGAATAAAATGCCAAGAGACAGTTTTGTGGTGTTTTGTCTGTTTAGGAGTTGGCATTCCTGGAAAAGCAAACCTGAAAAAGCACCAACTCCCTCTCCCCTTCCCCCAAATTACATATTTTTAATAAGCAATAATTAGCATGATGAAGAACTCTATGGATGCAGTGGTTATATTTCACCAGTTCTGTGTTCCAGCTAAAGTTTCTTCTGGCCAGTAGATGGAGATGACACCATTGAATATGAGAAGGCTATACATTTGTACTGGGGAAGTTTGCTACTTTACAGTCCCTAGGGATGGTATTTCTTAATAGGACAAGTTTATAGTCAGTGTTAAAACCATAACTTCTGTTTACTGGAAACCTGTACGCAGAGCAGGTAGTTTATCTTGAGAACTGCCCTATTGCAACCCTAAAGAAAGAAAACAAAGGGAAAGGGAGAGTGTTCAATCAATAAAGGTTTAAACAGGTCTTCCTATCACTGTTTCTCCCATCATTAAAAAATCAGAACGAAGTACGTGCCCATAAATAAACACCTCACTGTAGAATGAGACTGCCATAGCAACTTACCCCTTGCTGCTGCAAAGGCAAACTGTCTTTGGAACCTGCCACCTCTCCTCATCTGCAGTGTAAGGAGGAAATTAGTTTCATTTAGGATTGCTTGTCAGTACCTGGGAGCACATGAAAAGGAATGGCAGCTGTGTGGATGAGCTGCTAAGGCTCTGTGTTAACATCAAAAAGTGTGGATTTCTGCCCTTAGACTGAGTAAAAGCTTAAGGACATTGCTAAAGATGCCAGTTTGATATGAAAATACATTTCAAGGAGAAAGTTAAGAAGGGTTAACGTGGGAGGGGGGGAGAAGATAGGAAATCTTAGGAAATCTGAGAAGATTGAGTCTTTATTTGCCCTCATTGCTACCGAAATCTTGTCACATAGTATTTATTTCGAGGCGGGGGGGGAGCAAACAGAACTACAACCTGAACAAACTACATCTAAAATGGCCTATTCACGTGGGGCTGTGTGAGATAAAAAATTCTTCAGGTTGTCCAGGATCGACTAGAACAGAGATCACTTTCAATAAAGCATATCTCAGTGGTAACAGTCATGTAGACACTTGGTCTGAGAACGAAAAAATGTTTTACAGAATCACAGAATCATTTTCTTATGTTGGCATTGTGGAGCATTACATGGATTCTAAATAAGAGACAAGGGAGAAAAATACAATCAAACAAAAACATAATAAAATGTTCTATCCTTTTTTCTCTGCACCACTTTGAAGGAGCTAATGTTTTTTCCACATATTCAAATGTAGCAAATCTGAAATGCTGAATTTTAGTAACTTACACAAAGGATCAAAGTGCAGTAGAAAGTAAGGCATGTGGTGAGACTCTGGCTCTCCCTAGTAGAAGATTAAACCGTTTTAATATTCAGGTGGTTTTATGAGAACTGCTGCTCCTTTGTTACTGATCTGCCTCTTTAGGAGGAGAGATTACAGCAGGAAATAGGGATTAAGATTTCCTCCCCAGTGCCAGAGGGAGATATGGCACAGTACAGATGTGGAATACTCAGGGTTGTCAATAACTGCAGAGACTGCAGAGGGAACAAACTGAACAGGCAGTGGAGAGTTTATTGGAAATATCAAAGAAAGGAATGCATTTCAGAATTTAAAAGCATGATGAGGTGATAGGCATCTTTATAATAAAGAACCGGGTAAATTTAGTACAGGCTATTATTAAAGCTCCTGGTGCTTTAAAACATTTCCTAAGAACTATTCTGCTTAAGCCTGTCCTGTTTCAGCAGAGTGAATTCAATCCAGTTATATATTAAGCTCATGTTCATTTTGAAATCTAATCTTTAAAAAATAATTTTTCTGTTTCCTTTTGGTTCTATTGCAAATAGAAAATTAAGATAATTTTAGAAGACAAATGTATCCTAATGATTACTGATAAACCAGAAGTGATTTTCTTTCTGTGCTTCAGTGTCAGGACAGTGAATCGTCTCATGTTAAAAAATTTATAAAGTGGAAAGCTGTACAATAAACTGAAAGGCCATGGGACAGCATAAAGCTGAAGGGAATGCAGACATACCTGACCTGCAGATCACTAACTGAGGACACAGATAAAATGCTAGTAACAACAGACATGAGGGAATTATGTTCTCTGAACTAGAGACAGAAACTTACTAATTGGAAGCAGTGGTAATGAATTATGAATGATTATATTAGGTAGAATAAAATGGGCAGGGGAAAACTTCACACCACTTCAGCCTGTACCCTGTGCCTCAGAAAATTAAGAGACTGTAAACAAAAGTGTTCCTTGTCCATCTTTCAGCATCAGAACAGCAGGAAACAGGACAGCATTTATCACTGACACTTAAAGCTTACAGGCAGAGCCCAAGTTGCTACAGACATAGAACAGGTTAGATAGGATCTTTGACAGCTATAAACCAGCTCATGCATTTGCACAGGGTAGAACAAGAGCAACAGTTTTGTATGTCATTGTCAGCAAGCTGATGGAAGAAAACGTCTACACTTAGTCAGCCTGACCTCTAAGGGAAATTTTCCTTCTTGGTTTGAAACTAGACTACAGCAGAAAGTCTATGACTATGTCATTGCAGATGATTT
This sequence comes from Galbula dea, assembly GCA_013399015.1. Classification (NCBI taxonomy): domain Eukaryota; kingdom Metazoa; phylum Chordata; class Aves; order Piciformes; family Galbulidae; genus Galbula; species Galbula dea. The sequence goes on from VWZX01013781.1 coordinate 1,072,013, forward strand.
TTCTCAACAGTAAAATGGAAATGATGCTTTGTATCCTTTTAGTCTCAATGCCACTCTTTAGAGCAGTTATTTTGTTTTCATTAGCTGGAATTTTATTTCTGAGAAAAACAACTTTAGGGGAAAAAAAGATAAGCAGGAAAATAAATGCTTTTCAAGACTAATCATTTGATTATTTGATGTTATTAAATTATGCAGATTTTGCTAAGCTTTCTACAGTGAAATATTGTTTCTGTAAATATTTAATACATTTCACTTTTTGAACAGAAATTATTTCATAGAGCTCAACAAAAATAGATGGTCTTGTTTCTCTTCACTCTGCTATGCTTCTCATATGGGAAGTAAATAAATTAGCACCCTTAGAAGACTTGGCCTCTGGTGTGACATTTAGAAATGGGCTAATTTCAGAGGCTGCATTCTGAAATAGCAAAATCATGCTGAATTGATGTTTCCTTTGACATGTTTTACAGTTGTTCCCTCCAGCCAGATTTAGATGTTCTAAAAATTAAAACAGAAGAGTATGACTATGAAGAAGATAGTGATTGAACCACCTGTTGTAACTAGCTGCTGTAAAAATGTCTATCATTCACCATGCAGTTAGAAAGGACCCATGGGAGATCCTGAATGTGACAGAGCACTAGATAAGGTTCCTCCACAACTACTTTTAAGTGGGGATTATGCCAGAATGATTTATTCAGACGCTCTGATATCTTCCAGATGTATTCCCCTGCAGGAGGTCGCAGCAGGATGGGGAGCAGAGGGGAGCAAGAGGTTTATTCCCATTTTCATGGGAATCTTTAACTCTGGTAATGCTAAAAACCATGTTTATTGTTCTATATTTTTATAATTTTCATATTTGCAAGGGGACTCTTTTCAGCTTGTGGTATGAATTCTGAGGTGCTGCAGAAACAGCACTGTTTCTGCATTAGAATCACATTTGCTTGTATCAGTCCATGTACTTAAATGGTTCTTCTTATCACAGTGTCACATAGTCTCAAAATCATTTTACAAATTTGATTGCACTGTCCTCCTGGAAAGTATCACCTTTTTACCTTCCTTCTTTCTTTTTTTTTCTTTTTAATAGATAATTTTTTTCTCTGTCCAGAATGACAGAAGCACTGGAAGAGAATGACCTATGGTTCTGGAATTGTAAGGGCACATTTGTATTTCAAACAATGTATTTGTTGTTCTTCTCAAAAGTAGATTGAAAGATGAACATTGTTGTTTGGTTGTTTTCTAAAAGCCACATTCAACAGGGAGATTATGAGCTTTCATTCCTGCCCAACACACTGCATCCTGCATGGCAGGCTTGATAGCACTGGACAAAAAAAGGCAGCTCTTGTTTTCTTTCTATTTGTTACTCAATATGTGAAATATTTTCATATCTGCAAATATTTTTCCATTATCATGTCTCTCTCCTCACGATGATAGAAGAGGTATGTTGTTTCTGACAGAAATACCAGCATAGAATATATATTTTGTCCTGATTTTTCCCTTATTTTGGGAGAAGAGTTGAAAATAGATTGTAAGAAAGGAAACTAATATGAATAGCAAAAGGATGTTTGATTTGGTTTTTTTTACAAACCTCTGTATTCTTCCTTGGCTTCTATTTTCTTGAAGGTTCTGATATTTGTAATTTGATAAATGATGATTTTATACATAATTACAATAAATTTTATTAATGTTTTCATTTACATTGCAGTAGTTCACAATTTTGTCCATTAATGAATACCTTGGAATCCTCAATGTCATTTTAAAATGACCCTTTTTTGTCTCCTTGGATTTGCAGAAGGGAAAAAGCAAGCGTGAAGCGAGTATAAGTCGACACAATCTGTGTAGTTTTGAGGAATATAAATTGTTCATTAATTTTGTGAACTTTCTAGCTCTGAGGCTTCAGGGATGGTTCATCTATTAACTACTGCACTGGTGATCATCTTAGCATAGATACGCAGCTAATGTAACGAATGCATTAGTCCTGAAAAAGGCAAATAAGTTGGACAATACAAGGTAAATACCACACATAACAAGGTGATGTTGTATGGTACTAATACTGAGGTTAGGGAGAGGGGTTTGTTTTACCAGCTCAATACACAAGCTCTCTTTATATAAATTCTTAAGGGCTTGAGAAACTTTTGCATGTACCATTAAAAGGCTCTCTTTTAATTCATGATACTACACACTTGGAGCAGGCGGTAAATTGGTTCTCTCTTACCAGGTGAGGCAAAAATGAACACTCATGCCAGCTTGACCTTGCTTAATCTGAAATCCAAGTCCAGCTCTTTTCTTTGTCAGTGGATGTAGAGAAAGCTTACCTGTTTTCTTTCAGAAATGTGAACTAACTAGAACCGTTTTTCTAATTTCAGCAACTTCTCAAAAGCAAACGCTGTTCCTCTCAAATGCTTCTGTTTACTTGATATCCCAACAAATTCCATATCTCATTCAAAAGGGAAGAAATGTAACCCTATGTACTACAGGCAACTCACAGCAGTGATGATTGCTTTTCTTAGTAATTGCATCAGAAGAGTGCAAGTAGCTGCCATGTATAATTTACAGGAGATAAATCTGTCTACACAAAAAATACTGCTTAAGGATTGTATAGAACATCAGTGTGAATGGATGGTGAAGACAGTAGAAGTCTTTTTAGATGTCAGTCCCTGGTTGTCCTTGATATATTCAGAAGATTCAAGAATTAAAGGATTAACTAAATAAACGCATGTAACCTTGTCCTGGAGAAATGACCGACATATTACCATCTTTGGTGCTTCAGTAAGTATACTAATTGAGATAGTATTTCACTGTTGCTTTGATCAGTAGCTACAGGGCTACCTGTTACTTCTGTTCAGTACTGAGAAATGTTTCAGGGTCACTCAAACGTGGAAGGCATTGAAGATGACTTCACTCATTTGATGTAGATTACAGCAACTCTTTTGTTAGGTGTGAATGATGCATTAGTAATCTGGAAGTACACATAAAAAGCACCGGGAAATTCTAAATGCTATGTTTGACCCTTGCAATGCTGCTGTTACCCTAGCTGCAGCATAAGTAAGAGTTAAAGCTGCTGACAAAATAGGTATTTGGAAAAAGGCAAATTTTTTTATTATGTCAGTGTTTCCAATACCTAGTATACTGCTCCCTTCTTTGTCACAGAAGGAACTTCAAAGACCTAAAGTGTCTCCCCTTCATCACTCCTTTGCATGCAACACCCAGTCTTCTTCCTGAAAAAACACTGGGTAGAAGGCTCAAAGATGTGCACACCCGAACGCTAATGTTATGCAAATGACCAGTGGTTGTTTAAGTGCTGCTATATGCAGACAACTGGTCCTAGGAGTGACAGCCTTTCTGCTACATCTGCAAATCTTCTCTGAGAGAACATACAGGGTCTCTGGAAAAAAGGCACACCCCTAGCCCTGGCGTTTGCCTGGTGGTCTCCTTTATACTGGCATACTTGAGTGGAGACTGTTTGGAGAGACAGCCCTTGAAGCCCAGATCGCTACTACTTACAGTGCTGTCATCTCTGGCAGCCCAAAGAGGAAGAAAATACAGATTATTAACTAGTAACCATAAATGTGAATACACTACCCATATGCTTAGACTTTTGGTTTCTCTGGTGTCTCAGGCAAGCACAAGAAGTATGATAAATGTGGAGGGAAACCTTGATTTACTAAATCAAGCACTGATGTGTTTTCCGTTGATTCCTGAGGCCTCCTAAAGTAGAAAGCTGGGCTATTAACGGGTTTGCAAAGACCCCTTCAGGCAATGTCTTGGTTCTTCCTGAACAAAGCCACCAAATTTAACAGCCCCTCGGCTAGTGAGCCAATTCCCCCTCCAAAGGCAGTAGGGGACAACCTTCTTGTGTGGTGCCCTTGCTCCTGAGGGCACCTATGGCGGATGGTCCCCAAAATCCACAGAAAAGGGCGGCGATGGTGCAGAGCCACCTCGCCAGCTTGTCCTGGGGCAGTTGGTCGAGGTGGGCAGGGAGGTCCCACCGCCCTCGGAGCTGCCCTCCGTTCCCCCAGCTGCGGGGCTCCAGCCCGCTCAATCTCTTCCTTTACGCCGCGGCCCACCTGGGCGCTCCTTGCCCCTTCCGGTGCTGGGGAGGTGGGGAAGGAAGGTATGTGGAGGCTCGCTCCCGGTGCCGCAGCAGTGCAGGGTGGTGGTCGCTGCTTCTCCTTCCCTCCTGCCCACGGGCTGCCGGAGTAACCTGCAGCCAGGCGGCACTGCCAGGGCAGGCACCGCGCTCACTCCGCCGCGAGCGCCGACGAAAGCGGCCATGGCCAGCCACCGCCTGTGAACGCTGGAGGGGGCTCTTGGCCGCCTCCTCGCGCCGGCGGCTCCCCCTCCGGGAGGAGGCAGGGTTAGGGGAGGTGCAGCCGCGGCAGCGCGGTGAGCGGCGTCCAGTTCCCGCTCCCCTGGTCTGCAAGGAGGCAGCAGGGACCACCCCTCACCTCCCCCCCAAGTCCCCGTTGCGGCTTGCCCCTTTCTGCTCAGCGCCCATCTCGGTGGTCTCTCCCCGCTGCAAAGCCGGACATGGCGACCCTGCTCCTGCGAGCCCTCCGCTGTCCTCCTCCTCTCGCTGCCGTTACCACTCCTGCCGCCGCTTTCTCCTTCTCCTTCTCGCGGAGCTTTTAATGGCTCGGACCTCCGGCGGCCAAGCACGACTACCCCTGCACCAGCCGCAGCGAGGAGAGCCCGCAGGAGCCCTCGCAGCCCCAGCCCCGCGCACGGTAAGAGCGGCACGGCGAACAATGGGGCCGGGCGGGAGCGGTAGCGGGTGGCGCCCGCCCCACCGGGCACCGCGGTGAGGACTGCGGGGCAAGGCGGCGGGACCCACCCGAGGGGGCGGCGAGGGCATGAGAGGGAGCCGGCGGCGGGGAGCACTGCTTGTGCCGCCCCCTCCCCAGGCGGTGACAGCCGCGGGGCCCGGCGAACACCCCGCGGGTGCCGCTCAACCCCTCTTAATCCCATTACCGCGGGTAATCCGCAGGGAGGCACCGCGCCGAGCGGAGCTCGCACCGCCTTCCCTCCCCCGCTTTCCTCAGGCCACCGCGGCCGGGCACATTCCGGGTGGCGGCGAGGGCGGCCGCTCAACTTGGTGCCTTTTGTTTCGCCCTTGGGCTGGGACCCGGACCTGGCGGCAGGGCGTCCCCCCACCCCAAGGACAGCGGTTGCCCGGCGATGGGGCGGGAGCCCGGCGGAGACGCCCGGTGGCGGGCGGAGTTGGAGCGACAGACGTTCCTGGTGGCCCGAGGGAAGGTTTAGCTCAGGCCGGCAGCCGGCGAGGAGGCGCCGCTCCGGGGGAGGCGTGCGAGCGTTGCTAGCTTCCCTCCCCGTCTCTGTTCCAGGGCAGCTCGGGGAGGACGGGACGGCCCAGCCCGCGCGGCGGTGGACGCGGGCTCCTCGCTCGTCCCCCGGCGGTGCCGCCTCCCCGGTGTTTCCTGGGCGGCTGGAAGGGCCGCCGCCCGGTGCTTCCACCGCCTTCGCACCCAGGGGTGCGCCGAGGTGGCTATGGCCTGGTTCCGTCGACGCCTTTGCCATTGACTCACTCGTGCTCGAGCAGAAAAGTTCACCGTTTCCAAAGCGAAGTGTTTCCCCCTCTTCGGTAGGATCGGCCTCAACCGGACGTGAACCGCTGGGGAAAGTTTTGAGTAAACAGAAGTTTATTTTCAGAGCTCATGTGTAGTAGGCCTTCTCTTTCGCGACTCATCAGCTTGCTTTTTTTAAAGCAGATGTGCAAACTCCATGGAGGTTTCTTTTTTATTATTTTTTCACCTTAAGTTGCTGGATTTCCGTGATTGCTGGCATGAAATAAATGAAATGCATAGCGTATCTTTTTTGGTCACAGCCGTACTCTTACCGGGGTTTCCCTCAAAGAGATTTGTCCCTGGGGAGTGGAAAGATGGTTGTTCTAAAGGAACCTCTAAAGAAAAGATGATTGCTCTAAGTATCACTCAGCTGTATTATTATTTGTATCTTTCAGATACTTTGACTCTTGCTGCTTGTATTGCTGCCAATGTGTATTTACAGCAAGCAGCTGATGTTGGAATCAAGCCAACAAAAACAAAATTCTGATGTCCAGTTAAAAAAAGCCTCAACGTTCTCTTGATTTAAGGTATTCCCCTCCCCTACTTAGGGATCTTTATGAGGATTGCAGTATGTAGCTAATTAGTGGATCTGAGCCTTTCAGAAATGGGCCCACGTCCCGAGAAAGTACCAAATCCTCTTAGCTATGGCTCACGTGTCTGACCTGCTGGGGTCTTGAAGCTCTGCACTGGCTGACACAATAGGATGGGAGCTGTGTGTGCTGTGCCTGCTGTGTTTCATCGTAGGGATTGTAGTTATCCCAACATGCTCCTCTCTGGTAAGCTTTGTGCCTGGAACGGCAGGGCTGTTCATGAGGCCAGGTGAGAGCTTGTCTTCCCCTTTTGACATGGCCTTGCCTGGTACCAGAAGTGTCTGGTGCTGAGCAGACTGCCACATTTCTGTTGCCACGGATCCCACTTGACGTTTTTGCTTTCTAATTCAGATCTTCATTTTCTTAGGTAGGGCTTTGCTGTAGGATTGGGTAGAGTTTCTTTCCTTTGCACATAGCAAAGGTGAGGGGTTAAATGTAATACATCGAATTACAATGGTTATTTTTGAAAGCTTGGACATTGCTGCATCAGCCCAAACACACTGTAAATTCTTTTATCCCTACAGACTTAAGTTCAAATGTAGCTGTGAAAGGGATCATTGGCAGTAGAGCCAACTGTCATCATTGCAGAAAGGGGTTAGAAAACAGTATTTGCTTGGGTTTTTTGCAGTACCTTGTGTACAGCCAACTAAATTGTGGGGGTTTGTTTCTTTTGCTTTCTGTTTTCTTGGACAAATGAAACAAACTAGGAAAGTGAGCAGAGTGTTTAACACACAGTAAGGTGGGCCTTCAGAATACCACAAACTGGTAACAAAATCAAGAGTGTAATACCGAAACCATACTTCTATGTAATGGCTGGACTTCAAATTGGAAATCTTAATCATTTTCTGATCAATATCTTAAAGCAGACTACTTGTAACCAAACTTTTTGAGGGAAAATTGTGGCTGATAAATGACCAAAGAGGAAATACCACTTAAATGCAATGGTTTGAAAAAGAAAAGGGAAAAACTTGCTTTAGGAGGTGTATTTCTGCATTAAAATTCAGATATAGAATTCTGAATTTATAGAGCTGTTATTTTTTCCTGATGATTTTACATTTGTCTGACTTAGGAAAAAATCCAAACTTCCACTTAAGAAATTCATATATGATGAAAATTAGCAGCTCTTTGTAGAAAATATAAAAGCTCTTGACACTGTTGAGTGCTGGCAGCTTTTTAGATGATGTATGCTTCATGATGGACCTGTGCCGAAGAAATGCTTCTCTGGTTTGAAATATCTTTACAGTAAGTCTTTGGCTTGCTCTTGGCTGTGGATTTCTAAAATGGACTGACTGGTGCCGTGACTCCCTAACTGGGATCTGTTAAGGCATGAAGCTGGGAAAGATGGTCCATGGGACCATAGTGTTTTCACAGTGTTAGCAGTGACAAGTTTCTTGATGGGCAGAGAAATTTCAAGGCTGCCAGTGAGCTAAAGAATCATGTGTATGTCACTGACTGCGTGTGTCCCCTCAGGTTTTGTAAGGTGGGAAACAGTGCAGAGAACAACACTGCATCTTCTTTGGTTGTTCATGGTTATCCATCCCGCTTTCCTGAGACTGGAATTTGGAGTGCAGATCAGTGCTCTGACCTCATAGTCTCCTCTACTTTGTTTGATCTTCCCCATCTCTTTTCTTGGGTAAATGCAGAGCTACATCTTGCTGATTACAGCAGAGATTTGGGTCCAGAACTTCACTAATAGAATTGACTCATCTCGTGTTTTTAAACTTACATTCATAATTAAGAAGTAGATTTTGCAGCTGTAGGAGTGGGTTGCAAAACCTGATTAAAGCTCTGTATTATTAACCTTGCTTACAGTCTAGTGCAGAATCAATGTATCTGTGTTGTAGTTTCCATACTCTGCTGGGATGTTAAGAAACTTACTAACTTTGGTTTCTGGTGGTTTGGTTTGGTTTTTGTTGTGTGTGTTTTGGGGGTTTTTTTTAACATTGTTTTTCTCATGGTGCTAATCTGTGCCAGTGTCCTTATGTTGCATGATAAAAATGCTGTTTATTGAATTTTAGTCCACCGACTTATCCTGCTTTTTCTGTTTATTATTTTAGAAGTTGTCATGTTTATCTTAAAAGGGCCTTTTGCAGACTTAATTTTTTTTTCCTTCCCACTCCTCCTTTTCTCCCTCCCTGTGTATTTTTCTGACTGGTAGGTGCTGAGTAGGTGAAGTTTCTAGTTTACAGAAGGACTGAAGGGTTAGGGAGAATAAAGGGGCAATTTGCTTTTCTGGTTGTGAAGGCACAGAAGATGAATTGTAGAGGTATAAAAGGTCAGGAGGCTCAGTCAGCTTTAAATCTGTGCAAAATGTCAGTAAACTTGGCCTGCAGAAGTATAGGCATATCAGACATTTAGGTCAGTCTTTATCAGATGTGGACACTCTCTTGTTCGTAATCAGTTGCAGAATGATGGGCTTTTTAGCCTTCTCTGTAATGAAGTAGACTTGATTAAATATTATGAGAAATGAAAGCATGATAGGCCTTTTGGGGGATTTGAGATACAGGGTATGCAGCTATGTTGTGGGGGTTTTTTAGTATGGAAATATAAAAGAGGGAAATTAATTTTAGTGTTTAGTTCAGAAAGGGCTTAAAGAATGGTGACTGTTAGTTGCTACTCGGATAAAATGAAGCTTTGTTGAAGTTCATGAAGGTGATAAAGTTCTGTTTTCTGTTGATCTTGAAGGGAACTGTGATTTCTGTAATGTGCCCTTGAACGTTACACAGTAAAGTCTGCACTGTAAAACCTGGTTCTGTGTCACTGTATAAAATGGAGGAAAGAACTTTCTCAAGCCATGAAACCTGGATACTGAGGGTTACAGAGGAAAATTTCTGTACAACCTGTGAGTAATAGTTAGGGGGCTGGGTGGTATTTTAATACAAGGCAGGGATGATGTTTCCAGGCTGTTTTCTTTCCCAGGTTATAAATTGGGTGTAGTGGTAAAGCCCACTGAAAGGTGGGAAAATGTCTCTGAGACAGTGTTGCTGGTTCCCTAACTGGTGATACGTTGTCTTTGCAGTGCTCTGCTGCTTGCCATTAAAATGAGGGGTATTTTGCTACCTTGTCATCAGTGCTGGATGTTGCTGTCCCATAGTATAAGATTTCTCAAATGAGTAGTAATATTAATGATGATTTAAATCCCATTTTCCTTCCAAATATGCTGGCTTGGGGAGCCCAAGTAATGGTTTGGACCTTGCAGGGTGACTGAATTTGCCATTATGGAAGTACGTTAAGAGACTATTGCACTCCAATTTGTTGTGTGATTCTCCTGTTTTGCAAGACTTCTTAAGTTGCCCTTTCAGGCTTTTTCCCCTCATTGGGTATGTTAACACAGAAGTGAAAAGAGTAAGTTGTGCAACCAAAGGAGACCTTCTCTTCCTCCCCCAAGGTATAAGCATCCCCAAAGCATCTATTTCTGTAATACTCAAGATATTTAGGTGTGTAATACCCAAAGTATTATAGAAACTTTGTATCTGGAGAAGTGTCACATAGACAGTTATGTCTGAGGAAGTACAGAGATATTGGTAGCAAGCCATCAGTACTGGTTGGAAACAGCAGTGTCTGAGTATGCTCTGTATACATAGAGGAAATGGGATTGCTGCCTCTGGTACCTGCATTGTCTTGTACAAAACATTGCTAAGGAACAGCAAGCCTTTTTAAAGGTCAAAAGATGACTTAGTGGTAAATAGAAAAACCTAGCAGTAATAGGGGAGAGTTGGTGTAGTTGGATGCTTCCTTCTCTGGTCTGGGGCTGCTGCTTCAGCTGACTGCTCTTGGCCTTTCATGGCTTTCACTCCTGAGTACTGCAGGACCAGTTGATTGATTGCTGGTCCCTAGCAATACTGACAACTGCACCTCCTTAGTCAAGGACCCTTCTTTTCAGTCACCTGCACCACAGGCACAGGTCAAGAAGGCATTTGTCAGTTTATTCAAATAGTGAGTGTGGCACAAAGGACTAGCTGCTCAGTAACCTCTGTACATTTAATTGGCTCTTGCTGCTCTGCTTTGTGCATTTTTCTGTTAGTTATGCTCTTTCAAATCTTTTTTTTTTTCCTTTGCCTGCATTAAGCACTTGAGCTGCAGACATTGTCTGTTCGTTTTTTCACCTCTAAGTGTTATTTTTGGACGTGTCCCAGCCTCTGTCTCCCCACTGAACAATACCAAAGGTGTTCTGCAGGGACCTTTGCTAGCCCAGCAATGGAGCACCAGCAGGCTGCTCATTAGTCTTTTATGTCTCTCCTTATCAGTTTTACTGTGAAACTCCCTATCGCTTCGGTTGCACATGTTAGAATAATTAGGCTTCCTGTTCGGCAGGTTTGTGTGGCATTCATTTTGGCCTGAAAGTTCAGGGGAGGGGAAGGCTACTATTAAATTATGTGAAATGGCAAGTGTCTTTGGTAGGTGCCTTTTTCCATTACAAGGTGGGTTTAAAACATGACCTTGCACAAAGAGAGGCAAGAAGACTGAGCAGACTTCCATGCTACTTTTGTAGGTGTTTTCCCTTGCATTAGTAAATAAGTGAAAATAAATCTGAAAATTAAACCTCAATTTTAAGAGGAAAAGAGAGGGTGGTGATACTTCTATTTGGTTGGAACGGGGCTACCATCATGCAGAGGATCTGGGAACACAGCAGGTGGACTTGGAGCTTGTCTTCCTATGATTGTGGTAAGGGAGGATGGGGTGTCTTTTAGGGGTTAAGGATTTTTTTTCTCTTCCTCTCTTTGTCTCTTTCATTTCTTGAATTACCTTGGAGTTTGCTGCTGCTTATGGCTTACCATCAAAGTGAAATGAATTTGATTTGTTTTATTTTGTTAATTCTCTGCAGTCTTATGATTGTAATAACAGTGATTACAACTGAGGCGTCTCTGGCCAGCTCTTGCTGTGGTGCGTAGTAGTAGTGTTTCTTTCAGATTAAGGAGAAGTATGCCTTGTTTAATTTGTTCTGCCTGAGGTTATTTTCTCAAAACATCAAGGCTAAAAAGGAAGGTAGAGGTCTTGTGAAAGTAAGAATCTGCAGAAATTGTAGTGTTTTATCTCAGGAGTTTCCTATTTCCAGGGCTGTATTGGTGTTCAGGCCATTAACAATATGAAAAATACCAAAGGGAGAATGGGGAAGAGAGATTCAGTTGCTGTACCTTTTAGAGAATTAAGAGTGTATATAGCTTTAAGCACCGAGTAGTTTCAGTGTATTATAGAAGTTAAACTTAGTTTGGGTGAATCTGTAAGATTAGCCTCCTCGGAGATAATTTTCAGTCATTTTGTTTGAAGACCTTGGCTCCTGTCTTATGTTGGAAATTCCTCCTGAAAATCTCTTCTGCGTTGTTTGTAAACCCTAAACCCATTAATGTTTACCTTTAACATATAAACATTCAATAGTTTTCTTGTTTTTTTTCAATGGAACCGTCAGTATGCACATGTAGGAATATAGACTGTACTGTTGTGGCATCATAACCTGTGTTTTCATTAGCTGTTTTTTACAACTTAGCTGAAGTAACTGGTGTAATGTGGAAAGTAAAACTGGGGTTTTTTTTTGGTGCAAAGCACTGTTGTTTTCCTCCTGCGACCTTTGAAATGCTGAGCATAATTTTCAGTACTATGAAAAATAAAATACTAGAAACCATGAAAAGAAACATAAAACAAGCAAAAAGGAAAAGATACAGTCAATAAATATTGAACCTGAAGCTAGTAGAAAATATCCTCAAAGTGCCTCAATAGCAAATAAATAAACCAGAGACAAAGCAGATGGAGTGATAGTATCACAGTGGAGAGAAGAGCAAGTGACTCTGCCATTTGAATGTAAAAATGGTTTTAAATGGCATCCTAATTAAGTGCTGATCAGAGCTCTGTGTTACTAATAATATTTGAACTTTAGGTAAGTCACAAACAGCACAATTCCAAGCACTGTTTGCCTAAAACATGTGAGTTGGAAGTGAACCTCTAAGAGAATAATTTCTAAACAGACCTGTAGGATAGAAGTTGCTGATGGTAACTTTATAGGACAGGTTTTTCCATTTCATTTTTTTTTCATATTATTTACAATTAGGGCTTGAATGGTAATACTGCTTTGTTTCTGACTGTTCTCTGTCTGTACTTCTGTAAACTGTTGGGTAACTTCAACCATGTTAGACAAACAGTGAAGCTTAATTTAAAAAGTAAGCACTAGATAGAGGAGAAACTCAAATCACTACAGCTGTTGCTGGAGGTCATTTAAGTTGCCTGTCAGCTTCCCGATCACCACATGTGTTGGCTGTGTTGGCCGGGTAGTCACATAGGTAATGCTCACCGCAAATGCAGCTTCATGCCATCTAATTAGCAGTGAGTAAATAGGGCAGTGTCGAGACAGGGGTCAGGAAGGCTGGCAGGGCAAGAAGTGTGTGGTGGAGTGAGCCCTGCAGCAGCTGGCATCTTGTTTTGCAGGGGCTGAGGGAAGAGCATCAGTTGGGTGGAAACCAATTTTTAATAGCTGTATTGGTCGCCATATGTGAGCACGTTTACACAGTGGCTCTTAGTGGGGAGGAAACAAACCTAGCACTAGTGAAGACTGTCCAGAAAGTGAAATCTTTATAAAAAACTTTGGCCATGTTGGCATCAAGTGCAATTTCCCACAGTTATTTGGAAATACTTCCCGTAGGCATGAAGTAGTGCACTGTTACCCAACTGTTATCCTCTGTTACACTGTTATCACCTAAGGGATCGTACAAGAAAAGGATACCTGCGTAAAGTTCACCTCCAGTTGTCCGGCTTTTTAAGCCTCATATCTGCAGCAGTTCTGGGCTAACTCTGGAGCAGAAAGCATTTTAGAGAATGGTGATCTGAGAACAGTTCCAGCTTGGCAAGGAAGATGTGATTTGGAGATGTGGAAGAGAAAATTAATCAGAATAATAGGTCTGGCCCTCGCAAGTAGATTGAACTTAATGAAATTAATATCTGAAAATTAATTATAAAACCAACTTGATCCTATATAACAGGACCTAAGAGGATGTTTTATAATCTGCAAGTAACTCCAGGATTTTTATGTAGAGGAGTTCCCTGGAGTGGAATAAGAATATCTGCTTTTGTTTTCCCATAGAATATATGAACTGTAGTAAACAATCCCACTTCACTCATGTGCATATATTTCCTGTTGCAATCATGCAACAGTTTGGCTCAACTTGGGAAAGGCTGAAAAGCCCAAGAGCTGGATTGTAAAGTATCAGCTGGGTAAAAGTTTCCTAAAGTATTTTGGCGGTATCTGACTCTTGGGAGGGGGAAATACTGCAGCAATTTACAATTTGTATGTGTGTTTATTAACCAATGAGTGAATTTATTCTAAGCATTTGCTGGCTTTTCCTCCTCTCTTTTTCCTCCTCCTCCTCTCTTTTTCCTCCTCCTCCTCTCTTTTTCCTCCTCCTCCTCCTCCTCTTCTCTTTTTCCTCCTCCTCTTCTCTTTTTCCTCCTCCTCCTCCTCCTCCTCTTCTCTTTTTCCTCCTCCTCCTCCTCCTCCTCTTCTCTTTTTCCTCCTCCTCCTCCTCTTCTCTTTTTCCTCCTCTTTTTCTAGGCTAAATTTAATTGGAATTTCATCAGGAGGACAAGCTAGTCTGGTTATTTCTGAATGTGTTTAAGGAAAGTTTCATAACTCCTTTGCTGGTATTCTTCCAGTAAGGCCTGATCATTTTTATCTACAAAGTTTAAAGCTTGAAGGGACAATAAAGACTCAAATCAATCGGAAGTAATTGCAGCTAGATCATCAGCATAGTTTTGTTTAATTTGCAGTGTTTATATAGTGCTCTTCTGTTGAGGAAGTTTAATCAAATTCCCTGCACTGTGAGGGACTGCAGGGAGGAATGGCAACAATCCAGGTGCTTGTTTTGAGGCCTCTACCATATAGATATATATGTATTTCTGCATTTGGGATACAAAGATTTTTAATACTTGATGCCACAACTTGAGTGGTTCCTCTGTAACTTGGCAAGAGGACGAAGGAGCTCCCTGTTGGTTGGGTGCTTTCTGGGGTGCCAGGCTTGTCCCTCAGTTCTCTTAAAGCATGAAGAGAGAAGAGCTCCACTTTTAACTTAAAATCACACAGCAACAGAGGTGTGAAATGAGTCTTTTGAATGTTAATACAGTGAGTACAATTGTGTTAATAATATGTCCTTGCTATTTTGTAATAGACAGAATAGCTCCTGGCTCACTGCTCGTTGTTTGTACTTCTTGTTTAAGTGTGCTGTGTTACAGTGCTCGTCTTTGAGGGCTGTGTTGGTGGTGGTGCCTGATACAGTATTACACTGTACAGTGCTAGAATCCTTAACTCCCAAGTTTGAGAGTGTGTGGTGTGAAATGTCTTGAAGGAATAAGATTTAATGGGGACAGTTACAAAGCAAAAGTCTTGACCTTTGAATGCATGAAACATTGCGGGGGATTATCCTTACCCAATATGCAAATAGTTCACATTAGAGGGAAGAACAGTAACCTATTTTTTTTGAGTCTGTTTCTTTTTTAATACCTTCACTCCCCCTTCTTTCCCCTCCTCAAAATTCCTATATGCATATACTGTCAGCGTTTTAGTAATAAGTATGTTTTGGTTTTTTTTTTTCTGATTCACTAACAAGACTGCATTTCTTTCAGGGTGAAAGAAAACCATGATGTAAATCGAAGTTCTATGATTCTGTTTCTGCACATCATGTGTGCTGCTGTTGGCAGTCCTGGGCAGAGCCATTCCTCTTGTCTTAGTTTTGATGACAACTTGTAAGAAAAAAGAAACCTGACAATACTGTTGTCATTGCAAGACTGAGATTACAGACATGTATTTAGTGAATAGAAGTTGATGAATATACCTTTTCTTCATGAAATAAAGGATGAAGAGTCTGCAGTCTGAATTGTTTCTTTAACGAAGGTGGGATGGGTGTTTCTGATGCTACTTTTATCAGGTTTTCAGGTAGTAAGAATTATCTGATTCTCTAAAGCTGGCTACATTGATTATTAGTACAATATTTACTTGTTTTTTCTTCTTGAATTTTATGCATGTTTTTATTTCCCACCCCTTTTTTAATGCAGTTGCATCATTCTATAGTATTTACCCATAATATTTGTATTTATCTATTCCATTGATAAACATGTCCTTCCATGACATTTACCTTATGTTTTGTAAAGTTTCAGTAAGTTTGTAGCCAAAATTCTTGCTGGAACTTGTTAGCTGTTCAGTTACATCTTCAACAAAAGTTTAAGTATTTAAGTTTTGAGCAATACTGTTTTTCCATTAGTCTTACAGCTTTCTTAGCAGTAGGAGAATGCAAATCTTTGGAGGCTCATTAGGGGGTTTTGATGGCCCAATAAAACTGCTTTTTTTTTTTTTTTTTTTTTTTTTTNTTTTTTTTTTTTTTTTTTTTTTTGCATGAAGCCTTTAAATGCTGCAAGAGATCTTTTATATGATTGGTATGATTAAAAAGGACTGCAAGTGTCAAGCCTGGTATTGGACAGTTATCTTGATGGATTTGTTAGAGGCTTTTTTCCCTTCTCCCTTGTGGAAAATACAGTCAGCTAAAGATTTTCTTTGTGTTCATCACAAGATTCAAATTTAAAATGATTTTTAAATTCTGTGCTTTGTCATGTAAGTTCTACAAGCACTTTGTCCTTTACAATATGATTAAGAAAGAAAAACTTTAACTTAGAATTATACAATGTCCTGCGTTGGAAGGGACCCTTGAGGATCATTGAGTCCAGCTCCTGTCCATGCACAGGACAAACCCAAAAATTACACCATGTACCTGAGGGTGTTGTCCAAACACTTACTGAATTCTGTCAGGCTTGGTGCTGTAACTCCCTCCCTTGGGAGCCAGTTCCAGTGCTCCACCACCCTCTGAGTGAAGAACCTTTTCCTAAACTCTAACCTAAACCTGTCCTGGCAGAGCTTCATGCCATTCCCTCAGGTCCTTTTAGAGGGTACCAGAGAGAAGAGATCAGCTCCTGCCCTTGTACTCAGCTTGCAGACCACATCCCTTACATGCTCCTACACTTCACTATCTTGCAAATGGTTTGTTCCCTTGCTGCTCTACTGTGGCAGTCTTCTTGTTTTCCTGGGAAGCTTTTGTTCTGCTCTGGGTTATCCAGTTCTAGAACAGATAATTATGTGTTAAGATGAAGCTCTTCAGAAGGACTCACAGTGCAATAGTTTGTTTTCATGGCAATTGGCTTTCCAGAAAGATCATGTGTAACCTAGTTACTGGACCAGTAGATCTATCACTGTGCCATCTTCCATGTTATATAAAATATTCAATACATTTGATTTCTTGAAATGTAACTGCTCATTATATTTGTGCTGAGCTAAAGCAGTTTGTGATTAATAACCTCAAGGTTCCCATTTGTTCCCATATACTTAGTAATTTTATCTATGTTAGTAAGGCAGAATGATCTATTTTGGTTAGAATATCTGGGGTTTGAGCTGAAGGATGATAGCAAAAGTGTATCTTGGATTTTCTTGGGTATGCTAAAGACAAAGAATAAAAGTAAAATACCAAAAATGTTAGTGGAGTGGGAATTCTTTTTTGGTAAGATGTTAGAAACTTTAGTTAGACTGTGAAAGCTATAAAGTGTGACCCTTGCTTTTTATAACTGTCTTTAATAGGAAGTGCATTTGTATGTTTGTCATTGTTCTAAGATACTTAAAGCAAGCCTGACTTTACTACAGGAATTCTGTAAGGTGCCACTATGCTTTACATCCAGTAACAGAAGATTTCTACTGCCTGACAGTACATATTCCCTACTGACTGAGAGAGACACTCTTTGTTTTGTTTTTTTATTTTGGTTATATTAATGCAGCTTCGAAGACTTTTCACTGACTGAATCCCTTCAGAGAGCTGCCTAAAGGATATCCTATTTTAGCAGAACATGCAAAAAGTCAGAGTCACTTTGCAAGCTGAGGGCTATGGTTGAATATTATTTCCCTTAAAGCACTGTTGCATTTGGCTGTTCTGCTGGTTCTTCATGCTTAGAATTTATTAATTGGGGGGAAAAAAACTTTGAAAGGATTGAATAATAATGTCCATGGGTTTTTTCCATTACATTGCCTTCCATTGAAAAAAAGTCACGTATTTTTTCCTTAACTTTCAAGATCTAACAGCTTCATAGATAGTTGATGTTTATCCATTTTTTATATTTTACATGCTTCAGGCAGATGAGAACCAGGTAGGAGTTTTATTTAAACTTGGTGAACAAAGAAGTGTAATTCGCTTAGCAGCTGAACTTTCTGAGACAACAATACAGGAAAAACTGCGTAGGCATGAAACCCAGGATCCACCAGAGCAAACCCAGATGTCCATGGTGAAACTGCAGGGTTTGGCCATGAACACAGCTGATAACTAAAGAGTAGTAACAGTTTATCTTCAGTCCATGTGATGCATGACCTTGCTGCATTGCATGGGCTGAGAACACTGCAGTTTCCCCAAGCATGCCAGAGCTGATCTGGGAAAATCTTACTGGGAGAAGGTGAGAATTAGGGCTTGCTAGACACCAGCAGATAATGTTGTTGCATGTGACCTTTGTTTTATTTTTTCCCCTGTAGCCCCTTACTGCAAAGTTTAAGTGTTTTGCAAGCTTTTAAGTTTTGTGATACAATTACTGAGCAAAATGGGTTCTGTTTCTGTAATCTTTAACAGCAAGTAGAGCTTATCAAAATTATTGCAAGATTAGAAGATGACTGGTTTGTATTTAGAGATTATTTTACCGTAGTTAGGACTTCAGGTCCTTTCTGGTGTGAATATTTTACTCTACGTATGAGTTGTTGTGTGCTACTGGGCCACTTGCACGCTTTCCAGGGATTGCTCAAACCTCCTCTGAAGTGTTACCCTAGCTAGTCCGTTAAAATTTGCATTTACTACCACAGTTATGTCATCTTTGGTACTGTTCTGTAAGTACTTCATAGTTTGACTTAAGTTGCATCTATACAGCCTTCTCTTGATTTCTGCAGAAACCCCACTTTTTTCAGACAGAAATGTTTCAGGTGGCATTTCTTGGAGGGGCAGGAGGGAAAAAGGGCTTCCATGCCTCTTGTTCAGTAAATAGGCTTTTTTCCAACACCACTTTCTTCTGTGCTTGATTCCTGGATGATCATCTCATTAAGAGCATCTTTGTCTGCACAGTGAGCCAGAAAGGCTGGCATTCTTTAGCTGCATGCAACTTGAAATTCAGCCTATACTGGTAGGAAAAGAGAAATTGATCTGTATTTTTGTTGTGGCATGCTATTGTGGGCTGCAGGATCTAAGGCCTAGCAGAAGGGAAACTGGACAAGGCCAAAGTCAGTTTCTCACAAGAAAGCAGTTAGCCTGGGAGAGAAGGTGGGAGTCACCTAGCAGGAGCTTTTGCAGCTGCACACGGAGACCTCGGGGCCCCACATAGCCTTAACATCTTATCCTTCCCAAACCACACAGCACCAGTCTTAACACATTCACATTTCTTTGAAGTGCACTGTTTTATCCTCATTTATGGTAGTTGTTTTTACTAGTAACTGTTGCTTCCTAATTGGTCAATTTAATTTGTATGTGTAAGTGTCACTTGCTAATTGGTCATTATTCTTTCTGTAAAGGTATAAAAGACACTTGCTAACAATAGCGCGGTGCTAGCCAATTTCTCTTGTATATACCTTTTCTACCTGTGACTGTTGTATTTCTTCTTGGCCTATACTTCATACTTTGTAGATTAAACGCGACCACCACTGCACATCTTTTGTCTGTGTGTGTGTCAGATCTGTCTGAAAATCCCTCTTCTGAATCTTGTCGTGCACGGCATATTGTCATGCTGCGACATATTTTCACTTTTATACTCTCACAAAACAAAAAGGTGTGGAAACATGGAAACCAGTAAGATTTCTTTCTTGAAGCAGGAGGGAAAGATCCCTCTTTCTGAAGCATTCCAGCATTCTTACAGCTCGTTTTTGCATAGATGTGTTGGGAATCTCTGTAACGCAAACCATTCATTTACCAGATCTTATTCTGTGGTCTGGTTGAGGCAGAGCACTTGTTTGATGGCTGCTTCATGCCATATCTCTGCTTATGCTTCCTTGGAGCTTGGTGAAAGTCTGTGGGATCTGTTAGGATAGCCTGGAGGGTGCTGTGGCAGCATGAGTTCGGAGAGAACTGGAATGAGGAGCTGTGAAAGCACTGAGGAACTGGCAAAGAAAATTTTGAACTTAGATGTCTTTTCTTGAAATAATAATGAGAGGTCATGTCCCAAATATTGGCAGCAGTCTGCTTGTATTTCACAGGATTTTGTGTAAGATTGTTTCAGGGTGGAAGCAACAACTGGGAAACATTAACTTAAAATCTGTAATGTGTCATGGCTGCATTCATAGACTCATAGAATGGTTAGAGTTGGAAGGGACCTTTGGAGGTCATGTAACCCAGTCCCCCTGCAGTGAGCAGGGACACCTATAACTTGATCAGGTTGCTCAGAGCCCTGTCCAACCTGACCTTGAACGTTTCCTGGGATGTGGCATCTATTCCTTCTCTGGGCAACATGGTCCAGTGTTTCACCACCTGCATTGTGAAAAAATCCTTCTAATATCCAGTCTAAATCTCCCCTACTTCAGTTTAAAACCATTATGTTTGTCCTCTCACAGGACAGAACTGGCCCCATCTTTCTTATAGGCTTCTTTAAGTATTGAAAGTCCACAATGAGGTCTCCCCAGAGCCTTTTCTTCTCCAAACTCAACAACCATAGCTCTCTCCATGTTTAATACAGACCTTGTGAAGTAGCAAAGCTGTGGATGATAAGCAGATTGACATCAGAAAAAATGAAGTAGGTCAAATGATGCATTTTTTATACTGTCATTTATTGTACATAGTCATTTAAAATACACAAGACAAGTGGGGGAGAGCTACCCTTTAAATTTTTTAGATCTCTATTTTAGTGTCTTTACAGTGGATAAAATGCTGCTTTTTAAATTTTTCCAAGTGTTAAGTGCTCTTAATTTTTTTGAGCAGAAAATCTTTTGTGTTACATGTTTGCTTTCAATTTAGCTACCAGATGCAGAGACAATGGTTTTTTGTCTGCTTAACTCTGTAGTAAGAATTCATCTGGGAGCTCAGAAAGTAGGAAAGCTTTTTCTTCTTCTTTTGTCTCTTTTTATCTGTGAACAAAATAATCCAATGGGAGAAAATTAGGATTATGTTCATTAAAGCTTGAAGCACAGAAGGAACTCCAGATATCTAAGTGAAGGCATCATGCAAATAAGGTATCTCAGTCTTAGTGGTTTTTAGATACCTAATAGAATTTCTTGATCCTTCAGTAAATTTGGCTGTTAATGGATTGAAAAAATGATTATAGTCACCAAATCTTTATCTCTCCATTGTCTAATAAATTATTCTGTTTTAAGTAGCAGTCTTGTTTGTGGTAAAGTTTTTCATTTTCTGATGCATTTTTAGGGCTTAAGTTTATTTTCTTCCAAAGGCAGTGCCACAGAGGAATTGGCAACTCATTATAAAGAAACAAATCCATGGCTAATTTCTAAAAGAAGTGATAGAAAAGCAAGAAATGTAAAGAAGACTGCATCACACTTAGAAAAGTGTGTAAATATCATGTAACCTGATGGTTATGGAAAAAGGTATGGAAAGTGTGTAAAAATTAAATCTAGTCTTCCACTGCAGATGAGTCTCTGAGATGTGTCAACTGACAGAAATGAAACTTGAGAGAAAATGACAAAAGCAATTTCTATGTAAGGTTTTGTCCTTACTAATATGTTTACTTCCCAATAATGACTTAAGCCATCTATTTTATCTTTTCTTTCATTTGAACCATAAAATTTACCTAAAAATACTTCAGAAATAGTCTTATGCCATTCTTTTTTTTTTTTTTTTTAACATCCCCAAGTTTGATGTACCAGAGGAGCATGTTTTGAGCCATGGAGGTGAGTTAAAAGGAACACTGCCAAGGTCCAGACTACAAAATAAATTTATCTGTATTAAATGATGAAGGATAAATGAATAGAAAGTTGGGGGGTTTTTGCGTGTGGTTTGTGGGGTTTTGTTTGTTATGGTGATGACTTTTTTTCTGTGCTCTTTTTTTGTGGGTTGGTGTCTTTGTTTGGGGTGGTTTCATTTTTGCTATTTCTTATGCTTTGCTGCAGAAGAATAACCAATTCTTTTCAAGCAAGGCATGTGATATTACTACTACTAGTCCTAGTCTGGGAGGTTCAATGTCTTAAGAGATGTGTGAGCCTCCAATACATGTTCAATGTGCTTGTCTATGAGATATTTTCACCTCATTTTCCCCTGCAGACTACTTTGTGCATGCCTCGTTTTGTATTCAGATGAGATTTCTGTCCCCTACACATGTGAACTTGAATTTCCTGCCCTTTCACATGTTGGGAAGAGAATGGAATAACCTGCAAGCAGATCCTCAGAAGCACAATTCCTGGAAACTCTATACTGTTGTGGGCATGTTTATTTGCTACTTGTCTCCTTGCTGTGATAACCTCAGCTTTTTGAGGAAGGGAGCAGACAGTTTATTTAAAAACCTGTTCTAGCAAAATGTCATTTACATAAGCAACAGTAGATGCCTTCATGCTTCTGGACTCTTATTTGCCTTTACAGAGACTGGGAAGACTCTTTCTGTGAGTCTGATTAAAGGATGCCTGAAGTCTAGAGGTACATTAGCCTCTAAAGTTAGAGAGTTCTTCAGCAAGGCAAGACTGAAAACTAATCTCATGTATGCCTAAAGAAATTGAAAGGGGCTATACTTGAACTTTTCAAAGTGATCAGGAGCTTAGTCCAGAGTTCAGGCTCCATTTTTGTTTGTAGTCTGAGGCTGTTCTGCCTTCTGGTCTTAGTGAAGTTGGAGGATAAAGAAATGTCTTTGGTGACATGGTAAGGCTTTGCAGTGTGTTTTCATGCCCTTCTACTCCCTTTGCCCAGCTGCTTCCTCTGTGGTTGCATCCAAGCCTGAACTTTACATTATTGAGACATTTTTAGTTTTTGCTTGGATGCTACCTGGGTACGACTGGGTACCAGAAATTGGCTACTTTGCATAGATCTGCCTGCTGCCCTCTTTTAACAATATGAAAACTTAAGCACTTTTTATTTCTGGATCTGGATCTGGAAGGGGTAGTGATGCTGGTGACATTCATTCCCAAAATGTTCCTCTTTGTTCTGTGGGTAGTCACAGACCCTCCCAAAGACAAACAGAATGAGGGAGCAGTTAAATAACCTTTGGTTTAGGTGAGAAAAGGCCTTGTGAGACTGAACACAGAGGCTTGTGCTGAACAGTTAGAGCACTGCTGGTGGTTGACTTCTTTGTCTGAGTCCTGGGCTCTGAATGATTCCTGAACAATGCAAAGCAACATGTTAAAAATCCTCTCTTTTTATGGCAGTGAATGTTGTAGTGGTATTACCAAAAGGTTTAGCAGATTTCCCTGGAAAACATTCTTTGCTACAGCAGTTTGGCTTGCAGATTGAACCTGGTTACAGGGAAGGCTGGATGTTTGCAGACATCTTGTAGATAAGCTGTCTGGAGCACTTAGCAGTTAGAGGTGCAAAGTCTAGAGGCTGTATATAGAAAGAAATGGAGGCATGGGGTGCAGTACCCCCAAAATGCCCCTTCTGGGCTGTAGTACGTTAAAAACATGTCAAGAATGTGTCTGGTATTGGGCAAAGTGAACTATTAGGGCAAAGATTCCTGCTGGTGAGGAGGGCTTGCAGAAAGCTGTCAAGCCTGGTGCAGCATAGTTTCCATTCCTTCACAGAGTTTGTTTGAAAAATACCCAAATCATAAGCTGCTGAAATTGGAAGCGTGAAAGGAATTTCAGGGGCTGAAAATGCCCTCTCATGAACAAATATATCTTAACATGAACTTCAAAGGATCTGTAATACAGAGGAGGTTGTTAAGATGATTTCTGACTATATGTTTAGTACAAAAGAGAAGAGTTAGTGCTGAAAGTATAAGAGCATGGAACAAGGTAGTACAGAGGGGGAAACTGGCCTCTTTTGTTAAGATAGTTTTTCAAATATCTTCTATTTGGACTGAACAGTTGACTATACTAATGAGGTCTGCTTTTCCAGACTTCTGTTATAGTTGTCATAAAAGTGCCTGTTGGTGAATCCTGTGGCTAAATGAGCATGATTCTGGGTGTTTATAGGAAAGTATAGGTCAGGACTTCTAGTGGTCAGTCTCTGTCCAGTTGGACTACTTGTCTAAAAATGGCCCTAGAATAAAAAATTACCTCCTATTAAATTATCTGGATTAATACATCCTAATCTGTATCTAGCTCTGGTAACTTATGGAGTAGTATCTGTGAAACATTCATGGAGACATGCCTTATTTTGTCTGTCTGAAAACAGAGCAATGGTGCTTTTATTTGAGAAATGAAGTCAGAATTAATGGGAGCTCAGAAGCATGTGGAGAGTATTGAAGTACTAAGAACTAGACTAGAGCTATAGTCCAAATGCTTTTACTGTTCTTCAGAAGTTGTAGATAAGGCAGAGTATTGTGGGAACACAGCGCTATCAGAAGAGGCAGGGCGGCAGTTCGGTGATGTTGATCCTGTGGATGGATTTGCACCTTGGTGAGATAAGTGACGCTGTGTTGAAGCCGCAGTGGAGGAATAGGGGCCAGTAACTGAGTCAGTCATCTTAGTGCCAGTGTTGAAATCTGTGGGATGATCACTGAGCTGAAACAAGTAAATGCCAGAACACGATTAAATAAGCACTAACAGACTCACTGCCATCTGACAGGTGGTGCAAGTATCTCAAGGAAGAGTTGACCTCTTCATACAACAGCATAAGGCATGTCAAGTGACTAAGCTTTGTTGTTTTAACAAGCTGCCAAGATGTATTTCATATCATGCTAAGAGGTATTGTTAGTTTAATCTTTGGCACAGGAAGGAAAATCCGGGCAACTGTTCCATTGCACGTCGTGACATAGGAGCCAGTAGGAACCAATTGTAGATTTATTTGGAGGTTTGTGTGGTCAGCACTATACAGCTGTGAGCTTGGACAGTGGATGCAGATGATCTCCCCCAGCCTCTGTGGCTTTCAGAGATTTATGTTGGAAAGGCACTACTCATGGTAGAAGGTACAGGGCTGCTGAAATGGCAGCTGAGCCCAATACAGTGTTAGAACAGATTGGATTATTGGTTGGTTTGTTGTTGGGGTTTTCTTTGTTTGGTTTTTTTTTTTTGGATTTTTTTTTATGAAGCTCTGTGCCTGTGTGGAAAACATCATAGAAAAGTGTAAGAGGTGATATGTGGAAGTGGAGAGAGAGTGCATGAGGCATGAGAGATCTTGCTGAGCAGGCTGCTGTCTTGAAAGAGATTTCAAGTTGGGAGTTTCCACATGACTGATTTCTACTTCCCAAGGAAAGGATTTTCTCTGGGTTTCAGCTCTATCAGTTTCTCCCACCAGAAATAACATACTAAGATGTACATATTTTCTAGGTACTTGAGCTAACAATGGGTGACACTGAGAAATACAAATTCACTTCTCACTGGAAACTTACTTAGTATTCTGAAAGGGAACCAAAGTTTATATACTTTTTTTTAATGTACTTTAAGCATTTCTTTTAAAGAACAGGTGAGAAATCCAATAGGTTAGCTGCTAGGCACAAAATATATTTGTGTTTATAACGTGAAGGTAAGGCTGTGCAAGTGGACATATGTCTCATCTTAGGAGTATCTGCATACATCTGTTAGTGCCTCAGATCTTATCAAGTGACCTTTTTCTTTTCATCTCCCAGATTTGTTGTTTGCCTGGCAGCCATTTTAGGAGTTTCTTTGGAAGAGGCCTGTGTGAATGGCAAGGGACATGAAGGCAGAACAAGCTTTAATGTTGTTTGTAGTGCCTTCCCTTGCCTATCAGCTTCTGAATCCGTGCAGTAGTGGCCTCCTTCTTCCTCTTTCATCTTCCTCATTTCCTTCTGCTACTGCTTTTCAAAAACTGTGTAACTTCTCAAATTACTTTCAAATTCACTAGCGCAGCACCGTAGTTGAGCGCAGCCACCTGAAGTCAGGGACAGGAGATCACGTATAACTCAGCTTTAATGACATTTTTAGTACCAGGCCACAAAACAAAAATAGATAAATCCAGTTGTTTAATGTCGGCAAAATTACAGGTTGGCCACACCTAACCCAGTCTAGAAACATGTACCATAGACATGGTGATGTAACAGGAACAAGTTTAATTAAGAGTGACTCTCCCATGGGAGGCAAATCTTTGTCTGCCTTGTGGCTTCAGCTGGTTCTGCTTACAGAGGTTCCTGTACAGCCTGAGGGCAACCCTCAAGAAGAGACTGGAAGAGGTAATGCTTTAGGAGATGAACGTCAAAAGGTGGGGCTTCCCAGCACTGTATACTTGCTGAAGATTCCTGGGCCTATAATATGGGATTTAGTGCTGATATTTCCAGTCAGAGATCTGGTTTAGCCCAGCATCCTACCGAAAGTGTTAGTAAAGACAGTGATCCCTCCTAGGTTTTGGCAGGCTGCAGTTCAAGGACTTTGAGCAAGAAAGTCATCTCCACACATTTGTTTAACAGTCCTTGACAGGCTTTTTTTAATGAATGCATCTAATGTGTTAATCTGTTCTAAATTTTTGCCTTTACAACATCCTATGACAGTGAGTTCTGCAATTAATTGTAGTACGGAAAATTAACCTTCTTTTCCTGTTGTTTTCAAACAAGCTATCTGATCAACTTTATTTTATACTGCTTAATTAATTTATTCTGATACATGTTTTGCTATTTGCTTTCTCTGTAACACCATTCGTGGTAAGGCATAAGTCTATCATCTCATCAGTCTCCACTTCTAACCTGAAAGCACTTACTTGTTTAGTTATCCTTACGTTAAAGCTGCTCCGGACCTCGCATTGTTGTCCCTCTTCTTTGAACCTTTTCTTGCTCTGCTATATGCTTCTCTGAAAATTGCTCAGAATGGCAGCCCCAGGCTGCACCAAGGATTTGTGGTGTTACAGCAGTATTCCCTCTTGCGTTAGGTATCCTCGCTCCTGATGTTCCCTTTGCTTTCCCAGCTGGCACTGAGCTTTGCCGTCTGCGAGTTAGTCGTTCCTCATTTTAATGAACTGTGGTGGCTCCAGGGTTTCCATTCACGATATTGCTATTACTTGTGTTGTGTGTGTATAAATACCTGAGAAATCTATCTGCAGCTCTTCACTTAGTTCTCCTGATTCTGTAATCACTAACAAACTTCATCATCCTGCTGCATGCTCAATTTTCCACATAAGTAATGGATATACATAGTAGCACAAATGCAAAACCAGAGCTGTTGTGAAAGCTGGCTATTTATTCCTGTACTGTTTCTTCTCATCTGACCAGTTGTTAATTCACAGAAGGACCTTCCATCTTTATCCCATGACAATTCAATTTCTTTAAAAGCCTGTGGTGAGAGACATTGTCAAAGGTTTGTTAGAGATCCAAGCACACTGTGTATCGTACGTAACACACTTATCCATATATGTCATGGGAAGTTTGGTCTAAAAGAACCCATACCATGATGTCACCCCTGTATCAGATTTATATCTGTACCAGCTAATCTGTTCTACAATTTCTATACATTTTGTCAGTATGGAGTTGAGCCTATAGCTTACCAGCCTGTAGTTCCCTTGAGCCCTTTTATGGAAATTGGCAGCATATCCTCAGCTTTTTATATCTTGTTTACAAGTTTCTGTTGGAGGTAAGCTAAGCAGCATGGTTGATAATTCTGTGCTTTTATGTTGGAGTGTCTTTAAAATACCTGGGTGACTAGCATCTGGTTCTGGTAGCCTGCTATTGTTCCTAAAGTCTGATCTAAAGATGCTGTGTTTTTGACAGTTTTCTTGCATCTGTACCGTCTTCTTGTTCAGTTACACACCTTGCATTATCCTGAGTTTCAGGAGAGTGGCGGACAATTTGTTGCCATTGTCCTTTGGCCCTGCTGTGTAGGTGAGCAGACCTTCCTTCTCCTGGGTTGCTGCCCTGAGTGCTTCCTACTTGTGAAAGAAGAGCTGAAAAGAAAAATGCTGCTGGAAGGCAGGAATATGCAGCAATGAAGTATCTCCTTTTTCTGACTCAGTCCTAGTTTATGTTGGCATAAGCAGGTCCGGAAGCCATGGCATTAATTATTTTGATATATGCATGCACACATATAAATATTCACTTTTATCACATCAGCTATTTTCATGGAAGGTGTAGGTGAGTCATTATCACACAGAACGAATCTCAATTTCAACTAAAGTGAACGTATAAAGATGAACTTTTTTCAAATTCTTGCATAGATAATGAATTTACTTAGTATATAAATGTATACTAGGTTTTATTATATTCATAATAAGATTTTAATGCAACTCTTCAAATGTGTAAGACATTCATAGAATTTAGGAGCAGAATGAAGGGGAGGATGTTAATTTTCAGAAGAGTTAATGTGCATTTCAGTTTTGAAGAAGTACAAAATTCAGTGTTTCATATACATTCCTGTCATTGATCTTTGGTACTTGTAACAAAGATCCTGAATTGTGTGCAAGCTGTATTTCTGACAGGGATCAAATTTATGCTTCCGTGTATCTAGTGCCTTTCTGGCTGGTTTTCTGTGTTTGTACTCTCTGGAAGGAAAGACAGAATTAATTGCTCTAGTCTCAGAGTACCTGAGGTGAGACAGCAGTGCCGTTTTCTTCTTTTCTTACTGGCTTCATTTTTCCCTTTCATCTCTCTTTATGTATTTTTTATTTTGCTTCAGTTTGTGTGTCTGTCCCACAGATTTCCTTAATTGCTTTTTGCTCTGACTGTGCAGGATCTTGGGTTGTGTGTGTGAGGTTTGCATAATCATTTTTATCTAGTTTCTGCCTTTTTCAGTGGCTTCTGACTCAACTTCCCTCCCTTGAATCAGTTCAGGTAATGTGGTGTGGTGTTGCTTAGCAATGCTAGAAAGCTGATACCGACTGGATAGTGTTTGCTGTAACTGCACTGAGCAAAAGAGACTACCTGTCCTCCGTTGCCTATGCACAGCAGAAATCTTGCATTTTCTAACGTTTTCAGCATTATTGCTTTTATGTGTTGCTTTTTTTTCTGTTAATGTTGCTGAGTAACAGTTTTATAGACTTACAGATATTCCTCCCCCCTTCTTCCTGATACATGCAAGCATAAAAACCTATCTAGCATGTAGAATCAAAATATAATTGGGATCCCAATCTTAAAGAGCTGGGTATCTAATTAACTGTCTTGAGATAGGTATGTTTTCTGTCTTCCTCCCCCACATACCAAGCAAAGCTGAGCTTTTTATGGTGTTTCAGTACTCCAAAGGAGCACAGACTGACAGCTAATCTGTTGTACATGACAGAGGATTAAAAAACAGGATGAATTTGATACCTCCAACCATGTAAGAATATAGAATGAGGTATTTCAGCGGCAGATGTAAAGGTGTTAATGGAAGTTATTAGCTCTGAAAATTTTCTTTAAAATTATTGATGCTTACATTGAAATCTCTATTTTTTCAGCTGTGGATAGATTTTAGTCTCATTTACATGGTAAAAGAACTAAGGTATTTTTACCCCCTTGTTTTGTTGTGGTTTCCTTTTTTTTTTTTTTTTCAAAGCCAATGGAATATGCATAAAAAGAAATACTAGTTAAAAAAATATGCTACCTTCCTTCTCTCTCTTATCATATTTTTACTAAAAGACATTAGAAACATTACATACAGGTAAACCAAATATCTTTCAGCCACAGTTTTACCAGCTGGTTGCTCTTATTCTTTGCACAATATCGAATAGTGTAGGGTAACCCTGGTTTTAAGTCATAGGGCAGGATAAATGTAAAGGTGGGATTTTCCACTTTTAAACCAGTAAGAATACAAACTAAAGTTTTTCTTGATAGTTCTAGGGAGAGACTGAGGGGGAGTTCCTCATCAGCCTGGAAAGAGCTGTGTACCCTGATATCTTTTTGTTTGCAGTTAACATTGAGTATAGCTGTGTTTCAGGTATAAAAACGAGCAGACATTTATGTTTTTGTTTGTCTCATGCAAAAATATTTGTGCTTCAGTAAGCGCAAGGCCACCATTCTTTACAGAAATGCTCCCTCCATGTAAACTCCTTGCAATTTTTGTGTAGTTAGTCAAAGCAAATGGGTAAGTGATCTTAGCCTTCAGGTGCCTGGTATTTGCTGTCTCAGCACTGCCAGGTCACCTGTTCCTTTGAACCTGGACCCCAGTGCCAATCTGTCTTGGAGAGCAACCTGGCAAACAGCTTTGCTGATGGGATGGAGGAAAGGTAATGATGAGGTGGAGGCATGGACCTTTGCGGCCAGATCGTGGGGGCTCAGCCTGAAGAATGAATCTGGTGCAACTGCTGATGTCAAGACACATCCAGAAACAAACAGTGGTGGTGGTGAAGAGATACAGTCTGGAGGCCATTTATTAGGTTTGTAAAGAATTTCTTGCTAGGTATGAGATTGTGGGCAGTTGTTTTCTTTGATCAGGTACTCCTGCCTCTCCTAACCAGTAGTTTTCATAATTGACAAATGCATTTCCAGTAGCCTGGTAGATTAGTTTCTACTTTAGACCATTTAATCTGTAGTATGCACTCATTTATCTTTGTCTATAAGGAAATAGGGGAGGGGTTTTATAGCAGTTTCATTGCCATGGTTTCAGGCAGACTTACATAGCCTAAAAATAGATACAGGAAAGAATATTCTCTTCCCTTCTCTCCCTCCCCCAACTCTCCAACTAATTGGAATTTCCTTTTTTGTTTTTGTTATGGTTTTACTGACTGACAGGTCAAGCAAATTTGTTTGATTTGTTGGAAAGAGGAAGGTTTATCTAGTATCTAATACACAGGGGAGTGACTTCCCTGGTTATTTGCCAAGGCTATTACCTCCTGCTCCTGTCTCTTTACACTTGAGTAGTGCTGCTCTGCTAGACTGTAGCTTGATGTAAACCAGTGCAATAATCCAAGCTGTGTAAGGAGCCATCCTGGGGATACCTTTGAAAATGATAACCTTGGCATTTCCTTGTGCTCAGCATTGGAAACGTACAGAGCACATAGTGTGCCTTTACCAGCCTGTGCTGCTGATTGAACAGGCTTCTCTGGTTCCAGAGTCAGGCTGGCCACTTTGGGTGGGTAACTTTGTTCTGCAACTCCACAACTGGGATGTTGCAAACAGGTTAGGGATTATGGCTGTAACTGTAGCAGGCTGAGTTTTAAACTACAGCTTTGTGCTTGGGGCGGCAGCAGCAGGGTGGTAAAGGAGGCAAACCACTGCTTCCCCTTCTTGGAATCCTCACTGAGACGGCATGACAGCTGCACAGCCTTGTCTGGCTTGCTTAAAGCTTACTTGGGCATGACTTCACTACCTCCTGATTGCAGTGTTGTTTCTCTATGTACATCTGAAGCATGGAGGTGAAATGCTCTTTGTTAATTACCATGGTCTCCTGATGTGTACTGGCTATACACTATGTTTAGCTTTGGGTTGGGGAGTAGAAGTTCTCCCGCCCTCGCCTTCAACAGAGGTGTTGACTGTTTCTGTTAGCAGGAGTCCTGGTTGCTATTTGATCTACTCAGACAGGAAGAGCATGGATTGGAATCACACCTATGCCTTGGATTTCCTGCATTGCTTCCTGTTGAACTGATGGGCCAGAAGCTGAGGGGAGATACTGTGTTACAGGACCTGTATTTAGTGTGGAACTCCTTAAGCTTACAAGGTGCCTGTTTGCATTAGAAAGCAAGTAAATAGCCCCCTAGCACAGCTGACTTATCAACTCATACCTTTCAGTGACAGGTTTTGGAGCAGAGGGAAAGCATTCCAGGTTGAATTGCAAAGGGAAAAAAATCCTGCATGGTTTCTTAGCAGATTGTATGGCAAACAAGGTGTTGGTTCTGCTGATCCATTTTTCATGACAAAGACTTTGACTGCCCCAGAGGAGCTGAAGTGAGTTTATTGATCTGTATGTGTTGCTGCTGGTACCAGGCCTTTTCTTTCTTGCTGCTGCTGCTTTTGTGGTCAAAGGTGTCCTAACTTTTCTTTGTGGGGACTAAATGGAGAAGGGCTGGTGTGATGTCAGGATGTAGATATGTTAGTGAATGGCTGCAGTGTTGCTGTTTCCTTCACTTTTTGGGTTATTTACTGGTTGTAAGTACTTTCAAATCATCTCATGTTTCTGAACTGATAAAGAGTTGTGGCTGCTTTTTCCATATACTGTATTAGACAAAATGTGTATATTTAGGAACAAGATGGTACAGGTAGATAGGACTGTGGATAGGACAAGTTAAGGGAGGATTCCTATTCAGAAGGGATGAAACCCTATCCAGGAGTAGGTGTATGTAGGGATAATAGGGTCAGACACAGCCTGGCATTTGATTTTTTTCGATGTTTTGCTATGAAGTCTTTTCTATTGCTTGTTTGCTGCATTGCATTTGGTAGCTGCAACATGTGCTTACACTTTCCTGCTCCTCTGTGTGTTATTCTACAGTATTTATGTGCCTGACTTTGACAGCTGGAGAGCAGGAGAAAAACAGCCCCCAAGTGCAGATGAGGGAAACATGTTTTCTCAGCCTTCCACAGAGGCAGGGACCTGCCGTGGCCTGTTAATCACCAATATAGAGCAGAGTATTTGGGGCAGGGGCACAGTAGGTCAGGGTGGCTGTTGTGAAGAACTGCTGTGTTCCTCTTAGAGCGAAAGTGAGTTTGCCATCCTTTTAAAGGATGCACACTGGGATTTCCACAAAATACAGGACTTCATAGTTATAAGGGGTAGTGATACAGTGTTTCCACATGTAGTGATTTCTCAATTTCCCAACCCACACTGAAGCTGAAGGAGTTCCTAGAGGCCCCAGGGATGAGAGAATGACTATCATCTGTGTTCTGCTACATGCTCCCTAGGGAAAAGTGCCAGTGGCTTCATGCAGGCTGGCCCACATTGCAGAGCCAGGCCATGTTAGTGACCCTATGAAAATATAATCTTGGCTGATACTAGGGGGAAAAATTTTCCAGACGTGGCAGATGTTTACATATTCTTTAAGTGAACCTTCCTTCTGCTGTAATGATTTAAACCCCTGGAAATACTCTGTGCATGAATTTACATAAAATAAATCAACCTGCATAATGTTACATCAACACACAGTACTTGATCATCTCTTTTCTGCTCCCATCTATCTATCACTTGTGTTTCAAACACTGTCATTTTACATCCATTTTTTTTCCTTCCCGTCCTTCCAGTCACTTCGGGACTTGAGTTACTGAGCACCAGCATGCTTGACATGGGAATGCTTCTGTGTGTGCACACTCCTGAAGTATGCATAGAGATTTGCATGAGTGCTCACCTCCTCTGTCAAAAGATGCAGAGACTGGTGAGTGGATGTGTATCTGGGGGCAGTGAACAGCTAGAAGCAGAGGCAGGGAATGTATATATGGTGGAGCTCTCAGGTTGCTGGGTGCACCTAAAGGAGTAGATAAGTTGCAGGAGAGGTGAAAGCAGCACCAAAAGCATCAAATTATATGGTGTTTGTTTTGTTTGCATAATGAGGTGTTACTTGAAGGCAGATGCTTCACTTGTAGACCTTGTAGGTAGGAGCTGTGAAAATTAAGGATAGTGCTTTCTGGAGTCTTGAGGTCATGTTATTTACTTTCTTTAAAATTCACTCGAGAAGCCAATGCATCATAGTACCTTTAGATATCATTCACAGAATGGTTTATGTTGGAAGGGACCTTTAAAGGTTATCTAGTCCAATCTCCCTACAGTGAGTAGGGACATCCTCAACTAGGTCAGGTTGCTCAGCCCTGTCTCACCTGACCTTGAATGTTTCCAAGGATGGGACTTCTACCACCTCTCTGGGCAGCCTGTTCCAGTGTTTCACCACCCTCATTGTAAAAAATGTCTTCTTTATATCTAGTCTAAATCTCCTCTCCTTTAGTTTAAAAACTATTACCACTTGTCGTGTCACAACAGACCCTGCTAAAGAGACTGTCCTCGCTTTAAGTACTGAAAGGCCACAGAGGTTTCCGCTTTTCTTCTACATGGTGAACAACTTCGACGTAATTACAGATTAGGTGCTGTTTAAAGATTACCAATGTTGCAAAGTAGAAGTCCATACTGAAAAGATATAACTCTCCTTTTTTGTGACTTGTGACACAGTCATTAATTTAGCTATAAGTTTTGCATCTCACAATCTCCATCTTGTTTGTCAGGTGTGGTAGTTCTCCTCCTACAGCAAGGCACTGTTGTGTATTACATTGTGAGAAAAGTCTCGTTCCTGACCTTTTGCAGATGTTGGGAGAGTGGCTGAAGAGAGCTAATGGCCTCCTGCTTTTAAGGAACTGGATTCAGTTCTTGATAGTTTCCTGTGTTGTTAGGAAGTGACTTAAACACCCAGAAATGGTTAAGCTCCTGATAAACAATGTTTGTGAGCTAATTTTCAGTAAACCTCATGCTCCTGGCTCAGTAATGATGTGTAAAGAAAGCTGCAGGATGTGAAATACTACATGCTTGAATGATTTGGCCCTCAGAGTCTCACTTTAGTATTACAGAATCAGTGGGTTTGCTTTGGTCTTCAGTCTATTTGATCTAGATCAGTAAATGGATTTGGACTCTGAACTCTGTGGCTTGAGGACCTGGGTTTTCTATCTATAATTCTGCATCTAAGAAGTAAGGATAAAGTAATACCTCTTCCCTCACAAAGGTATCGTGAAGTTAAGAGTGAGTACTTTTTGAGAGTATATCAGCCTGCTATGGAGAAAGCACGGAAAGATAGTTGTTAATGCTGTCTTAATAGCAGAGTACAAGTAGTTAATAAGTTTAAGAGTAGAACAAGGTGGAAAAATAAATCCTGGGTGCCTTCCTGGTAACTGGCTGTGCTCCACTCTGAAGAGAAAGAGGCAGAGTGGTCTTTGGCAGGGGCACAGAGGGAAATTAGTGAAGGTTATGGTGTGCAAGAAGAGGAAGGAGAAACTTGTGATTTGATGGCATGCTTAAATGCAAACAATTCCTGAGTCTTAACTCTTTCTGCAAGGTGTGCAATTTTCCTTTATTTAAAGAAAAAAAAAACAACAAACCAGAAATCTATTGTTTGAAAATGAGAGCTGCCAGACCACCTGTAAATTTTACACCCTCACTGGAGATTTCTGGCTCTGAGATGAGAGGCATGAGTGGCAGCGTCATCCAACCTTCATACTTCTCGGTGTGGCTCTCCACCATGAGAGAGGAAGGCCCCTTAGTTGAGTGTGTGCAGGACAGGACTGTTGACTTCAGATGCCCTCTTGGGAAGGCAATGGACATAGTCCTCTCTCAAAGGGCACACTTTTCCTGTCTTCTCTCTTATCCTTCTTGACAATCTCTTTGCACTTTTTAGGGCCTATCAACAATTCCTGGCTTTTTATTCTTTCATCTGTGGTTTCTTCTCCCTTCCAGGCTCACTGTCAGAGACCAGACACCGTGCCTGTCTTGAGTGCCCTTGCCTTTCTTTGTCTGGATTTCCTCTCACACGCAGTTGCCTTTTTCCCTTTTCCTCCCTTGTTTTGTGCGCTGCCTTGGGATCCTTGGCTCCCTTCCTTGCCCATTTCGCTGTCTCCCCTCTCTGTTTTGGGCCCTTGTCCCAGTCTGCTGTTTTACCTCCCTTGGATCTGGCACTCATCTCCACCGTGCTCCAGATGCATGCCTTCCGCTTCCTCACTGCCTGGGTGCCGGAAGCCCTGCCAAGGCCAGCACAGAAAAGATGAGCTCCCTCTGCTCCAGGGTCTGGACTCACTCCAAGGCCTGGACCTGCTCCAGTTTGGGCAGCCATAGAAATTAAAGGCATCTTGGGTTCCTCTGTTCCCTGACTGGCACATGCTCGCCTGCTCTGTGAGAAGACATTGGGTTGCCATTGGGAAAGCATACACAGTTTAAGCATGCTCAGCAAAGAAAATCTGCTGGGAGATACTAGTTATTTACTCTTTGTAGGTCTTTGCCTGGGTATGTTGTGTGCTACTGTTGGATGTGGGTATAAAACCTGCTTTCCGTGTTCAGCAAAATCTAAAGTTACTCGAGACTCAGGAGGCAAGAAAGGAATGTGAGGAGTATAGAATGTTCTCCAAGGAAAGAGAAATATAATATCCAGTGTCCCTGTCTGCCTGGTGCAGCAGTGTGCTCTGCCATGCTACTTTAGTGGGAGCCTTGAGTTCTGTGAGAGGACCGTAATGTTTCGGGCAGCATTCAGTTTGATTTGAAATGGACTGTTTACTATGCCACTCTTTCTGCTTGATATTTCACTGACAACTTCTACCTCTAAGCATCTTAATTTAAAGAAGAATCTTGAGTCTTGCACCTCTCTGTCCTGCTTGGATTGTAAAGGCTATTTTGGAGCGTTATTTCTAATGATATTTTGAGGAGATCTGTATAGACCAATGGAGTGCTTTGGCAGTATTTCTGCTTTCTCTCCTTGCAAATGATGCAAGAAAAAGAAGAGAATGAGAATTGCTTTCCACTGTCCCCCTTAGGAGTGACATATTTCATAAATAATCCTTTTTCACACTCCTAAGCAGGTGAGTAATTAGTTTTCAAATGTAAAAGAAGCCACAGGGATGTAATCTGCACTGAAACAAGTTTGTTGATAAAAGGACAATGAGGTGGTTTAACAGGCAATCTCCTCTAAATACAGCTTCTAAAACTTTCACTGATAGTGCCATCCTTTGGAGTAACTTATGCCAGTTTTCATTGTGAAGTAAGTTACAGTGGGGAAAGCAGTTTATTCTGCAGATGTAACAGCAGCTAATAGAGGTTTTTTCGGTTTAAATCTATCTTGTATGAAAACCAAACATGGGCTGTCTTCATGCAGCATATATGATGTTTTAGCCAGACAGAAAATGAGGATTTACCTATGGCAGCAGCATATCTGTATCTTTGTTTCACTGAATCACTGATGGCTGTTCATAGAATACAAAGCAGTGTTACCACTTTTTTTAAAGACAGAGAAGTACTGTATCTTCAAAGATCAGGAGAGCTGGCCTCAGACCAAGAGGGACGGACAGCGTCTAGACTGCTGTTCGGCACAGGTAGAGTTTTTCCAGGAATTTTTTAGTGGTTCACGTATTCACACAAAGAGAGATGATAGAAACTTTAGCAAATTTGAAAGTTTTGCTATGATTTTTAAAATACTTTTTGAATGAAGAATAAAGACATAATTTTAAAATGCCATAGGATGTTTGAATTTGAATGTTATACAGTCATGTCTCATGACCCGTTACCTCTACCAGAATGCCAAGGAATCTATTCAGTTTTTTTTCTAAACAGCTGTACATAAAGCAGGTTTTATTTTCTTGATGGTACTAGCATTTCTTACGGAAGCTCTGTTATTACCAGGTGTGGTATTTCCTTGGTCAAGCATAATAAAGGCTCCTGGTGAAATATTTAATTAAAAAGCCCACACAAAACAAAACAAACCCTGTGTATTCTATTATGTAAGTTTGTAAAACTGCTCGATAAAAAGTCTCTTTTGGGAACAGATACTTAAATACTTAAAGCCTGCAGGAATATTTTTCTGGTTTTACAGTGGGTTGTATACTGAGCATACAACTGTGACCATAAGTGTTTTTTTTCCTGGTGGGAAGACCTATGTAATAATTTTGTGGGAGATTGATCACAAGCTTTGGGCAAAAAGGCCATTGTGGCTTCAGTTTAACATGTTTGGATCGGTGTTTTCCCTGGTGCACAATGCTGAATGCTAATGTTGTGTTCCTCTGAGGTTTTGAGCCACTGGGCCATAAGAGTACTACTTTCATGCATCCCAGGATGTGTGGTGGCAAGCTTACAAACTTCTGCTCCATATTTGTGTAACGTAAATTGTAACCGAACTCTCTCAACAGGAGAGAGAGAGAGAGAGAGATATTTTGGCATGCTTAAATATGCATTTTGGTCTTCTGCTAAGGCTCCGCCTGCTCGAGGAAGGGAGAAGCTTCTCTAAAGAACCGCTGAACACCCAAATTAGGCTCTGATGCCTGACAGCGCTCTGGCAGAGACAGCCTGCATTTAGGCAGTGGGAATACCTCTTCTATGTACTCATACTTGACTAAGGGAAATACCACTTCTCCAAATCATTTTATTTCTCCAAACCAAGACTGTATCAGATTTTCCCCCCAACTATCATTAGTATCATTAATGTAACATGTTATTTATTCTTTTGACATATTTTTATTTCATGGAAAAGTCTGTATTATGCTTGAGGTTGGGTATGAGTTGCTGGAATCCTTTCAGAATTCTGTTAAATCTGGAAGTAAATCAGATTACTTTCTTCTACTATAAGCATATTCGGCTTGGCTTTCACGTGAGGTGTTGTATGGGTGAATGAGTCCAGAGCGCTCCAGCTGGTGCAGCAGCTTTATTTATGCAGAGTGATGGCATGAAAGGGTTTTGGAAAATACTTTTAATGGCTTCAGGAGTGCTTTCTACTACTGTTGAACCACCAAATTGCTTTACATTCTTACCCACTTTGCTTGTGTTTTCCAGTCACAAATGGTAGACTCGGGTGATGACCCAGTTGATCAAGAAACTGCTGACTGGAAACACAAAAAAGAGGTTTTCTTAAACCCTCTTTTATATGTTCCTAGTATTTATTACTGTGTGGCAATAAAACTTCCACAGTCTTTCTGTCCATAGTGTGAAATAGATTTTTGCTCACATGATGATGCTTTTATATCTCAATTTTAAAATGCTTTACGTCTTCATAAAATGCTAACATACTTTGTCACTTCTGCAACCATTTTGTCATCCGTAAAGGACTAGCTGGGTGACATCAACATGTATTTAGTGCCCTCTTCACTCCTAATTTTTTATTGCCCATGGATTTTTTTTTTTTAAATTGCCTCTTGTCACTTGTGCAAGCATGTTAAGTTCTACTTTTTCACAGGTTTTAGTTGGCACAAAGAGGTTATGCAAAATGGAAGGGGCATCAATGGAATCGAATATACGTATGTGATACCAGTGGCTTGCAACTTCTTTGTAAACGTTATTTGTTATGCAGGCTGTCTTGGCAACAGGTTGAAAAACATCTCAGAAAGCAGTTTGTGAGTTTCACAGTAATAATTTTCCTCCCCCTGACCCAAGCAGAAATTCTATAGAAAAGATGTAGACTGTTCAGTTGAGAAAGTAAAGCAGCAGGAAAGTATTTTCAAAGAAAAACACTTTGGTGAACTTGTACAAGTAAGTTATAAACACATGTATGTGTTAAATGATGATACAATAAATGCAAAGCAAGTGGGCAGTATTTAATTAAAATTTAAATGTGTCTAATAACGAAGTGTTTGTGTAGAAGTATCTCCCTCTGGGCTATTAAGGGATTCAAGGCTCCAGGGGCTTTCCATTTTGCTTAGACTGTGGGAAAACACTGTTGTTGGGGGGGGAATGTGACTAACTGAGCAATTTGAGCTCATCGTCCCCTTACCTTAGCACATGAGACACCAATTTTCTGTCCAGGAATAACCAGAATGACCTGTTTGTATAGAGCATTTAAGTTGGCTGATTTAAAACCTGAAGAAATGTCTTTAAAATTGGCTATGTTAGTTTGAATAGGATATTGGCATTCCTGTTTAAGTAAATAACATTGATCATAGTACAAGGGTGCCAAGAAAGGGTGGGGAA
The DNA here is from genome assembly GCA_013399015.1 of Galbula dea. NCBI lineage: Eukaryota > Metazoa > Chordata > Aves > Piciformes > Galbulidae > Galbula > Galbula dea. The sequence goes on from VWZX01013781.1 coordinate 1,110,724, forward strand.
GAATAGATTATGAAGCCTAGAGGTTGGGAAATGGTCACAACTAGTCCCTAGAGAATGTGTGTGGAGGGGTTTCTTAGGGGTTTTGTTTGAGTGGATGAGCATATGAAGGCTTCATGTACTTGATTACTCACATATATATGATGGCTTTGCCTGCTTGTGTGAGGTGCAGGGAAGAAAAAGAAATGTTCCTTGCCTGCAATAAGTTTCTAATATAAGGTTGTCCAGTAAATAGCACACAGCAAACCAATATGTTTACTGTCTTCTTTAATATAATTGACAGTTATCAAAATTAACTTTAATTTTGTGGGTTTAAACATTTTTTTTGAAACTAGGCCGGCATGATTCACAGGATAAGTGTGAATCTGTATTTATGCTCAAGGGACAAGCTTTTTTACAGAGGCAATTGCAAAACACACAGAAATCTATTACTCCACTTATTGGTAGATCTACTGATGAGTGTGTGGTTGAGGAAAAAAGATAGCATACATCATATTTATGCAGGATGGGACTCCTCTTTGCCGACCTCTGGCAGAAGACTTAGAATCTAGGACAGCTGCTAGTGCCACAGAATTGCAAACAGCTTTAGGACCTGAATGCAGTGAAGATGAATGTGTGCTCCAATTGGAAGCTGAATGTCCATGAAGGTAGAAGTAGTAATGAATGTGGGCATTTTGCGTGCTATATTGACAGACTTTCAAGAGGTGGGATTTTTTTGTCTTATATGTACATAAATGTTCGTAATTCTGTATTTCAGACTATATTATCAATGTGCTGAATAATTTGAGTTTTGTAAGGCCTTTTATTACTTTCCACGTAGGCCACCAAGTTTGACATTGGTTTCGAGTTCCATCTAGTTTGGTGTTAACAACTAGGCATATTGTATTGCTCTACATATGAGTACTTATTCTGTCCAACTGCATGACCATATAGCTTCAAAACTGGGTCAAGGAATAAGACAGCATGATTTAGAGGTTTTCAGTCTGACCAAGATGGGCAACTTTGTGGGCTATCTTAATTTTCCTAACAGGTGATTTTAACTTTTTTCTGTATGGATAGTCTGCCTTAATTGAGGGCATTTCTTTTTGCTGCAAATTTTAAGAAGTCTGCAGACTGCTAAAGTATCTGTTTCTGAGGCTTGCAAAAAGTAGACAGCCATGCTGTTTTCTTGGACAGGCAGGTTTTAAGATGTTAATTTTCCCTGCCTTTAGGGACAGGAAAAAGAAGAAAATAAATCTGTTGGTAGAAATTAAGCCTAGTTAAGGAGCTTCCTCTCCATCCTGTTCTCCACTGACTGTACCACAGGCTAGACATGAGCCTTTCTAATGCTGATCTTCTCGACCATGTCTCACCTAGAGCCTCCCTGCTTCTGAATTCAGGAAGCAGCCATGATTTATAGTGTTAACATTTTTTTATTATTCCAGAAGACAACCCAATGGTACAGAAGAATTGGCTTATTATAATACTTCCTTCTCTGAGTATTGCACATGTGAGCAGAAAGAGCAGACGGGAATCTGAACACAAATCAATAAACCAACTTCAGCTGCAACGTTTCCACTAGAGGCTCAGCAACCAAGCTTAGTTTGCTGGGTGGAAGCAGAGAAGCAGACACCCAGCATTGTCTCGTCTACTGCCCTTCAAGCTTGAGCTATTTTTCTTTTAAGAGCTTTTGGTGTCACATTTCTTTGCTTCCATGAAAATGCTGGTCTGTTAGTCTAATGAAAAATGTCTGGATGTATGTCAGATTTTATTACACCTTTGTGTAGTTTCAAGGGTGTTTGAGGTTCTTTGCAGAATAATATGAAGCATGAATGATCCTCATGGGTCCCTTCCAACTCGGGACATTCTATGATTCTGTGAATCATCCCATGTTGTACATGGTGACTTCTCAAGAAACAAATTTTGGTTACTGTCATTTGCCTGGAATGGGGCTGATGCAGTCTCTTCATGTAGCATGACTTGTAAATTTGCCATTCGTTGCTGCAATGGCTAGCCATGTGCATCTTGTCTGCTGCCTCACAGGAGTGATTTTGACTGCTGCTGCACACTGCCTGGGGTGTATGAACTTGCAGCTGAGCAAGTGCTGGGGATGGTTTCTTTCTTTTGCATGGATTAATTGTAACTTTCAAATTTGTAGCAAAGAAATTGTTTTGGTGTTATTTAGTTGCATTACTTAAATTTTGCCGTATTTGTTTTGTTGCTTTCTGTGACCTTAGTTGATTGTCTTCTAGATCAAAGTGATTTAGAGAAAGGTATGCAGCTTGACTGGTGCACTCTTTATTTGAGAGAGGATACTTGTAATAATTTTTAAACTCTGCTACATAATGGCATAATAAAGATATTAGACTGATATGAATGTTCAGCTGGAAAGTTACATTTCCATTCTTTCTGTGTGCTACATGGTTTCTTTAATGGTCATTAATCAGCATATAGAAGTCATGAAGAATGAAAATACAATTACCAGGAAAGATAAATCGACAGTAGCAGCTGGTTTCATCAGAAACCCAACTACAGTGTCAAAAGACGGGGGGATAAAGCAAAATAAACTTCTAGGATGAGTAGCATTGTGGGAACAAAATGAGCAAGCCAGTTTCAGAGTTTACTTTCCATGGATGCAAAGCAGACATCCATATTCCGTGAGCGATGCAGGCTTGCTGGTGACTGTGTAGCTTTGCCCTTGGACAGCAAGAAGGGTTCATTCCTTGGTGTTCCCCTCCCATTTATAGAGCTCTGTGTGGAAATCAGATTTCCCAATCAGTATTATTGGTCTGGCTTTTTCTGGCCTCTGCAGTAGCACATCCTCACTGTTTTTGGCCCATCAATGGGATCAGGCCAGGCTCTAGGTTCTAGAGCAGCTCTAGTATCCAAAGGAAACAAAATATTTAGGCCAAGAAATTTAGGTCATCTTATACTGCTTTGGTTTTTCTGCTTTGCAGACCCTTAAGCAAGGTGGCAGCTGCAAAGGGCCTGATTCATAAATACATAAAAATTAGGATAATTCATTGGAATGTGGTTTCCATTATGCTGTTTCCAGTGTGGTCATGTTTTCTTTTCTAGGAGAGAAGTGCAGTACTGTAGCCAGTCTGTCAGCCTTACTCTCAGCAGGTGATCAGCCTGTGTATTTTGTAAAGTTTAAAATTTGCCTGTTTTTCTTGTCTTCATATGAGATATTAAAAAGAAAAATCATAATGGTTATTACTTTGTGTTAATGGACATTTGATTTATTAGCTGCAAATATATATATACCATAATACTTATGTTCAAACCCTCTTATTTATAAATGATAAGGTCATCTTTGTCCTTATTCTTTTATCAGGTATAAGAAACGTGTTTTCCCAAACATGGGTGAAACAGAGCAGAGACCAACAGCAGGATCCCGGTTAGGAGCTCAGGAAAATGCTGGGATCAGTACCTTGGAGCATGGACAAAAACCACCTATGACACCTCCAGGAAAACTCATCTCCATCAAAATTCAAATGCTAGATGACACGCAAGAAATTTTTGATGTTCCGGTAAGGTTGTGGAGGTTGGGGTGGCTGAAGATTATTCAGGCATTTCTAAAAACACATTTTCTAACCACTTCTCTTTTTATGTCAACTATGATTCTTTGGCTAATGAATTCATGTTGTCAAGAAAATGGATTTTGTGTCAGCATTAAATAGGTGCTGGTGCAATAGGATAACATTAAACAATGGACTGTGAATTAGAGTTATTATTCTGTTGGTTTGAACAGCTTCAGAAGAGGTGAAAATCCATGGTGTTTTGGGATTTTTCTTCAAATATTACATCAGTGGTTTCCTCTGCTTTCTGAACAGTTGATAAATTTCATTGGTGCTGTTTTATTCTTGATCCAGTAAACTGTAGATCTACACAAATATTTTTCTTTTCCTCAGTAAGTCCTTAGGACAGTAACTTGAAATCATCAAAGTTTTCACTAATTTGTGTCTCTCATACAGGCTCTAAGTGCTCTCATGCACCTTGAATGCAAGGAAAGAATCAAAGCAATCTCATCTAAAGTTTTTCTATACCCTATTGAAATTAATCTAGATTTGTATTTGCCAAGGAAGCAGTTACTAGGGCTTTTACGTGGGATCAGAAGAATTAGTTTTGATGCAAAGACTGTTTCTGTTTTACACTGCCTAGCTTTTGGTAGCCACTAATGATTTTAACATCCTGTACCTAGGTAATTAATGTGTAAGGTTGTTGAATGCTGTTGCTGTTGTGAAAGTGTGGTGGAATGTATATTTTTCAAAGTCTTCAGGGTTCAGTGAAGAGGAAACTGGAAACCTGAGTTCAAATTTCATCCTTCGTTACTTGCATTTTATGTAGCTATGGTAACTTCCATGCATTCATTGGCTCAGTTTTCCCTTCCGTGGAGTGGGGAGTTACCAGCAAGATACATAGCTCTTACCCCTACAGTGCTCTGTGAAAACGCTTAAGGTCACTGAAAAAATGTTACCCCTGTATTAAAGATGAAGGAATTTTGATTAGGAAAATCCTCATTAAAAAAATATATTTTTTACCTGTTTATAAGGTTTTGTGTGTGTAGATACACATGGTTTTCATTCTGCCCTCTGCTGCTGTTTGTGACCCCCATCTACAACTGGGTGTTCAGTCTCATATTTTGTTGTAGTAGAAGGTGAGGTCTCTGGCCAAACAGGTATGTGTGAACTGAACTGTCATCAAGTGAAATGCTTATGTATGTAGCAACTTGTTATGCTTTTGTGCCCTTCACAACACCTATCAAATATCCATAGCAAACAACTAAAATTAGTGGCCTTTAGGTAATAATCACTGTTTGAAAGTATAGTTCTAGTTTAAATTATTAAATGCTAATGAAAGTTGTGCACCTTATGTGGTACAAATAACCATATTGTCCCAGAGGCTACCATTTTTTTCCCCACTTTCACAGCTGCTGTTTCACCATGCTTTGGAGATGACATGCAATTTGTTAATAAGAGTTAATAGTTCTGTTTAGCAGACACTTAGTAGGAATCATTTTGGCATCAAGTCCCTTTCATTAGATTGTTTAGGGGTAAATATAAGTAATGTGTGGGTGCAGTGCACCCATGTAATTCCAGCTTTGCTTCTAAGAGTTTAAGAAAACACTTCTTCTAGTCTTAAATACTAGAAGACATAAAGGTTACATTTTGTTTTTAAACTTCAACAAGACTTGGAAGATCTGGGTGTTTAAACAATTCTTTGTTCAGATCACTTCAACGGTATTATTTTCTGAGGCTTTTATTTCATAACTATCACTATTCAAGGAAAGCCCAGTTGGTTTTAGAGTCAAATCTTGTGGTGAAATTTGCAGGATGCTTAGGTTATAAAATCTCTTGGAGCAGATTCCTAAAGCCATTTGTCTTTAAGGTATGCATAGTCAAGTGGAGCAATACACATAATTTTCAGTTTGCTCTCAAAGGTGTTAATTTCTTTAGTCTGCCCCCTAAAATCAAGAAGTTTTTACTCCATCACAGTTGAGATGCTTATTCATGTTGGAAAACCCATGTTCCCATTTATCACGTTGCCGCTTATAGCCAGATACATGCAGTGTACACAGAGAAAGTGTCACCATTTCAACAAAATATTTTGGGAGCAGCAAGTGTGGCTGTGGGCAGAGGATGTTAAACATACATGCCTAAGCACATCTGTGGGCTTGCTTTTCAGTGGAGAATTAAAGGCTCTTTTGCATAGTTGAAGGTCTGAAGTACTCTTTCCAAAACTTTAGCTACCATGGTTATGAAAATAATGTTGCAACTATGCTACAGATATAAACTGAGAAGGTTTTGTGTTTCTTACAGTTCCAGGAATTTTGCTTTTCTCTGTTAGCAAATGGGCCAAACTTCGAGTGGTTTTGTTGGTGCTTGGTAATGTGTCGTGTAGAATGACACAAAGTTTAACTTTTAACAGTTACTATTTGTTATTTATTATTTGCTCATGAAGTCCGTGTAAAAATGGCAACAGATACTCCTGCTGCTTCTTCCTGAATTTGGGAAAGTAGTGAAGTAGTTGGGACTGTCCACCTGTCTAGTCCTCCTTCCTTGCTACTCCTGCAGTTTCTCTTGTCATAGGTTCACCACCACCACCAATCCCCCTCATTAGCTAGAACTGGGAAAAAATCCTACCTTTGTGCTGTTTTTCTTGGGTTTGGTTTCGTTTTGGTGGTGTTGTGGGTGGTGTTTGTTTCTTCTAGTTTTTGGGTGGGTGGGTGCCTTGGTTGATTTTCATTTTGTTGGGTTTTGTTTTGCTTTAAAATTATCTTCCAAGAAACCAGATTCAATATCCTTGCACTTAACAATCCCTTTTCCTCCCATCATAGGAGATGACTTGTTTTTATTAGAACAAAATCCTTGAGATTTTTATATCTGTTCTGTATATAACAAAAACAGGACTAAAAACATGACCTACTTCAATTCCCTCCCCCCCCAGTGCTGCTGCTGCTCTTTGGACTGTTTAAAAGTGAAGTAACTCTGGTGTCATTTGTCCTAATATAGGAGAATTGATTCTTTTGGTATTAGTGTTTTGATTCTATATAATCACACCATGCTCAGCTCATTGTATTAACTTCTCACAAGCAAAAAAAAAAAACCACAACGAACCACCAACAGTGAAAAACCAAACCAAAAGGGAAAGAGATCCACATGGCTTCATATGGGCATGTAAATGATAATTTCTTTCCAGGAAAAACCTCATACAATTTATGGAGAGAGTTTGTGTAGGAGACTTGAAGCCACACTGAAGGCCTTGTAATCAATCTTGGCAAATGAAATATTGCAAAAAGAAGGGTACATAAGAAAATTTATATACTGCTTGCTGTTAACAAACAATATTTCATTGCAGAATTTCCAAACATTCCTTTATTGCAAAAAACCAGTGAAACCTCTAGTAGATAATCCTGGATCTTCTACGCTCATCCAGTTGGCTGGTAGCATGAGTCTTTTCAAACAAATACAGGTGCTTGTAGGAGGCTGGGGAAAATGTAGGCACTGCTTCTTTTAATGAAAGATTATAGTATTTTCACTTTGTCTTTCCTGCCTTTAACATAAAAGGAAAGTATAAAATTCATTAATTATCTCTTTGAGCACGTTTGTGTCTATTCTGCTAAGAGAAGATAAATTATGTAGAATATCCTTCCCTGTTTGAAGTTATTCAGCTTTTATGAGCGACTGAATTTCTCTACCTTTAGTTTGAGTCTGTCGTGAACTCTCTGACATGAGCTGGTTTCAGCAGCAGTTGTAGGTGGTTAGTGCCTGAAAATCAGGCCGTGAGGTAAAAGTTCATCATCATTCAGCACTTGCAGCTGTTGGTCATGGTATTGGCTTTACGGAGATGTTGCATGTAAGTGTGAAATAGATTTCTGACTCTTGATTTTTGTTTCTAATTTCCAGTTTGGCTGTGGTTACTGAAAAATTAGTTAGATATGTGAACCACAGACTGTAGATGTCCAAATTACAGCAGTTGGTTTCAGCTAGTGGGTGTCTGAGTTGTGACTACTTGATAGAGTGAGCAAATACAGTCCCTTTCTGCTGGGTGAGAGGACAAGAGCTTTAGCTAAAGTGACTAATGTGAGTGGAGAAGAACATCTTCTCACCCCTGTATACATGATGATAATCATATATAGATAGATCTTGGGCACTTTGAAAAGTTGGTGCTTCTGCTGTAAGAGTTGTGAAACCCAACAGTACCAAATAGAAGTTGTGTGTTACACAGGAGAGAGGGTGATGTACAGTTCTGATAGATTTTGCTCTGGTTTTATTTCTACCAGTCTCATCTAATTTGGTTGGAAGAGAAGGGGATTGATTCTACAAAACTGTAGTAAAGCTTACAGGTTTTCTGTTGTTTAACATAGTCTCCCCTGTAGATTCAAACCAGTTTAAGTAAAAAAGAAATACAGTTTGTAAGTAACAGTAAATATAGCTGATGGTTGCATCTACTACAGATCATTCTGGGAAGGAAAACCCTTTAATGTTTGGTATCTGTGCTGTTTATAGTATATTTATATTATTGTTTCAGTTCCTGAAGTAATGTGCTTTAAAACTGCTTCAAAGCAGGAAGAATCAATGTTGTTCCTTTCTAGGTAATGCTGAAGACATGACTGCTTCTTTTGTTAGACTGCTGGGATGATTTGTGACTTAGACTAGGTTTAACCTTCTCTGAGGTGATGTTTGTCACTGATCATATCCTGCTCTCTGGGTGAATGATGCTGATGTGACTGGAATGGTAGTACTAGTGCTAAATAGAAAGTTAAGAGTTGTTTCTTTCCTGTTAGCATCAGAAGTGAGATCAAAGTATATCACAGGAGGCAAGAATTTTTCTTTTGGTTAGGAGCTGGTCTTTTTAATTAAAACCAAACCAGTCATCTTTATTGTCTCTGGAACAAAAAGTTGCTTCCTTTTTGCGACTGTCTTTTTGGAAAGAGCAAAAACATACTTGCCTGTGAGATTACTCAAGTTTATTAAACATCTGGTTTTTGTCTTGTGTAAACTTTCTTTCCCTCTGAATGTATTCAAGCTTTGTGAAATATGCAGGGTTGGAAAATGTCATCTGCTTTGAGGAATTAACACCAGGTTTCAAAAGCAACAGGAGTCTCTTAATAGAAAGCAGAGCGAGAGTATAATCCTTAGTAAACATTAGTTGTAAACATTTCATTTCCATTTGCTTTTCTCTCAGAAGATAAAGGCTTCCTCATCTTTAGGTTATCTGAGAATAAAGACCAAATGGTCTTGATCTACAACTGTTTATCTTCCACTGGAGTTTAGCTATAGTGTGTTCTGCAGGGAATTTCTGTGCCTGAAGTCCCAAGTTTTCAGAGAAGGACTTTGCAGTCTTGCTGTGGCTGTTTCTTAAGGCTAACATTTTGGGTGGGTGGTTTTTTGTTTGTTTGGTTTGGTTTGGTTTTTTTTTTTTGCTTGGCTGGTTTTGTTTCTTTGTGCAGCCATATAATGGTGGTTCATATTCCCTTTTTGGAGAAAATGCTTTCTATGAAGTGTGCTCCTCACCAACTTCAGGCCAGCATAAGTACGCCAGAAAAACGTTGATGTTGGAAAGTCTCAACACTTAGCAAAGGACATGTAATCTTTGTTGTTATAAATTTGCACAAGCATTGTTTTACTGTATTAAATTTGAAATTTCAGCCAAGGTTTTATAAATGTTTAAATTACTTTCTGTAACATTTATGGGTTACAGTAATTGCTTTGTCCTAGGTATTTACCCCTCTCCTCAATATGCAATTATAACCAGTGAATAAAACATTTTATGAAAAGAGCATTAAACAGTAAGGCAGTACAGAAACATGAAACAGTGTCTTATGCTTCCTTATCCAGCTTCAACTTCAGTTCAATATGATTTCCATTTTTTTTCCAGCTTAGGAAGTGAACAGCAGGTCAAATGTCAGTTATTCATCAGTTTAAGGCTTTCTTTTCTTCTTATGCCTGAAATTATTTGGCCATCATTGTCAGACTATTTCCAATGTCCCTGGTGGACCTTCTGAAATTACAAGAAGAAAAGCATTGGTTTTTTTTCTATAATACTGAAACTTTCACTTTTGTTTTTCTCTCAGCAGAAGATTACTAGTGGCTACCCAGTAAACTGTGATTTGTGTTGACAAATCATTAGAATGTCCTTTCTGAAAGGCAGGAGATTTTGGTGACTTGTAATTTACATGCTTTTCAAAATGGAAGAGAGATTAATCCACTAGTAAACTTCTGTACCTTGAGGCTGCAAGCTGGTTAAACTGCCGGTTTCTTTGTTATGGTATTCTGTAGAATGAACATAGTTAAGTGGGAATATGATTTTAAATACCAATAGATCCATTCCATCTCCAGACTGGATTGATGTAACTGAAGATAAGTGGTAAATTGATGTAATTTTCTTGGATGAATTAGCCTAACTTGTAATCAGGAAGGCTTCTCAAATAACGCCTTTTCACCTCTCTTGGTTCAGCTGACTCACCAATGCATAAGCAGGCACAAAGCAGAGAACAGAGCTGGCACAGGGAAGGGCAGCCTTGGACGAGGAGACAGTGCATGAATGTTTCTGAGCACTGCTGCCCTTACTGAAGGGGTCAGTGAAATCATTCTATTAATTTTGGTAACTATGTCTGTGTCTGTAAATTGGTTTGCATAGTACTGGTGAAACTGGATTGATTCTTTGTGGGGGGAGCATGGGCTGCCTTCCCAGCTATGGGGTGTTCCCTTTGGCCATCCTGTTTGGAGATGACAGCTGTCCAAGGAGTAGGAGGTGTTTGCAGTCTCTCCTCTTCAAAGTGTACATGTATGGGTGAGCGGGTACCTAGCTCGTGGCTGAAGGGAAGGCTGATTGCAGTAGGAGTGTGTTTTCCTCTTTCAGGGGCAATGGAAGGGATGTTCTACCTCTGGTCAGAGAAGAGAGGGGAGCTGAACTGCCTGTTGCATGCTTGCTTCCTTCCTCCTTAGAGTGAGGTTCATCTCTTCCAGCTTTTAAGATTTTAAGACTAGATGTCAAAGCCTCAGCTAGTCACTTTCCTTCGTAGTTAGGGTGAAAACATGGTGCCTTCAAACAGGCTGTTCATCACACCTGTTGAGAACATATATTTTAGGATGAGAGTAATTGCTCTCTGGAGGTGCTTTTATATCTCTACAATGGGAGCATAGGCTGACATGGTAGACTTTGTTTATCATCTAGGCACCTAACTTGTCCCACAGACATTTTATTGTTTCTTTTTTCCCAACCTTACCAAAGTGATACACAAAGTCTTCCCTGCACCGCGTAGCTGGCTGTCAATCCTGTCTGGCTTGGATGTGCTGGGGTGGGTGAATTATACCTGCCATAGTGTTGCTTTTCAAGCACACTGTGGAGGACCAATGTGTTGGTGCTGTGCTTCAGTGGTGCACAAGTATGCCATGATTTACTTAAGCCCATTCAACCCACGAAGTGGTTGAGCTTAAGCTGTGTGTGAAAAACAGTTGTCTTTGCTTCCGGCCGTCTGTCTGGAGGGGCATAATAAATGAGCAGGATAAGCTTCTGGGAGAAAATAGCTCCATGTCTTCTCCCCCTCCAAAATTAAGCAAGTGTGTGTGCACATGGTAGTGGTTCAGACTTTGTATACTCCCACAGCAGCTTTACCAGCTGCAGAGGTGGGAGAGAGAGTAAATGTTAGGAACTCCTCCAATCCTTAAAATGCTCAAGAATAAGACTTTCTATCGGTTCATACTTTAACGCTTCCTTGGTTTTCTCATTGGTATCTCTCGTTCCTTCTTTGCTTGGCAGTAGAACGTGCCGCCTTATATTGCTTATCCTCCTTGTTGTCTCTGCCTCTCCACAGCTCCTTTGAGACTGCTGGTTCAGTTCCTTGCTGATGGTATTCTCCGAATAGCAATCTAGAAAGATGCAGGAGTCCTGGGTGTACTCCTAGGTCTTCAGCCAACTTCATTCTCATGATTGGTTAGGCACTGGAACAGGCTGCCCAGAGAGGTTGTGGATGCTCCATCCCTGGCATTATTCAAGGCCAGGCTGGATGTGGCCCTGGGCAACCTGGTCTGGCGTGTGGTGTCCCTGCCTGTGGCAGAGGGGTTGGAACTAGATGATCTTCAAGGTCCCCTCCAACCTGAGCCATTCTGTGATTCTGTGATCTCTTATCTCAGCACAGAAAAAAGTCTTTATGTTACAATCCATGTTGCTTGTGTAGGGAAGAAAACTCATCACTTGCAAAGGCTGTGTCTGCACTCCAGAACTACAGATGCTTTCTACAATGGCACAGACAAAGTCTCATCCATACCCAAACTCTGCAAATGGCACTACCTGTCCAAATTTTACCCAAGACAGTTTGTGGTTTTAAAGTGAAATTTCACCAGCATAAACCAAACTAAAAATCCTACAGCTAGGATGAAGTGATTGAAGCATTTTGTCTGTCTAATCTTGGTACATCTAAAGGGCCTTCACCAGTTCCCAGGTTTAAAAGCCTTCAGAAAGACTTAGTAACAGGCTGCTTACTGGTAAACTTGTCTCCATTGCTCCAAAGAGTTGCCTTGACAAGCTGTGATTACAACACACACACACATTGTGTTGCCTTTTGCATGCCAATGCATAAATCACATGAAATGCATGGCTGAAAATGTCTGCCAAAGCCTTTGTACATATTTGAATAAGACTAGTGTGTTAAAATCGTTCTTGGATAAATACGTTAATTTTTGAATAACAGTGATGCATGAGGCACACATCAAGCACCAGATAACTCGGTGAATACAAACAGCAATAGCAGAAGTAGATTACAATCTCTCCTTTTCTTATCCCCAAAAAAAGAGACTTTGACTGACAGAAATTGCACAAACATAATGCTGCCAGAATATAAATAGCAAATGTTGAGTTACAGCTTAGTGCCAATTTCCTTTTTGATGGCCTGTTGGCAGATGCAAATATTCATGCAGCACACAGCAGCAGGCAGTTTTTCTCCTCATTTCTCTCACTGTTGCCTTCTCACCTGGTTTTCTGATTGAAGCTGGGGTACTTTCTTTTTAGTTCAGTTTGCCTTGCTTTTTATAATTCTGGTCCTGTTCTCATGCCATAATATCTTTGTGTGATTCTTGCTGAATTTATTTGTAATAATCTCCATTTAGTAGATAGTGGACAGTATTTGTGTGTAGATGTAGCTTGGTATTCAGAGGCTAGTTCTGTGTGCATAAAGGGGGACATCTTTTGCTCTTAAATGAGCTTCACATTTCATTGCTCCAGTACCTGGTGCAGATGCTCAGTTTTATTCCATTCTGACATTTTGCCTCCATTTAACTTCTCAGTTTTATCCTTTCTTAGAAAACATCCATCTGTGTGTCCTCTCTAAGGATGAACTGTATAGCTCCTCCTAGTACTTCATTACAGAGCTCTCTTTCTGGTCTTCTCCAAGGAACACGTTTGGGCAGAGCAGCTGATACTGGATCAGGAGTGACTGTAAGTGGAACACTTTCCCTCTCTGATTATTGACAGGGATAAGCCGGATCCTGAACTACGATGCATTGTCTTAGGTTGACTAGAGTTACTGGTAATAAACTTGGTTACGTTATGCAGAGATGTGACCCATGGTCTCCTGAGAGCCTTGGCTATTGAAATTGATCTCAGATACCAACCACAATTTTGGTGAACAGAGATGAAATAAGCAGGATTTCGCAGAATTAAGTTAATACACATAAACTGATGTGAAAGAGAATACAGGGATTGTAAAAGGACCTTATAAAGTAGTTTCTAATGCTGGATTCACACAGATTAATGTTGCAACCAGAAATAAATGTAGCCTAGCATTGTATACTCTTAAATATTCCAGAGTAATTGAGAACACCTTTTCACTTGCAGACAAACATTAGCAGCTGACAAAAGACAGAACAAAAAACCCCCACTTGAATACTCACTCATAGTGTGATATAGATTGGAAAGGACCTGTGGAGGTAGTCTGGTCCAACTGTTTGCTCAAGGTAGAGCCAGCAGTGAGCAGATTGCTTTAAGGTCCCTAAAAACCACTTATCTGTGGTTTAGGATGGAGAGCCTGTAAGTAGCTTCAGGTTTTCTGTTTGGCAAATGGCTGTTTGCAGCCATATCTGAGGGCTTATAAAAGAAACAAGACAGTAGTCATTTTATAAATTGAGACACATATCATAAGCTGGCTTATGTTCTAGAGTTCGCCAAGCCCTTCAGATTTTCTTAGCTTTTTACTTCATGTCAAAGTCTTAACTTTGGATATGTGTGCTTAGAAAGACTATGGAAGATTCTAAAAATAAAATTCAAGTGGTAAGCAGCTGGTTGAAATGGCTGATTATGTCACAACATATTCAACTCCACAGTTTTGGAAATCACAGGAAGAGCAAGGTAGAAATATCAAGCTGCAGGAGAGCAGGCTTTGTGAACAGAGGAGACTTTCATAACTGCAATTGCTTAAAAAAAGTCAACTCCTCTTCTGAAAGTATGTGAAAACCTTCTGGTTTCGCACCAGTTGTGGAAGAGTTTGTTAGAGCAGTAGAATTAGAAGCAGGTAATCTTTTTGTTTTTCTAATACAAGCTGAGTCTAGCCATTGTGTTTTGTTTTTTTTTATATATATCTGCTCCATGAAAAAGCTTTGAACAGGTACATGCCTTTCAGTGGAAAGGTCACTTTTGCAGAGCATCTCAGATCTGTACTGCTTACATGTCATTACAGGGAAGATGGCGTACACGCAGCTTAGCCAGGAGAAGTTGCGAAAGGTTACTGAGGAAACAGTTCAGCATTTTCTTGGGCTGAGGGAACAAATCTTGGAGGGGTCAGTTAACACTATTGTCACTTAAAAAGGCTGTCTAGTGGCAGTGCAGATGCCTTTGAGAAGGGCACGTGTGTGGAAGGCAATGCTTTATCAGTGAACTTACCTCTTGCAGAAATGGTCCATGGATTCCTGGGCACTTGCTGCTATGGGCTGAAAACCACTACACTAGGACATGAAATGCTTGGGTACATATTTAGCCCTGTTACCTCAGCATATAAGCTATCTTTTATTCTTTTCCATCTGTCACAGTTGTACACAGTATTGTGGCCCTGAAGAGCGTTGCAGCAACAAGTAGAGCCCTCTCCAAAGGGAATGCGTTTGCTTTTTCTTTCAGGCTTCAGTCCAGGAGTGGGTTTCTTTTGCATTTGTATACTGGAAGCTAAAAGGACCAGAGAGTGACATGGAGTACTAGGCCCATGGTTTTCCACACTCCTTAGTTGTTAGCTAGGTTTCTGGCTGTGTTTTAGGCTGTCCTAGGGAGATGTCTAAATAATTCTAGTTTTGATTGAGGACTCATCTTTACTTGCAAGTAAAAACATGCATTTCTAGTCCTTGGGATTAGGGTTGCTCCCTCATCCTCTTTTATTTCCAACTATAAGGATAGCCTTGGGTTACAGCTGAAGATGTGGCAACTCTTCTAGCATTCCAGGTAGTAAGCTTGTTGGGTTCGTTTTTTTCTTGGGTCATTTCTGTGAACCGTGACCCTCTCTGATAAAATTATTCCATGGAAACATAAATGTCCTGCTGAATAAGGCTGGCTGTCCTTCTGGTTTAATGTTTTGTCTCCCACCCTGGCACATGAACTAGTACCCTATGCCTTTCTGTTGTTATTCCTCAGCATCCAAAGTCCCTTTTGAACCTGCTGGTATCAGCCTCCTTCCTCCACAGTCTTCAGTGGCAGAAAGTTCTAGCAGTTCACTGCTGCTTATGTAAAGAAGCTCCTTCTTTTAACTCCTCTAAACTTATGTATTACTTGCATTAACTGTTACCCTCTTCTCTGCTGTGTAAGGTTTGAGCTATTTTATTTAAACTCCATTACAAAAATGGCCAATTGTTGTTATTGGAGATGATTACATTTTAGTGAAAAAAAAATCACTTTGGTCATTGACTGACTAGCAGAGTGGTAGGTGAAGAAGATGAATTTGTTTAAGGGAGGGGAAATCTGTTTTGGTGACAGATCAAATGCAGGCAAGAGTGTGTTGGAAAAAGGGCAGGATAGGTGGGAAAAAGGGGCATCTGAAGATGCAAATGTATAAGAAAGCACATTAAGAGAGTGGGGAGGGAGTTGTTCTGGACTTGTATAAACCTTTAACTTCCCTCATTTATTTTTTTATGTACTTGCAGTACTGGTGGTCTGATGCATTGATATCTTAAACATCACAGCATGACAGTCATAAAGGAGGAGCACTAGAAAACAGCAGTGACTGCACAGTGTGATCATTGTCAGCATTGAAAGCAGAATCCTTCATGCAGTCCTCTTAAGCAGAGATCAGATGCTTACACAAAGAGAGTTAATGATGTAGCGCTTAAAAATTACTCCAAATTGCAAGTTTGTTACATTAATATAATTAATTTGAACTAAAAGCTGTAGCTATGATACTGCTAAGGCACAGTTGTATATAGAGCTGTGAAGTTTTATGTGCAGCCATAGTATAACTGCCTGTTTCTTTCTCTCCATGCTCTGTAATAGCAGAAAGGGCTAATCTGTTAATTTTAATTTTGGAAGTATCAATACAGTTGTTGGTAGACTGATTTTTTTTTTTTTTTAAACTGATATATTAAATCCAAATTCCTATTATCTACAATATATTCTAGAAAAAAAAATCCCAAATAACCAAATTAGTACAGACCATTACAGATATCCCAAAACACTGGACACTTGACTTTCAGAAAAAAAAACTACGTGGTAAACTTAACAGTGGAGTGATGTAAATCAGCCTCTACCAGTTCCATACTTTTAAGCATTGCAAATTGTAGCAGTTTAAAAAGAAAGCCAGGCTTCTGAAAGCGTAGGAGAGAGAGAAGAGAATGATTTGGGGTTTGATTTTTGAACCTGTTTGTCTGAGAGGCAGTTTAATGTTTTGAGTTCTCAGAATGTAGAAAGGGGGATTTCAGTCCCCACCAGGAACTGCCTGCTCCAGCTGCTTGAGGGAGTTCATCTCCTACTTGGCCTCGTATCTGTTCATTGCCTCTCTCTGCTGCCCCTATCTTCACACCAGAGCAGGAACCCTGTGGCCCCTTCAGCCTGTTCCAGGGCTCAGCTTCTCATATCCTAGGCTCCTGCTCCAGTTCCAGCCTGTTGTGAGCAGCCCAGGGAAGAGCTTCTGTGGGATGCTAAATATTGCTTGCCATGTGAGTCCTGACCCTTGGGGAGGAGAAGGGAGGATGGTGTAGTCTGGCTCAGCAGGACAGGCTGTCTTCTACAGAAAGGCAGGGAAGCAAGGCAAGAACTGTTGGACCAAGTTTCCCAGCATTCAACTGAAATGGCCAACAAAGTGATTACCGGAAGGGTAGGCTTCCTGCTGCCATGGCAACAGGAGTTCTAGTCCTGACTGAATTTGTGATGCATGGAGAAAATAAGGTAAGAATTGGCAAGGCTGGTCCTAGATTATTCTTCTGCGCTTTCATTTTCAGTTTCTCAATGATGCAGTGTTTGAAACAGAGACACTGAAAGGGAGTGTTCATGTTTAAACCAAAATTGAAAATGTTTGATTTTCTTGCACTCTTTTTGGGAGAGTGGAAACATTTTCACCCTTGGTACAAGAAAGCTTTTACTGAGCCAAGGTTGAGCCAAGTATGATGAAAAGTCAGTAAAACTTGTAAATAGCTTGAAGATTTTTTTAAGTTTGCATGAACTTTTGTCCAGTGAGCCTTTGTCATGGAGAGAAAATGCTTAGCTTGAAGGTTAAGATGGGTTAGGTGATTTTTGATTATTCAGAGAATGAAAGCTGTGTTCATACCCTCATTCCTGTTGCTTTGCATATGGTTCTGTCATCCTTTCAGTCAGTGCTAGTCAAGGGTGAGGACTGTTTGAAGAAGGCACTGTAGAGCACTCTGTCTCTAATCCAGCAACAGCTGAATACTTTATGGAAGTAATATTAAGTCCTTGACAGGAGAAGGTAGCCAGCTGGCTGCTGCAGCAGGATGTTCTTGTTCTCCCTCACAGCCGAAAAGGAAAAGTTGGCCAAGTGCCTGCAGAGCTTGCTGGGGAAGAGGGAAGGCACAGACTCTTCAGTATTTTGACTAGGTGGACTGTTAGCCAAAAAAACAAAGCAGAAAGCAGACATTTCAAGTCTGCCCAGGCCACCAACTGGAAAGCGGTAAAGGACTGACTTTTAATATGAGTAATTACCACCCAAGAGCCTCCGTGGTTTGGGGTAGCTTAAGAATCTGCTTACTGAAAGTTGCAAACGAGTAAAATAACCATGCCAGTTTGTCCTTGAAATAGCATGGAGAGTGGTGATGTCTTATTGGTTAGAATAGTGATGTGACAGTTCTACAAAATATGGAATTTGGAGATTATTTGACTGTACTTTCATGTCCTAATGAGTACAGTTCAAGTCAAGATGTCAATGTGGGTTGCCAATAAAGATAATAGAAAGAAAGGACTTTGTTTTATAATTGGCAAGTTCAGGGAGGAGTGTACTAGAACAGTGCTAGTGCTTACTGTTCTGTTATGCCAGGCTTGGAAACAACATCAGATACTATCCAGTCAGTCATCCATTTCCAAAAAGCTAGCAAGTGAAAACAGCTTTAAGGCACAACAACAGTTTTAAGGCAAAGAAATAGATACATATTTTGGGGGTGGATAACCAAATGTGCTCAGGTACAAGTATTTGAAACAAACCAAGCCTCAGATTATTAATTTATAGCCTGTTCTTCGCTATACACTTCCTTGAATGAACCCTCCCAAGAAATGCTGTGTGGATGCTCCATTGACTGCAAGTGAAGCTCCTCATTTAAGCACTGAATTTGGTGGTCTAGGAGTTGTTTTCAGTACTGTAATGAAGGAATCCTTCTGGCTTATATAGACTCAAAGGACAAACCAGATCTGGGTTCTATGTTTGTAGATGCTGTTCAGTGACTTCCACTGTATTTTGGAACAGACCTTCTCACAGGTTTTCCACGAGTACTGAAGATGAAAATAATATTAACAGTAAATGTGGAGACCTGTATGGGTTTTTGTTGGAGTTCTGTGTACTTGAAAGGTATTTGAAACAGCCATGTCACAGAGATTCAACAATTACAAATACGCATTCAGATAATAACATTCTTTAAATTCCTTATCATACTAAACCTCCATGGCCAAGACCCAGGTCACCATTTATGAACATGACTAAATATCCATGTGGCCTGGACTGATCTTTCAAAAGGCAGGAAATACTGCTCTGAGTTGCTTTCCCCTAATTTTCTTTTGATTGACCTTTTGGGTGGAGTTGAGGAAAAAAACCCCTGATTGCTGGTATCAGTTTACTCTGCCTTCCCAATCTGGCAAAATTCAAATAAGCTCTGAGAATTCTGTGCTTATTCACAGCAAATGTGATGTGTTAATTAAAAAAACCCCAAGAAACAAACCAAAAACTGTTAACCCCTGAATGAACTAGTTAGGGCTCTGGTTTAAGATTACCAGTTGTTGTAACAGGCACTGGTTTTAGCACTGTCTTCACAAGATTGAAGAGTATCTGGCACCATTTGATGCTAATAACCAGTCTGCCTCAAAATAGCGGAACCATACCGAGGTGGGTGAGCTGTGATGGACATCCATCTGAAGTCTGTTTTTCCACAACTTTCATTAGCAGCAGGCACAGTCACACAAAGTAATTGAAAATATGGTAATACTTTATGTGTATAGCGTAGATGTGACTCCTAACTGAGATGTTGAACGTAGCCTTGACTCTTTTTCAAGCATACTCCGTAGCCTTCGCTTGCAGATTTGCTTTGCATCTTTCAGACCCGCTTCTTCTACTAGAAGAGCTCTGTGGGCAAAGGTTGAGGGGAGGGCTGGGAATTTATTGTGCTTTTTCAGTTGTTCAGAGAGGAGTGAATGGATACAGCTCAGGTTTCTCTCAGCAAGTTGAAGGAATTTCAGACCTTGTTTTTAAACTCAGATCTGCTTGAGGCTTCAAAGCCATGTATGTGTGAAAGAGAGAAGAGAGGGGAGGAGGGATGCATATCAGTGCTAATCTTACATTAACATAAATGTAAGGGTTGAAACCCCAGCTGTAAGAAAACATCTGCAGTAGCAGATAGGGTGCTCTAAACACATGCATTCAGTGCTTTCAGAAACAGGTAAGGCATCATAAAGACCTCAGTATCCTGTTCAGCAGGGTATTGATTGTATCTTCAATTTTTTAAAATCTGTAGCTATTTTTTTTTTTTGCTACTACCAAGAAAACTAATACGCTTTTCATTACAAAATTTGACCAGCAATTTTGTTACTCAGCAATCTGTGTGTAAGCTACAATAAGGAGAACATTTTAAAAGAATTTGTCATACATTGAAGAAGCAGATATGTGGAGAGAGGATAACTTTAAGAATAAAAAAGCAAGCAACAAAACAACAACAAACACCCACACCAAACAAACCAACCAACCAAAACCTCTTGAAGAAACAAACAAAAAAAACAACCCAAACCCCTCTAGTTTCATTTGGAAGAAGAAAATAGGAAGCTTTAGCTGCTTATTTTTATTTCTGGTCCAAGTGCTAAGGGCACTTATGTCTCTCTCCTGTTTCTTACTGTGTGTGTTGTCAGACTTCTGATGTCTCCAGCTGAAAAAGGAAATTAAGCTGGAATCCCAGTTCCATCTGTTTTTTTTGTACAGTGGCACTTTCTCACAACAGGGCAGCTGCTTGAAGCAGAGCAGGAATGTGTTGCTAGTTTGTCTCAAACTCTTGCTAGCCACATGGGAAAAGCTCAAGATCGGAGAGAAAAATCTTGGCCTTATTCTGTTTTGTCTGCTTTTGCATGTGGGCAGAGGAACTCACAAACCTGAAGAAACACTCATTACTGGGTACAGGAGCTAGAAGTGTTGTTTTTTGTTGTGGGTTGGTTGTTTTTTTTTTTAGAGGGTGATAGCTGTGCTATAGACTTCTGCAACAAATCAAGCTCTGTGTGTTACACTAAAAGAATACAGTTGGTAGGCAAAATAAATCTTACAATTATTAAAATGTCTCATTTCTCTCCTAAAGTTAGATAATCTGTTTCAAATTCCAGATCACTGAGGAGAAGTTAGATTTTTTTTTTCTATCAGTCAAACAGTACTTTTGTATTATTATACTATTTAAAGAGAAGGTGAGCAAGTATGTGTTGTGTATTAGTATATGACATTATGGGATCAGAGGCTGACTGAGGTTGGAAGAGACCTCTGGAGGCCATCTAGTCCAACCCCCTTGCTCAAGCAGGGCCATCCAGAACTGGCTGTCCAGGACCACATCCAGATAGCTTTTGAAAAACTGCAAGTGCAGAGACTCCACAACCTCTCTGGTCAATCTGTACCAGGTTCTCAGTCACCCCCACAACTTCTAGGTCATCGATGGCTGTACTGACAATCACTCTGCGGGGCCCCACATATACGCTTGTCACTTTGAGGCGTGAAAGCTGTAATGTTGGCAAGGAAATCTCACTGAATGCTTTAGGGTTACTCTTACTACTTAACTGATGAGTTTGAAGCAGTGGATAATCCACTTGTATGTGGCAGGAGTTAAGGGATGAAACTGCATCTTTATCAGGAAGGCTTCAAAGGCATCTATCATCAACTGTATAGAAACCTTTGACACATAAGCCAGTTACTTGATGTAAGTCATTGGAGAAACTTATGTTAGATTTTGCAATTTTAAACTGCTTGGAAGAAAGGTTGGTAACTCAACTAGCATGACTTTCAGTGTTCCTGATGTTATAAAAGATAAGTTTTACAAAGTGTATTTTACTGTATAAGTGTTAACATTAGAAATAATTATTATTTACATTTTGGAGTTAATAAGGATTCATATCATACAAACACTGGAATACACTGGCCTGTGTTAGACGCAGTAGCTAAAATCAGAAAGTTCCTGTTTAATCTTCAGATTTGTAAGCTGTACAGAGGAGAGAATTGTTCTCTCTTTACTTCCATTGATTTGCAAAAGAAGAGTGATTTAAGGGATGTGATTTGAGGGGTGACACAAGTTTTATACCAGAACTGTGAAAAAGGAACTGTTTCTTGGGACTGATTGCAGTAATCAAAATTAAACTATTTTCTCTAATATGAGAAATTATGGATACTTTAGCAGAGTTGCTTGCCAAAGACTAAGCATTTACATTCATTTCTAACAGCTAAAGATATCTGGCAGCACTAGTGTAATCCCACAGAGTGAGGCTTCATAAGCTGCAAAACCATCTGATAAATAGATATTTAGGCTTGGTTAGGACTTTGTCCCCTAGAGCCACACTAAGCTTGGGTTTATCTCATGTGCCATTTGTTTAGGAAGCTTTTATTCAATAAACTCTCTGATTAATCATAATGTTTACTCAGCCCCACGCTGTTTAATGTGCCTTTATGGTTCCTTTATGGTTGGTTGGTTGTGATGTGGGGTTTTTGTTGTTGTTTTCATTTTTTTTCTCCAGCTAGGAAGAACATGGTGCTGTGGGGGGATATAAGTGCCCCTTCACTGCAGAAATTCTTCTCCAAAGGTTCCAAAGTAGCCCAGGTCCAAGATTTTTTGTTGCAAGTATTCCAAATAATGGTTTTAGTAAGTCAGAAATGCTGGGTTGTTAACTTCATTGATTATTTTTGTCACACTAACCTTGAACAACTAAACCAGGCAGAAGTTGCTGCTTTTAATGCAGGCAGAACGGTAGCTGGCATCAGCAACTATTGCGCTACTTTGCATTCTCTCTCTGTAGTCAGATTCTTCTGTTCCACCTTGGTACCTGCAGACATTTACAGATCTAAATTCTTGAATGGCAGGTACATTGTGACAGTTAGAAATATGCATGTGCAAACTTAAGAAATGGACATCATACTTAAATGCCTTACAGGGGAAGTGAACCCAAACCCCAAAGATAAGACAAATTTTCTGTGTAACTTGATACTATTAGCAGCTGTTGTTAACTTCTGTCAGAGAAGTTTTTCAAAGTTAAGTGTTTATAAAGCATCCTGTATCCCTCCACCTGAGTAATTTACTGTCAAAAGTATTTTAAAAGTTCAAATATATTTATTTTGAGATCTGTTGAACAGGGTAAGGTAAAATACTAAAGACTGCTTTTGTCCTTTTAAAAAATGTTCAAAACCTTTTATGTTCTGAATACTGAGGCGTGTACTTTCTATTAAAGGGATGGGCAAGTTTTTTTTTCCTTATAGTTTATCCACTGCCCATTTCTTGCAGTCTGGCAAAAATCTGAATCTTCTGTTTCTGAAACGTTATCTTATCTGGAAACATCCCATTGATTAAGCTTCATGTGAAACAATGTTTATTTCATTTTTAAGTGAGAGGAAAATACAGCTGTGAACAGGAATCTTCAGCTTTTTCCTTCTTGTTCCAGTGACTGCCAAACCATTGGTTTCCCACCATGGTTCTGGTTTTGAATATCTCTCAGTGACAATGTCATGAATTCTCACTGCTGGCAGTGACACACATTTTCATTTACTGCATTATGGGTATTCTCTAGACAACCAGTCTGTTGAAAAGAAATTAATCCCAGCAGTGAACCAAGATACTGAATTCTCAGCAGTTTGTGAATTCATGGTTTTACATTTGAGACTATTTTTATCTGGATTGAATTAATTTGAATATGTAACCAGGTGGTTGTGGTTACGTCTTCTATTATCCATTGGACGTGAAAAGCCAGCACAATGCAACTGCAGGATGGGAAAACTCAGTAAATGTGGTTAGGAAATACAGCATTTGTATGGCTGAAAACTCAGCTTGTATTTCTTTCATTTCTGTCCGTAATTTCAGGCATGACCAGGATCAAGGAGTATCCTAAGTGAAGCATCCTATGTACTATTATTAGATCAGACTCATTTTAAAATTTCACTTATTAGATTAAAATCTAATAACTTGTTGCTATTTTATCCTGTGGTCCCCATTACACCAGAGTGAAAAGTCACAAAATATCCAGATGACATCTTAGACATCCTCTTTAGAAGGAGAGTGGAGACTTTATAGATAACTTGCAAAGCCTGTTACTAAGCTGCAAATTCATACACAGCTTTGTATGTGTATTTTCTCCAATTAATATTCAAAATTATTGGCTTAAGGAAGAAATGGACTTATTCCTGAACTGCATTTAAATGGATCAAGTGAAGGCAAAAGCTTTAAGTTTTCTTCTCTTAGATGTTGAACACTTTACCCAATCGATTTTCTTTGAACTTGATTGCTTCTTTTAATGGGAAGCTAGCTTAAAATGCAACTTCTGTCTGTAATTATCTCTTCTGCTCATGTTTCATTAAGATGAAGGTCAAAGGGAAGTAAAAAAAAGGACAAATCAGTCCTTGGATTTGTTTTTGTGCAGTTTGAGAGAATTCCACAGCAAAAACAGGAGAAAGTGACAAACTTGCAAGATTCTAAAGGCAAATAAAAACTCCACTGGCAAATTCCTTAGGATTGCATTAAGTCCCAGCTGGACAAATGCCCAAGATGTTAGTCTTAGCTGCAATACTTGGGTCATTCTTGCTGTAGCTAAGGAGTGCTGCATGGAGTGGCTAGTAGTGACTCCTGAAGTCTCTTGCTTCTCTCTGCCAAAAGAATTACCTGTTCCAGGGGTTGCCATTGATAGGACATGGACGATACGCTTCCTAACACTGAGCAGTTTCTGATCTTTGGACAAGAAGAGATTTAGGATGAAAAATACACTGGTTTTTCTTCCCTCTCCTTCCCAACCATGACATTGCATTGAAACTAGTCTTGCTTCCCCCTCAAAGACTTGTACTGGGAAACGCAGCCTGCCTTTTTCAAGGTGACAGCATGCTTGGAATCAAATTTCTGAACTGTTGGTAAATAGTTGCATAGTTTGCTTGCAAAGAAATGTGCGGGCAGTAAATTTGAATACATGCAGGTAGTTCGGCATTTTTAATAATAAGAGTGTGAATAGCCAAAGGATTAGAAAATATCTGTTTTAGAAAGTGTTCTGTTGGTTTCTTTTTCACTATATTGATTTTACAAATTCTTTTAGCCTAGTGACTAATATATGCACGAATAATATTTTTGTAGTCCCTTGTGTCTAAGGGGCAGCATTTCTGTTGAAATGGGTTTCCCAGATCAGTCTCAATCAGAATATTCTCTTCTATCTTGAGTCAATATACAAAGAAGAGGAAAACTCATGCAGTTTTACTTTGTAAGTGTTAAAGAGAAAAGAAGCTTTATGGTTATTTTGATATGGAAACACTAGGGTAACTTTTTTCCTGCTATGTGTGTACAAAGTACATGTTGATAGAACAAACGATTTTGAGAATGAATACCCATCGGGCTCACTGTAATCTCATGGAAAACTTCTTTGATTTAGAGAACATTATAGTGTATTCTGGTTTTCCTTCTGCAAATTGCTGTATTTGAATGCCATCAATATCTTTGTTATTCGTTCACTTACTCCTGTGCCATCTTTTCTTGAGTTAAATCATTTCCACAGGAGCAGTTTGGGGGTGCTTTCTTATGCCACAGCAAACAGAGAAAATACTTTGGAAGAAAGTTTATTAAGAGTAAGTGTTATTTCTATAGTGAATGCCTCTCTATATATTGTGACAGTGGAGAGAAAGACATCTATCAGAGAAATAATTTATTTTGAGGTTTGTTTGTGCTTCAGGGAGCAACCAAACCCCAGTGACTTGCACTTGTGCTGATGGTGGATGGGCCTCCCTGAGTTTCCTCTCCATGAAGAGTGCTCCCTGCCTTGGCTGAAGTTTAGTTCCCCTTGGTGGGCAGCAGAAGTTCAGAAGGTAGCTGCCAGGATACAGCCACTCCTTCCACACAAAAAATAAAATCAAGAAGCACAAGTCTCAGTTGGCATCCCTCAGGCCTCCACCATGGGTGTAGTGCAGCTACTATTGACAGCAGCCCTGAAAACTGCAAAAGAGCATTGAGGAGTTGTTCTCTGTATTTTTCTTGCATAGCCTCATGTACAAGGAGGGCCATAATTAGGAGAGCTTATTAGTTAACAGTATGTGTGGTGAGACCAATGCGTAGGGCAGAAGAGACAAAGAAAGGTCTGAAAGCTAATTTGGGATGGAAACTGGGCTATGGCAGCACATTGTCTGTCTGTGAGCTTCAGTCTGATTCCCCAGAAGGATCTGCAGTATTGAATGGCAAATGACCTCCTGGCATGCCCTGCTGATTCAGTGGGATGGTTACAACTAAGTAGCTTCTTACTGGCTTCTAGTCCTTCCTTCCCCTTACTCCTTGCAAAGCTGCAGCACCATTCCTGGCTGAAAGTTGAACAACAACTTATGTTGTAAATATGTGAAGTTTTATATGGCCATAAGTGGTTCTGTACCAATTTTCTCTGTCTGCTATCATATTTAGTGCAGTGACTTCTCAGAGTACGTATAAGGGTTTAAATAAGTTTTCAGTAATTTATGAGATTCTCTTTGACTCTTCTGGTCTATTCAGGAGTGCAACTAGGCTCTATCTTTCCATTTTGTGCATGAAAGAGCATATGCAGGCCATACCAAATCACTGCCTGGAAATGTAGTACAATATTGAAGATAGGCAGAGCAAAATTAGGTTATTCGGAGCAGTTGGTTTTGTTTTTCTCCCAACTTATAAAATATGTATTGGGACTGGGGCAGGGGAAGGCTTCCACTGTAGATTGTTAGACTTCAAATGTAGATACAACTCTGTAAGTATAAAAAGCAAGTACAAATAGATACCTGTGAAAATAGTATCTGTAAAAGCTTCTGTATTCTTACAGTTTTCTAGCTATTCCATAGACTTTGGGAAGGAAAAACAGACTGGTAAAAAATGTGTGTTCCTGAAACTGAGGAATGACCTTAGGCTGCTCTGTGTATAAGGCATCAATTGTTCACACACCAGTTAAATGCTAAATGGCCTACTTCTTATTAGCCAAGTCTAATTTTGTTTCTAATCAGGAAACTAAATATCAAGGCAGAAGCAGCTTTTCTGATTTGTTTTTTCCCAGTGGCTATTATGTAAATGTTTAATTTCAATGCACCTATCCAGGAAACAACACATAAATATGCCCAGTCCAGGAGGATGAGCACGCCTGATCTTGTCTGATCTCGGAAGCTAAGCAGTTTTGGGCCCAGTTAGTATTTGGATGGGAAACCGCCCGGGAATACCAGGTGCTGTAGGCTTTCCTGCTGCGGCAGGGGGGTTGGACTAGATGATCTTTTGGGGTCCCTTCCAGCTCCTAACATTCTGTGATTCTGTGAATGGAGCAGTTCTGATTCTGTGTGGTGGTGTTGGAGTCAGGCTTTTTTACTGCTACCCCTGTGATTTAAAAGAGCTGGTAGCTTCTGAAAAATGTTTAGCAGATGTACCTTCTGAGTTAAAAAGTATTCAACATAGCCATAAAAAGCTCTGCTATTCCCAGTACACCACTGTGTCGTTTCTCTCCCAAAGTGAAAATTTCACCCTGCTAATGCTATCAGCTATGTCACTGTAATGTGGTGTTTTTTTTTCCTTCCAAATCAATCAAATGAAGCGTCCTTTAAAAAGAAAAATCAATTTAGCCTGTTCATTAGCTGAACTCAGTATAGTGCCTGAAGGCTAGAATGTCATTTCCCATAAGATTTACTTTAAAAATACAAACTAAATTGGAGCACTTACAGCTTGTCATAATTTTGTATTTCAAAATACACAAGTAATCTTTGTCCTACCTGATGCAAACCTATCTGAATATTCTAATTAGATATTTTTGTTTGTCTTTATTTTGGTGTTTGTTTTTGTTTTTTTTTCCTGCCATGTGTTATAGGAGTTATAGGAGCTTTGCCAATATAGCCAAATGAGTAAAGTGTTACCACAGCAAGCTACCAGAAGGTTGTACCTGATGGTGGATTATTTTCCCATGGTATAAGGTTCTTCAGTTTCTGGTGGATTATTTTCCCATGGTATAAGGTTCTTTAGTTTCTCAGCCATCAGCAAAAGAGATTATGAAGTTTAGTTTACCAACTCATAGATAAAGAAAAGCAAAATGAAAAAAAAAGTTATTAAATGAAAGTGGATGTGTTGTAAATGTTACTGTATATTCATAGTTACCAGTGTTCCTCCAACATGCTGTCTCTCAAAACTGCCTGGAGAGAGTAATACTGCTCAGTGAAAATCTGCTTTGCCATTATATCTTTGTGAATGTACTGCAGTGGACATTGAGCAATTTGTCTTCTGAACCTGGGAGTTGGTAGGTGTAGTGTGATTTGAATGGCCCTTAGGAATAGAGACAGTAAATTCATCTCAGACTCAAAGCTCTTTACAGAAAATCCCAGCTAATGCTCAGTATCTTATAGTCCATGAAGCAGAAGGAATTCAATTACTTTTGGAAAAGACAGTGTAAAGGCTTGCATGTCCCTGGTTTCACCACAAGCAGAACTGAAAGCTAGCATGGTTCTTGTGCAGAGGCTTGCCAACCTTTCAGCGAGCTGTCTGTACTAAACACCATATTGGTAATGGCAGCAGCTCAATAGCACATTGGATTTCTTGTTTGCTGAGCCTGCCAACTAAATGCTGGAGGAAAGGAAACTTTTACATGTTCAACCCCGGGTAAACTGCAAGCATACAGTTCCTGCTTTTTATCTGTTCTTCTGTCTGCTCACCAGCTAGCAAGTTCTAAAACTTTTATGAGAACTGAACTATGCCAACCTTAGCCATGCAATGGGCTTACCAATGTAGAAGACTCCTATTCAAATAACAAAAAACAGGACAGCTACTCTCAACCCCAAGCAGAGGTTGGGATGGGGAGGAGTGCTCTAGGAAGAAGTTCAAGGTCTGTGCAGCATTTAGAACACCACCACCAAAAATAAATCGCATCCCCAAAACCATATTAAGTAAGTGGGAGAAAGGAAGCTGCAGGTTTTAGTTCCTTCTGCCAGAGGAGATTTTGCCTTAAAGAATCTCTGGATAATATCCTTAATCTGAACAGTTAATTCCAAAATTTAATTATACAGTATAAGGCAAATGTTGTGTTTTCCCTTTGTTTGAATTAGTAGTACTTTTTCTTGATTTCCTTCTTTGACCTTTGATGAGAGGAGGTTCCTGAGAACTGGAAGAAAGCAAATGTTTGTCATATCTTTGAGAAGAGTAAGAAGGAAGATCTGGGATACTACAGGCTGATCTTGATCTAATCTTGATGTCTGGGAATATGGTGGAGCAAATAATTCTGGAAAAAATTATGAACAGATGAGATACAAGAAGGTGATTCAGAGTAGTCAACATGGATTTATAAAAGAGAAAATAGGCTTGACCAACCTGATAGCCTCTGCAGTGAGATGACTGGCATGGTGGATGAGGAGAAAGTAGCGGATGTTGTTTGTCTCAACTTTAGCAAAGCTTTAGGTACTATCTCCTATGAACATTCTCATAGATAGTGGTGAAGTGCAAGTTAGGGAAGTAGATGGTGGGGTGGACTGATAGGACTGTAAACTGTCTGAACTGCTGATACTCAGAAGTGGTCAAAGATCAGCAGCACAAAGTTCAGCTACAGGCAAGTCTCTATTTGACACTGAGACCAATACTGTTGAATGTCCTTTTTAATGATCTGGATGATAGGGCATGTATGCAGCCAATTCAAAATTGGGAGTAGTGGTTAATACACCAGTTGCTTGTGCTGCCATTTAGATGGACATTGACAGGCTGAAGAAATGGGCCAACAGGAACCTTATGAAGTTTAGCAAAGGCAAAATCCTCCCCCTGCGAGGAGTAACCCTGCGCACCAGTACAAGCTGGGGATGGATTGACTGGAAAGCAGTTTTGC
This sequence comes from Galbula dea, assembly GCA_013399015.1. Taxonomy (NCBI): domain Eukaryota; kingdom Metazoa; phylum Chordata; class Aves; order Piciformes; family Galbulidae; genus Galbula; species Galbula dea. The sequence goes on from VWZX01013781.1 coordinate 1,139,878, forward strand.
AGAAAAGGCCCTTGGTGTCCCAATGGACAAGAAGTTGAACATGAGCCAGCTATACATCACAGTGACAGTGAAAAAGCTTTTTCCCTGTGAAGGTGGTCAAAGACTAGAACAGATTACCCAGAGAGGCTGTGGTGTCTTTGTCCTTGAAGGAAATATTCAAAGGTTTAATTGAACAGGACCCTAAGGAACCTGACCAAACTTTGAAGTTGACCTTGCTTTGATGGAACGGGAGGGATGCTGAACCAGATGATCTTTCAGAGCTTCCATCCAACATGTTATTTTGTAATTCTCTGATTGTTATAACACAAATGTTATAAACAGCATTCCTTTCCTCCAAAAAAGCCCCAGGAGAAAATACAGGCAATGGTCTTTCATGTTTGTGTACTGCAATACAAGCTAAATCAAAACACATGTTTTTGTGGCTTATAGTTTAATAAAAATTTTCCCACGTGTTGAATGTATTTAAACTAAAAATGTACAGTTTACTCCAGTGTCATCTTCAATGTTATACAGTTTCTTTCCTGCTTTGTTTTGTTTAAACTGTGCCAAATGCTGTTTCAAGTCTATTTTTTTTTCCTTTCTCATGGACAGGGTTTCTCTTTCCCCCTGTCAATTGTTCTTTGTGGAATAATTCAGTGTTACAGTTCTCCAGGACAGAATCACTGAAGTTATTATTGTAGTTCCTTTTCAACAGGTACAAAGTCACTCTAATGCTTCCAGGGCTGAAGATGTTGCAAACCAAGCCTTCCTGAATTTTCTTTGTGACTTGACTTTAATGGGAGAGTATAGCAGAATTACAAAATTTCTTCTTTACCACTTCCTCCCCGCCCCCCTGTGAAGTTGAGTTGATTCTGCTTCCACCATCTAACCTAATTCTAGATAGTAAGTTGACATTCAGTTTACTTGAGTCTGAAAAACATGTGAAGAGGCATATTTACTCTTAGAGGAGCCTTCTTTTAACAGCAGAATATTTTAATATTCTTCTCCACACCCTGTAATGATATTGTTCTCTGAATCTGTGAAATCTTAAGCAGTAATGTTAGATTTTTGCTTATGTGCAATTCTCACTCTTGGTTGTGTAGGTATTTAAGGAGTTTGGAAGATTTGCAAAGAAAAATTTTGGGAAATGCTGCATTTGTTGAGTCAGAACCAAATTGAAGCTGGGTTTCTTTGTTTGTTTTGGTGTTTTTTGTTGTTGTTTGTTGTTTTAAAAAAACAGAACACCCCATGTCTGACAAATTTATAGCTAGTCTAGATCAGGATATCTACTGATACCTTCAACTTGTGTTAGTCTGTCTCAAGGATGAATGTAAATGACTAAGATAAAAAGAAATGTTTAAGGTCCTAATTTCCTGTTGTTCTTGGTATAAAGTTAGGATTATTAGTGTTTTATTGGACTTAGACCAATATGCATATTATTTTGTTGTGATGAGAAAATAACATCAAAGTTCCTGAGGTGCCTGGAGGAAGGGATTGTAAGGACCTTGCATAGGCTTTGCTCTATTTTATTCTTGAGGTAAAAGATGAGGAGGAAAGTTTTGGCATGGGGATTCTGGAAGTACTTTGTCTGAATTATCCTAGTAGAGGAAATTAAATGAGGCCGTGGTGGAAGCAGCAGGTACTAATTTTGCCATGAGATGTCACCATGAAGAGACATCAGTTTGCATACGTTATGTTTGGTATTCCCCACACTGTGAATCCCAAGGGTTATTTGGAGTCATCCACTGTCAATAAGAAAAACAAGCCTCAAGTTTGGCAATATTAAGTCAGAGATTCTTTCCCTTTGAAACATTTTATTTTGATACCAGTTAGGTGTCAATTCAGATCTTGTCCAAAATTTGTTATGGTTGAATCTAATAGGTTCTAACATTGACCTTCCAGTACCTGAAGGGAACTTACAAAGAAGCTGGAGAGGGCCTGTTTACAAAGCCCTGTAGTGAAAGAACAAGGGGAAATGTCTTTAAATTAGAGAAGAGTAGATTTAGATTAGATATTAGGAAAAAGTTCCTTACCATGTGGGTAGTGGAACACTGGAACAGGTTGCCCAGGGAGGTAGTTGAGGACCCGTCCCTGGGGGTATTCAAGGTGAGGCTAGATAGGGTTCTGAGCAACCTGATTTAGTTGGGGGTGTCCCTGCTCACTATAGGGGGGTTGGACTAGATGACCTCTGGAGGTCCCTTCCAACCCAAATGATTCTATGATTCTATGATTTCGAACTGAAAGAAGTTTTAAAACCTTTTGGAAATGTAGGAAGCAAGCGATAAAGCCCAAGAAAGTATCTGCTTTTGTTTAAAGGGAATTGAAATCTGGATGTTTTCTGTACCCACTCTGACAAGCTAATGATCTGTGGAACAAGCAGCAGATATGCTAAGCATCCCAGCTCAGTCATGTCGTTTATTGCATCCTACATTCTTCTGCACTGATGTCAGCCTAGGCTGTAACCTGCTCTGGTTGTGGACCTCGTAAGTTAGTTAATGCTGTTCTGTTGCTTTATATCAATACTGTTTTGTTTTGACCATTTGAGACACCATTTTTTAAAAGGCAGTATTTAAGAGCCAACACATTTTAACATTACAGTTGGTATTTATGTTAATTTGAGTTCAATTTGTTGGCTGTGTTCTTGAGATCAGTTATTTTTAGCTTGGTTTCCTGAGGAACTGAAGCTTATGGGGTGGCTGTATCTATCCATCTGTCTTCCGCTGAGCTTTTGGGAGCCAGTGATCAACTTCCCTGATTTGGTGGGGAGTGAGATCTCAATGCTGTTAAACTCTGACAAGTTTCATTAATAGCCTTGGTTTGGTAGAGGAGAGACACACAAATGGCTACCCTATCTAAAGGAAAATTTGTAAGATAAGCTTAGCAGTTGTGTTGTTGTATGGTTTGCTGGGAAAGCAGCTGAGCCACGACTCAGTGCTTCCTCTCACTCATAGGGTAGTGAGGGAACATGAGCAAGAGCTGAGATTGCTGAGGCCGAAGGGGGAACTGGAAGTATTTAGGTTGTGAAACATAGGCTATGGATTACCACAGCTGGGGGGGTGCATGGAGATTATAGCCAAGGACCCTCATGTTTCTGTGCTGAGGAGAGAAGTGTGAGCATGTAGCAAGAAGTCTGTAGACTATCAGTTTTATTGCTCTGAAAACTACTTCCCTTTAACAAGGGAAGCTATTGTATGGGTACTATTCATATTCATGTAAGCCTCTAAAAAAATATAGCTTATTCTTCGTGTTGGGAGAAGGTTCCTGGACATGGCATACAGGACTTTGTATGGAGAATTTGCACCTACGAAACAATTACCTCAAAGTCCTTTAGAAACAAGTTGGGCTTTGTTTCTCCTTAACCCCTGTATAAATGAAGTTAAGATTTATTTCTCTTTGGAAAACCAAAAACAAGGGAAGAAATGAGACCCAGCATTTTGGTTATTAGTGGTAATGTGATTGTGGAAACAAGCTCTGAGCTGAGCTCTTAAAGTCAGCTCTCAAAGACATGACTCCTAGTGATGGTTTTATAGAAAAGTTTCCTAGTAAAAGTTTTGCCAATAGAGTTTACTGCCAGAAGACATTTCTTTGGTTTCAATGACTGAACTTAAAGTATTTAGGTACTGAAATGGAGCAGAGATTTTTATTTTTCAGAAGGAGTTTACCTTCTTTTTGTTGGTATTTAACCCCTTCTTGAGAAGCTCAGCATCTAGGTAATCAACAGCTGTGATACTTGTTAAAGGAAGAACATTTGCTTTATGTGGAAAAACAAGTAAGTTTCACACACTCCTATGAAGGGAGGATTAGCACTAAGAATCATCATATGGCCTCTGCAGTTGTGCTCATTTTAAAATACAAGATGTGAGTTTTGTTGAAATGCCTGACAGCTGTGACATTCTGCTTCATAAACTGTGTTAGCAACAAAATATATTCAGCTTTAAATCACCAAAAGACTTTATTGGGCTTTGTACTGCCTTCTACTTATAGGAAACATAAAACATGATACAGGACTGGAATGTTACATTTAATTTTCTATGTCTCCTTTTCCTGTAAAATGCACATATGCATTTATCTGTCTAATTACAGGTAAGCTCGTAGAGAAGCTTTCATGACAAGTAGGCGCTTCTGGTTTAGTAAATTTTGTTTTACTTTACACGAGTCATTTCTCAAGGAATAGAAAATGTAGATTTTGATTATAATGAACTAGAAAAGCAAGACAGAACTGGGTTTCAGTATCTCTTCTTTAAAGCTTATTAGCTCTTCAGTTTTTAGAATGCAAATCAAACGGTCTGTTTATAATCCTTAAGTCAGCTTGTTGTATCCATTCAATTTGAAGAAGTGCTGGATAATTTATAATGCAAACTTAAGAGATCATGCAGTAGTCAGCTGGAATGCAGAAAATGAGATCACGGTTTTTGACCTACAGTTGATTCTGCATTGCTGTGTTGTATCACTGAAATGCATTACTAAAATTCAGCTCAAGTATCGTTTTGAGCATTTGGAGTTTTTATAATTCTTTTATTTCACTGCTTATTTCTGCAGTCAGATTTGGGATATTTGTCCTAATTGACCATTAAGTGTACCTCATGTACAAACACAGATCCTATAAAATGTTAACAAATAAATCTGCTTTACAGATCTGTCTACAGTAAAGATCTGTCATTCGTGAGCTTGACTTATGTAAAAGCTTCTCATTTTTGGTAGTGACAGTATACTAAGAGCTCTGGTTTTGATGTGCTAGTTCCTACAGTTGTTACATATTCTATGGTGCTAAGCTTTAAAAAAATCCTTTAGATAATCAAAAGCTCAGCCAATGAAATTGTTGTATTTTTATCCATTACAGTACTTGCTGCTACAGGAAGACAAGGTGTCAGATATTTCTGCTGGGTTTTTTAAGAGCTAGGTAGTTTTTTACCGTATCAAGAGCTAAGGTAATTGTAATAAAAACCAAAATATAATTGAAATAACACAACTACTTCATGCTCTGCTTAAAGGAAGCTGAGAAGAAATCTGTATTTTCTTGGACCCCAAGCACAGTAGATCGTACTAGCTGGGAAGTGACTAAAGACTTTGCTTTCCTCTGCAGGGTCACATCAGAGCTAGAGCGTTGAAATGGATTGACTGTTGATAGGATTTGCCATACTGGATCATGCTTTCAGCTGGGTACTTCTCTTCTAGCCTATTACAGGCAGGCAGACTGGACACAAAGGCTGTGTTGAAATATAGGTTAGCTTATATATAGTACACTAGTTAAGAATAGCCTCTATTTCAGGAGACATACATTCCAAAACTGTTGGTTTTTATTGTTGTTCGCAACAAGTATCTGTTCAGTTCAGAATTTGTTTTTTGATGTTTCAAAAGTATTTTCCAATTATTTCTGAAAATTAAGAATAGAATCAACATAAAGGTTGAATGGATGCATTTTAAGTGCTTGAAGCTTATTCTTTTGCTTTGGAGAGTAGATGAGGTACATGGAAGGGAGAAATAATAGCACATTGTATTGTTTTCTGAAAAAACCCAACTTACTGTTCATTAGTTCTTCCTCCTGCAGAGAATATGAATTGCTGGTTAGAGCTTTAAAAGCTGATACATGTTCAGAGTTTTTAAAGTATTTTTGCATTTGCTTTCAAAAAAATCCAGGACCTGGGAGACGGTAGACATTTTTTCTTTCAACTACTTTACATTGTGGGTCAGCTTCATCTAGTTCAGTAGTTCAAAGAATATCAATCAACACAGCAAAGCAAGCTGGAGTTAGCAGAGCAGTGGAGGGAGAGCAGGTAGATCTGGTAACAGCCCTGAGGTTTTAAATTGAAGTGTTATATTCATGCTGCTTATGTGGTCAGCCTTTCAGGGGCAGAGCTCCCTGGGATGGTTCTAAGAAGTTCCTTCTCATGGAGTGCTTCTCTGGTTTTTTTTGTCCATGAACACAGGGGCACCACTGCCATGTGGTGCAGTTTTCCTGTAGTTTGTAATTCTGTCTTCTGATAGATTTGTAGTGACCAAACTCAAAATAGTCACTAACCCAAAGGAATTTGGTGGTGATCCAGATGTGTTCTGACTCTTGAGGCTCAGAGCAAGAGCCCAAGCTAAAGATATAAGAGCAAGTGACCACCAGTAGATATGGATGTGCCTTGTCGGCTCCAACAATGGAAATGAGGGATTTCATCCTAGTGTTGCCAGTGTACACCGACACCTGGAAATACTGCTGAGATACAAAGCTGCATCCTGACCCCAATCTGGTGAGGCACTTGAACCCTACAGCTTTTGCTAAACCGAGAGATACTTCTGGCTGAAACCAACCTGAGTGATGACAGTGACAAAGAAAAGGCTTTTCTGACAACTCACTTAAACACCCAGGGTGTTTAGAGAACATATAACAACATGTTTTGTGTGCTAGATAAGAAATAATCATCTGAGAGGCCAAAATGTGTGTGATCTGCTTATATGAGCAGCACAGTCCTTGCAGAATCTAACAAGATAATTAGATAATAGGCTTCCAGCAGTTGCTTTTGTTATACCTAGTCACGAAAAGAGGAAGAGGTAGCCTGTAGCATATCAGGAAGTGTTATAGAAATACACAGAATATAAAGGCATAGGTTATTATGGAAATGAAATGATTGCATACAACAGCCCTAAAAGTTTTGATTTCTCAATATTATGTTCTTGTTTGTATGTGGCTTATTTTACTGGAGGATAGGGTGACAAAACTGAGCAAATTGCTCTCAGTTGGAGACTGTTTGAAGCCCAGATTTTTAGGGACATTATAAGTCATTCCTGACAAGGACAATGACATGCCTTGTCCTAAATGCTTGCATTACTGTGAGTGGGGTTGGTTTGTTTGGTTTTTTTTAGGAGAACCAAATGCTAGCGGGACTGATAAGAAAGAGCAAGTCATCAATAACTCCTGCTACCTTTGTCTGTATATCTGCATCCTTTCTGCATCTGCTGCCTTGTCTTACAGAACATTTAATTTTCTGAGATTAGACCCCCAAAAATAAAAATGCAATAAGCAGATTCTCTTACCTATTTACCATCCTTTTTTCCCTTGCAGGCTTTCTCTAGTCTCATTCTCACAGTTTTGCATATTCCTATCCATTTATTAGCTTTTCCTCCATTCCAGTCAAAACTTAAATGCATAATGCAGTCTTTCTGCAGAGCCCTTACTCTGTCTATATTCAAATCTTTCTTGATTCAGTTAATTAAAAGAGAATCTTCAGATGGTACATATGTTGCCAATTTGTTCTATTTCCCTTAAATTCTTTACACTTCATTGTCTAGCTTTAGGTTTTGTCTTGTTCTGAGACAGTAGGTCCCATCTCAAAAAAATTAAAAAGGGGTTCGCATGTGGTGTTAGCCTCTATAAACCGACAGCTAATACTGAAGCACTGTTGAGACAAACGGCAGCACGACTCAGTGTTGCCACTGAAGAAAAAAAGAATGGCATTACTACTCCAAGACAAAGCTGTTTGGGTTACCATGACAATTTTTTTAGCAGGTAGAGATGGTTGAATAGATTTACCATCTGCAGACACAGAAAATGAGCTGCAGATCATGCCCACTAGGTTGGATGGTTTCAGGGAGGAGGGTGAAATTTGCAATGACACTTCTGTGTGTATTAGAGCAAAGCTCTGGTGTGCAAAAGAAGTGAAGCTTACAGGTCCTGCCCTGTGGTGAAAGCATATAGAAACATGGGAAAATTAGTTGTCACTGTCTGTGGATTGTCCCAAATATATGACTCTACACATGTGTTTGCTTCAGATAATTTTTTAAAAAGCCAAAATCACCCACCTATTTTCATAGAAATAATTTCATATTTGAGGTGAGTGGTGTCACTCAGTAGCTGCAAAACATGTTCTGTCCCTGACATCAGTAAGAGCTTCCATTTCAGATCCAGGGTGGTATTTTGAAGTTTGTGTCTCTGTTAGCTCCTGCCTCATGTCCACCAGCTCCCTGCACCTGCTATCAGATGTGACCCTTGTCCTTTGGGCATACTCTCTTGTTGATGGGCCACATCTTGTCCAGCGTGATCATACAACCTCGGGAAATCATTCATCCACCTCTGTTTGCTCTATATGCATTCACACTGCTTTGCTGGGCTGAGCATGGGGCAACTTTCATCCTCTGAAGCTCACCCTTTGAAAAATGCCAATTCAGAGTAGTCTGGCACTGCTCACCTGTTATCTCCTGCTCAGATCACAGCTCTTGATTATTTAGATTCACTTAATAGCCTCCTGCCTGAGCTGCAGCTTCTCCTCTCTGCTTGAGGATTCCTTTGGGAGCTCTGCTCAATGCAAGTAAGATATATTGCACACTTATAAATAAGAGGCCTCTTTTGTTGGCACATGATGTGTTACAGCTCCTCAGGGATTCATCTGCAGTAGTGACTATTACAGCCTTGACTTACAGTGTTCTGATGTTATGTATAGATCACTTAATTTCATTTGAATGCCTGATGTTTACAGGCATAGGAGATGTTTCTCTTCTTCAAAACCACCAAGCAAACCCAGGTGTTTTCAAATTAAAGCCCCAATTAGATTTTTTAAAACCTGTGTTGGAACACACCCACTGTCAGATAAGTATCATTTGTTTCAAATGTTACTGCACATACTGAAGCCTTTCTCAAGAGCTGTATGAAAATATGATACTGTGTTCTGGTCTGAATTTGGATCGCTTAGAGAAACATTTTCTGTATGAAATGAAGAATTGTTCTGCCTCAACAAGGGAAACAAATTAAGAGAACTTTTTTTTTCAGTCTCTCCTAATCCATTACACAAGAAGGAGCATTTATTTCAGTCCAAAAGTATAAGATCTAGTCAGTAGATTGAGTTTTGTTGTTTATCCACAAAAAGACTTGAGGGGAAAAATGTGATAGTGAATGTTTTTTAGTGAGATCCTTTTCTCTTAGAGAACTGAGCCAGAGCCTACAGTGGAAATGGCTTTTTCTTGTACTTGTGAATTTGGTTTTTTTAATGGTTAGTAACAAAAATGTCTCTTTAAACATGAAATAATTTGAATTAAATCATTGCAGTAGGAAGAAATGTGACTTCTGGTTTAAGTGCTGTGGTGTGTTTAAAAAACCCCACATCTCCAAACTGGAGAGTTGTTTTCTCTCAAGCACCATGAAATTAAATTTGCTAGTAATACGAACAAAAATGTCACAAGTCTGGCTGAAGTAAAAACTGGCATTGACCTTAGACTTAAAGATACAGCAGTGTTTAAAGTGTTCCAGGCAGAATTAATTCCCGCTTAGTCAGAAGCAAATTTAAGGTTTGGGGAGGGGGAGTTGAAAGGAGACAGATATAAATAATTGCCTCCTCATCTGGAATTTCCGCTTGGTTCATATCCAGCTGGAGTAGTTGGATGTCTTGGGGCAGGACAGTGGTTGTTAGTTTTTCTCATCATTGACAATCAAGAAAGTTTGTCCTTCAACTTGCTGCTAACTGAGAAAAGATGCTGAGTGATTAAAAGTTGGGCAGTCCACCAGTATGTTCTGTTTGTGCAGCAAACTGCATCTTTTAAATGCGTTATCTTAAATTAGACATTACAAATTGTTACCTTTGACAGGAAGGGGCCCAGCTTCGTCTGGGGTTGCTCCAGTACCTATTGGCTGCCCTGCTTCTGACTAGCGTGGGGGGACAAGTCCTGGCTACTGGACCTTGCCCTGCTGCTTTGTGGGAACCCTCCTCTTCTCCCCAACCCATAGGGGCCACTGGGCAGTGCTGCTCTTTGACGCTGTGAGACCATGAGTCCTCTTCAAACCAGATTGCTGATATTTATTGCTGCCAGTAGTGCAAGAAGGGTTACCTTATGCAAAATGCAGCACAAAGCCTAGGGATACACCCCGCTCTTCTGCACAGTGTCCCTGTCTCTGCCAAGGCTTTTCCCACAGCTTGTGGAGAGATGGGCAGTGAAGCTGTCTGCTCCTTGGTGTGCCCCCTGCAGCCTCACCACTGAGTTCTTCCAGGCATTTTTCACTGCTAGATTCCTCCAATGCTGGTGAGGGAACTGTTACCATTTCCCTTTAATGCATGATGGGAGTAGGAGGAATTGGGGATGTCTTCTGTTGTCACAAAGTAGTTTCAGTGCCAGGAGCTCTGCTCTCTCTTGAATTACTTTGAGTCAATGTCTGACTTTCTCCTGAGGCGTTTCTGTTTAGTCCTCCCCCATAACCTTCAGGAAAAAGTTGTCTTTCTCTTCCACTACTCACATCCCCCACACCCTTTAAATAAAACCTCATTCACTGGTTTTCCATCCCTAGCAAAACAAAGAAAAGTTGAAGAGACTTAATTACTGAAGAGGTGCTACAGTAAATACAGAAACCATTGGTAGCAGAGTAAAACCTTGGTGAGTTAAAATCTTCCATTTCATATGTAGAAAAATTAATGCTGAGTGGAACTCAAATAAAGCCAATTAATGAAATCGGTGATTTCTATGAGCACTACTGTCTGCTCCTAATCAAAGCTGCTGCTTTAGGAAAAAGCTCTGGTGGTGCTCATTAAAAAAGCTACTTCCTACATGGCAAGACACTCGTATCTTCAATAAGCTACTTATTCATGTTTCTTGTTCAGTTTTCTGTTGCCAAAACTCCATGGATCTATGTAACAAAAAAATGTAACATGTCACAGTACTGTATAGTTAAATATCGTGGTGTGATGCAATCCAAAACAAGTAATGAAAAAGAGGCATGATGAGCGGCCACCTCACTGCAAACCTTTCTGTATTCCCCACTGCTCAGTCTATGGGAATAGGAATAATGACCACTTTGGCCACAAATACACTAAATTGCACATTAATTACACATTAAATTGCCAAGAGGAGATCCTCTCTATACTCCTATGTGTCTTACGCCTCCCTGTATGCATTCATAAGATCCCTATAGAAAGAACACACATGTTGTTGTGCATAAGATTTATGTAGTAAATTTTATCCATATATGGAATCTTCTGTTATTAATGATTACAATTATTGGGTGTGTGAGCCATAGCTGCTATTCCCACAGGCAGCAGTCCCTCACCCCCATCTTCACATCCCCACAGTAGCAGCAAGCTCAGATTACCTCATCTCATCCTGTTCTTTCCATCCCATCTTTGCTTCTCCCTCCTGTCAGTGATCATGGCTCTGCCCTGTCCACTGTCGGCTGCTGGCTTTTAGCCTAGACATGGGTGGTATTGCATTGCAAACCATATTTGAAATGGTTTTCCATTATGTAATTTCTGTTACTTCTAGGGCCAGCTATCAATACGTGGGAAAGGCAGCAGTTCTCTTTCAGGTTATAATTGAGGAGCCATAAGTTTTTTGCAAGTTGTTTTCAGGTCAGGTTAGATTTCTTTCAAAGATACTACATGCTTTTAAAGTGTAATTTAAAAACAGAAAGTCCTAAGTAATTTCCAGTGTTCTTCCTTCAAAGGCAAATTCACCAAAAGTAAGTTGTTTCAGCTTTTGTTTTTCTCCTGAAATTATAGACCTTGCGTATTACAACTTACCTTGGCTACTCCAGACTCCTGTTGATGGGTATGTGTCAAGTTATTCTGACAATGAAAGTGTCAAGGAAGATACATGCCATTCAGAAACATTTGTGTGTGAGACAAGTACTGAAGAGACAGTTTTTGAACTTTTTTTAACATTGGAGAGCGCCAACAACCCATGCTCCATTACCATAGTCAAATCTAGAAATATTCAGTATTTTCGTCTCCCCGAATGTCTGCTGCACGTTGCGAGTGCAAATCCAGCCTTCAGAATGAGCCAACCTGGCTCTGTAAACCTGGTGAGTGGTCCAGTCTCTACTTCTCCCAGACCTTTGTCTCCTAGCCCCTGTGGTGGATGACTGTGTAGGCAGTGTGTCTTTGCAGTGGAACACAGTGTCCTTTGGTGGTGTATCTCAAGACCTGAGAGGTTAATTTTAGCTCAAACAATGGCCTCTTGTGTTGCCAATCTGATAACGGCCATCCTGGTTTAGCGAGACCGCTATCTGTTTTATGCTTTGTGTGCTGTCAGTCTTTTGCATGTTAAAAATCATATACTGTTTATACAAAGAAACAAAATAGAAAAAATCATTTTGTTCCTCCTGAGAACTTGTCAGTTTATGTTACTAAATGTTATCTACTTTTCCTGCCTGCAATCCTTTTTTTGCTCTGTGACCTTGCGGGGGAAGCACTATGCAGCATCTTGTGGAGAGGAAGCTGCTCATTCACCACGCTGACCTCGGAGCGTCTTCTGGCAGCCTGTCCTCAACCCACTTCCTATGGCTTTTCCCAGTGCAGGGCCCTTCCTCTGGGGATTGCTCATGCTGGGCTGATACAGCTTCTGCCTCGGGATTCACAAAGTCTGGTAATTCTCTATGCAGCCCAGGAGGTTTTTAGAAGCTACTTGCCAAGTGATGTCAGTGCAGTGGCTTCTCTCCTTTGATGCGTAGAGCTGAGGATGAGTTCCTAGCCACCTATTGTGGTCTTGCTGCCCACCACTGGGTCGGTATTTGATGTTACAACAAGCTGCTGTGAGCCAGCAGGCCACCTCTCCCACATTAGCTCCACCTCAGGGTAGACACTGGTGACATAAGGCAGGGAAGAGCAAGGACAGTAATCCAGAGGTACCAGTGTGGTCAGGTGTCTCTGGGCACCTTAACCAGGTCCTAGGTTGCAGTCTTACCAAATTCTCTTAATCCTGGAGCCCGTATAAATATCTGTAAAGCATCTCTTACTTATTCATGAGAATAAAAGCCTCCAAAATCCTATTTGTACAATTAAAATCACTCTGACCCATTAGCATGCAGATTCTTTTGCCTACCTCCCAAATACTGTGAGGTTTAGCCAGAGGCTGTTTCTTCTTGTGCTGCAGAAACAACTGGTGAGCAGGAGCTGTCTCATGCTTTTGCACCATCTTTTAGTAATCAAAGGCTTATCTTACAGCTGCCTTAAATGGCAAAATGGAAGCTAACTCTCAGACTTCTTTTTTTTTTTAATTAAATAGATTGCAATGCAGCTTGCCTTGAAAATCCCCTTTTCAAATAAAGTTCTTTACTCTTTGACTTAATGGTTAATATGTAGCCCATATTCTTGTTGTGTTGATGCACTGACAGATTTAGATCTTTAAATGATATGTGAGAATATTTTGCTAGTGTGAAGCAATGGCATCTGTGTTACAGGTCTGGTAATTTGGAGTCTCATATTGTGTTCTTGTCAGTAAGAGCAAATACATTCCTTCATGCCCTTAATGAAGAGGAAATTAAATCTTAAAGTCCTTATATCTCAGATATTGAAAGGTGGTAAAGGTCTGCTCTGAATTGCCTTGGGGGGGGGGGGGGGGGANGCATAATTATTTAGATCTATAAACCCATTTCTTGTTGGACAAAGACTACAGGATCAAGCTTTACAGTCTCTCATTGAAAGTCTGCTGCATATCAAGGTGTGATACGATGAAATCAAGACAAAGCAGCCCACACTGTTGTGTTTTGTTTTTTTTTTTAGAATAAATTCTCACAGATTTCTTAGCCTTCTGAACATAACAGATCTCACAACACTGTGGGTTCTCATTATTTTCTTCAGTACTCTTAAGAAGGTCTGTAGGAGAGGTGGATTTTCTGGAATGGCAGCTAAGTAGTTTAACTTAATCCTGAATAAACAAACAGATGCTCTCACCAAGGACCTGGCATCTGGGGCTGTCAACATTTATTACTGGAAGGCTCAGAAGAGATAAAATTATCACTGTCCTTCACAGAAAGACCATGGGTACCTTTTGAAAGGAATGTGCTTCAAACCACAAGCTAGACCCTCAAGAAACTAATTTAGATATTTATAGATATCTGTATTAGTAATGACACAAGCAAAATGCTGCTTTCTTCGCTTGGGTTGTGCTTCAGAGTTCACATTTTACATGTTTGTGGTTCTTCCCTGTGGGCCAAGGCTGAAATAGGTGTGTCTACTATTGTACATATGTGCGTTTACAGTTGTGTTTCTCTGCATCCTGCTGTGAGTTTGTACTCAAAGTTTTTTCTATGACTTCTGCTGGTTTCTTCTAAAAAGATCTCCCTTGAGGAAACTGAATGTCATTTAGTAATTAACTGAGGTTTGGTAGGGAGCAGCCATATGGCAGCATGCTGCTGTAGGTAAGCAGGCTGGGATGCAGTGCCCATGGACTACCAGGTCCAGGGGGCTGAGACAAACATCTTTATTACATATGCCTGTGTAAAATACTGAACTCTAGGATTATTCAAGCTTTCAGGCCATCAGTTTTAAACCTATATCTGTCAAAACCCCTAAATCGCAACTACATGGCATGTTTAATGCAGTAAGGGAGTGAGTTTGTTTTCTCTGTGATCATGACTTTTGTCAGTGGCTTAAATATAGAACTTCAAACCCAGATTTCATCTCAAAGAAAGGTATTTTAGCAAAATTCACATAAATATTTGAAAGTGAACTTGTAATAAAAATAGTAAGATTTAAATTGACTCCTAAGTATTTCTCTGAGGAGGAACCCCTCCACCCCAGCCCTCAATAATACTTGGATTTTCAGCTGAACATAAGGAAAAAGTTCTTCAATTTGAGGGTGATAGAGCACTAGAGCAGGTTGCCCAGAGAAATTGTGGAGTGTTTTTCTGGAGATACTCAAAACCCTCCTGGATGTGATCTCATGCAGTTTGCCCTAGGTGAACCTCCTTTAGCAGGGGGTTAGACTAGATGATCTCCAGAGGTCCTTTCCAGCCCCTACCATTCTGCCATTCTGTAGGTGGACTAATATTCTACATAAGCCTGATCTTAAGAGTCATACTGCAGTGAGAGAGAAAATGTTTTCTGAAGAAATCTCTTTTCCTCCAAGCCATATGATCTCCCTCTTTTATAGTAGAGCTAGTATTTTCAGGAATGTGCCAGCAATACTTGTGCAGAAGGATTGTTGACCACTGCTGCCTCTGTAGTGTGTGCTGCAGCCTAGGTCAAAAAGGCACCATGTGTGTTTTACATACAAAAGCCAGATACTGGGTTACTGAGTGGAACTTTATGCCGTCTAAAGGTCTCATCTCTTATGTATAGCTGTCCTTCCCTAAAAAAAAACCCAAACAAACAACTATATACATACATCTCAAAGAAGTTGTCTCCTCCTGAAAGGTTGTAAAGTCATGAGTGATATATTCAAACTAACTTACAGTGAAGTTTCCCAATAATATATTAGCTGAATTTTGGAAGGGTCAAATTATCCTCAAAAGGAGAGGGTGACTTTCTGGTCAAGCTTGTCATGAACAACTATGCTTGATAGACTGGAAAATCTTTTTAGTAAGAATTCTTTACCAAGAATTAGGCATTGTTTTTTTTAAGACAGTATATCTAGTGGGATTCTGAGTACTGGGCAATGTTTTGAATTCAAACATGTCTCACTGCATCAGTGGACTTCAGCTCTCGAGTTCCTATAAAATTAAAATTTATTTCTGGCTTTGTTTTTTTCCCAGAGAGTGACTGTAGAACACAGATTTGGAATTGAGCATATCAGAGCAATTTGGATAAAACACTTGCAAATGCATAAAATTTCCTCCCAGCATCTTCTGAGAACTCTCCAGTCTGCATTACTTCTGGTTTCTTGTTGTTCACAAGTTGGCAGTACCTTATGCCAGAGGTAGTTGGATTAAAGTCAATAGGCTAGATTATGTCCTGAGGACTTGACCCACAGTAATTGTGGTGTGTTGCTGAGCAACCTCACAGAACTCCCAAGGAATGAACTGTGCTTAGGGAGCTACAGCTTACTCTTTTTATTTTATTTTTTTAAACAGTTTTAGCAATTTGTTGCCAGTAAACTGCTTCTACTTAGCTTTTGTGCAGTACTTCTTCAATTCTAAAACTTAGCTGTTTTCCAGCTACCTGTCCTAGGAAAACCAAACAAGGGCCTGTCCCTTGGTCCTACATATGCTTGGTTTCCAGCAAGGAGGAGAAAGGGGCTACTTACAGCTCTTGTTCAGAAGCCTATCAAATCAACATCAGTCTTGAAAGGATTGAGTTGCTCATTAGTTGTAAAAAGACAAATTACAGTCTGGGTTAACATTTTCATAAAAAAACTAGAATTTGGGGAGTTTTTTCCATGTCTGTCAAGGCAAGGAACTTTCTAGTTTTCCTTTGAGCAAGTTATTTGCATGAAGTTCATATTCTGTGGTTCTTTGTGTTATGAGCTGAAAAGATTCAGTCCTTTCAAGGCCAGATTTACCACTGAGCTTTGTAAAGGGAAATAATTACTTTCAGAATAATGTGACTTTTATTTCAGATCAGTGTGTCTGCAGGGAGAGTGAAGCTTTTCCAATGTTGTTTATTGTTCAATACCTCTTCCCATTAACTTCTTCCTATAAAGAGGGCATCCGTTCTAGCATTGTTCAGGAGCTGCCTGAACCACTGTTTGCCACTAGACACTTGTCTTGTCAGGAGAATAGTTTGTAGAACAAACCAGCACCACCATTAAGCATACAGAGCTATGGTGTCTTAAGGTACAGTGCTTTAGATGTTTGTCCATAGGCACAAATCAGTATTATAAATAGCTTACAGGAAAATATTTTTATTTCCACAAGTAGTAAGCAAAGATTTTTTTTAGGCTTTCTTCTTGGACTGAACTGCTGGGGCCTTAAACATTTTAAAATAATGTTGCAGCAAAGCCATCATTCATGCTGTTAATACACAGGTGGGGAACCAAACTTCTGTAATGGTAGTGCTCTTACTTTTTGTGTGAATTAGATCTGTTAGAACCTATAAGGAGTGACTGATGTGAAGCTACTTTTTCATTCTATTAATGCACAGAATTTCATGTCTCTTGTCTCTGCCTAAGCTGCATAAACATGCAAGAGGTTTGTAGCTTGTAAGTGTAGGTTTTCAAAACGGCTGCTTTGATGGTGGGTATGAAATTTACACCTAAAGAAGGTGAAATCTCTCCTTTGATGTCTTCTGTGAGAAGCAGTACCACTGAACTGCTCCAGATGACACCTAGTTGGGGGCTATCCATGTGTATTTTACTTGACAGCACACACTTTCTGTAGTTATTAGTAAAGTAACCCGTTGGGAAGGTGCAGGGGTGACCTCAGAAAGAGCCTTTCCCACAGAAAAGGTTTGAAGTATATAAAAATGAGTTCAGGGAGATTTTTGTTTAGTGATGCTTGAATTGCATAAAGAAATTATTGTTTAGTCTGCTTGCTTTTTCTTTTCAAACCCCGTTTTGTATTTCTTCCCTTTGATAAAAGGGAAGCTAATAGACAACCAAATGAAATTAAATGATGGAAAAGGTAGATAAGGACATTTTAGGCCTCGATGTTAGCAAATTAATCTCCCTGACAGGGTAGAGGCAAGGACTGCACAGTTAGTAGAATGGAACTCTAATTAGCCACCTCCATTGAGGGAGGTCTTAGTTTCTGCCCCTGCACAAGTTGCTGGAAGCTGAACATGTCGTAGCTCTTGTTCTCTGCTCTTATCTCCCGTGGAAGCAGCGCTGTGTTTTCGGTCCTTATGAACTGTGGACTGCTGTGATTCTGTTTGGCAGCTGGCTGTTAATCATTATGCACTCTTATCAGGTTTGGGTTTGGGAATCTGTAAATAATCAAACCAGTTTTATCTCTAGCTTTATCTATCACTTGGTCAGTCATCCCTACCATTGCACAGAAAATGTGTAGTTGGCCCAACATTGTGCAGCAACCTCCTGTCTCATTCCACAGATGTCTCTTCCGTAGTGCTTAAGCAGGAAGGTTGGTAAATATCTTTTTAAATAGGTACAGTGTGAGACAATGTATGTACCTGTGTAGTGGGAAGAGCAAAAGAGATGACAGCTCATTGCTCAATTTGAGAATCTGTTTACTTAGTCAACCCTAGTATTAGTAAACTTCAGACCAATACTTGGAAAAAAGGCCCTGCTTGCAGGCTTCCTGCAGGCTTTTTACCGCTGTGTTGTTTCTGTGCTAAGGTAACATCACCATTACAGTCTGCAGAAAACGAAAAGCCAGCACGACATGATCAAGAGCAGTGGTTGATAGTCAGATGAGTGGAAGCTGCAAGTGTGGTTCTTCCATCATGACTCCTAACATACTCAATGGATCCATCAACAAGGAAATGCCAGGCAGGTCTTGCAAGGCTGTGTTACATCTGCATTTGGCAGAAATACCTCTGGAATGTTGTGGCTGGTTTTGGTGCAGAGCATTGAAGAAGGTAGCTGGTCAGAAAAATTTCAGGAAAGAGCTGGATGAGTGAGTGAAAGGCAGAGATAAGAAAAAGCTCACTGTGGAACCAGGAGGTTATTTAGGAGACAAAGCTTGAAGTGATGTTTAAGTTGTGGTAATAGAGGAAAGAACAGTGTGAAGGAGAGAAAGTACTGGTGTGCAGCTGAAGTACAAGCAGCAGGTGGACCAATCCTAACATTGCACAGGGATTCCTCAAGAGCAAGATAAGAGGTAAAAATGAGGATTTGAGACACCAACAGAAAGAAGCTGGAATTGGATGTTATTCCAGCTATCCATCACAATTTTTCCATATACTTGTTGGAAATGTATTCCCATCACTCTGAAACGAACCAGACCTTTTCCAGCCAATGTAATTTTATCAGAAAGTCACAATTACGTCTATAAATTCTCTCTTTGCTTGGCAGAACTCCTCGGAGTTGTCTAGCTTCTGCAAGCTTAAAATAATTAATTGGGCTTTTTGTTTCCAAGACTTCAGTCAAGCTGAGATTCACTGATTTGTGATACCACCAGATACTGAAGCACGAATCCATCTGCTTACTATGCAGAGGAGAAATAAAGGAAAGTACTAAGGTAAAAGCTTGGCAGCTGAAGAATATTGGCATCCTCCTTGGTGGTATTTCTTATCATGTCCATTCTTCCATGTATGTAGGTCCTTTCTACCAGCCTTTTTTTTGGCAGACTTTGAACATTTCAGAGAAGATAAACTGGAGGAGAAACATAAGTCAAAATCTGTCACTTTTACAAAAAATTAAAATGCTGTAAAAGTAGCTGAATTAACACAGATTATAGAATGATATGGATTGTTGTTGGCCATATTGGCTGGAAGCAGATGGTGATTGTCCCTCTCAAATCTGCTTCTGGCTGTTGGTTTTGGAGCGCTTTCTTGGTGGCCAAGGTTTTTTTTTTTCATCAGAAAACTAGTTAGTAAACTGCTGTCTCCTACTCACAATACAGTAGGCATATCAGCATACTTGTCAGTCTTTTCAGGTCCATGCTGCTTGTTAACAGATGAAAAATTTGCATGGAGCAATAAGGGCACTTAAATGTGAGGGTGAGGAGAAGCCTATGTTTTGGTGCAGGCATTTCAGATTTCTGATTCAGGTAGTTTCCAAATAGCTTGACACTAAATTACTGACATATTTTTGTTTTGCTTAACTTTTTTTACATTTCCAGGAGAGGTAAGGAGAAGGTTGTACTTTTTGGTGCCTCCCTTGTGACTTTGCCACAGAAGTATTTTATGAGTTGCGCATATTTTTCTTGTAGTATCTGAGATGTAACTATGTTAGGCTATCTGTGCTAAGGTCCAAGTTAAAAATATCTCTGAAACATCTCTGGGATGCCTCTGCTCTGGTACACTGTTTCTAAAGATGTGGTCAAGGAGGATGACATGTTCATCTTTTGTAAACCTCTCTGAATCTAGAGAAGTTAACCTTAGAGGAAAACTTTAACAAAATAACAGGTAAATCTCTCTCTAGCATATTTTTGGTGTGTCTGCCGGTAATCTGGTAATGTTTTAGGAATTCTACTTTTTTTTACTTATTACTTATAACTAATGTGTTTCAAACTCAGGCAAATCTTAATGCAAACTAACCTTCCACATCTAGGTGAGTCCATTTCTTAAACTTCTAAGCTGAGTGAAATCCAGCTATGAAGGCCATTGCCTTCCACTACCTATATTACTAAATATGGATATAAACATGCCAATTTACTTATCTTTGTGGGAACTTGAACAACAGTGACTTTTCAAGAATGAACAAAATGTAACCAACTTCATCCATTGCATCCTGTTCTTGCAGTAATAATCGTGAGTAGCAATTTTGTTTTCCCTCTTGTGGTTGTATACAGAAAACAAATGAAAGGTTTTGTCATTTGTCATTACTAGATTTTGCAGTATAATAGCCAAACCATCACACCTAGTTAGATGTGTCTTGATCTGTGTGCCAGTTTGTACAAAGCATGAACAACCACTTTGCTCCTTCTGTGTTGGGAGAGGGAAACAGCTCCTTGCACAAATAACATGTTGAGGTCAGATGATACTGAGAAAATTAAGCCAGTTTGTTTTTCAAAAGATGGTTGCCTAGATTTATGGGCTTAAACAGTAAAAATAAGTATAACTGCATGTTCTGGGTATTCTTTCCCCAACTTGGTTAAGTATCTGTAGCTGTTATTGCCTTCACTGACAACTGATTCAGATATTGCCCCAGGTTTATGTGAATTTTGAATTCTAAACTAAGACACTTTCATCAGAAATTTTGTCTGAGTTGCTTTGATTTTACTGCATCCTCCATGCTCCACTTGCACCTTCTTTGCAGGAGGTGTTTCTGCAAAACATACAAAATTTCCACACTGAAAATTGAGGGCTTTTTTTTTCCCCAGTGCAGTGTTGAGTTTTTCTTTTGCTCTGTTTTCTGTCCCTGCAACAATTGCAGTGGAAGATAGAGGCACTGTACTTTCCATTTTTACAAGCTTGCAGTAGTGCTGTTGCTTAGGGCTGTGTTGTGAAAAGCTTAGCACATCCTTGTTCAGTGCTTGGAATTCTGCATTCCTACAGCAGAGACACATTCAAGTGCAAGCTTTGGTCTGGTGTTTAAATATAGCACAAATATTCAGAAGGATTTTTCCCTTCTCATGCCCTCCTACCCTCAAGCAATCCTCTTGGATGGTGTTGCTTTCCAGATGTTCTTGTGAGAAGCAGAGGGCAATCACTGGGGTTTGCACAATGAGGGATAAGTTGTGGGTTTTTTTCCATTAGCTCTGCCAGGCAGCCTGAAGTGCAAGATCCCAACAGGTTAAATTGGCTTCAAAACATGGGTAAAGAAGAAGGGACAAATACTCTGTCAATAACACAAATTCTTGATGTCGCTGGCTTGTTCTCTAAGGTGGTTTATTTATTACTGCTGATCTCCACTAATGTAAAAGTGAACACTCATAAGGAGTGAGAGTTTTGTAGATTCTGCATAAGTCATTTCACAGTTTAGGTTTGCAACTGAATTTCAGTCTACAGCTAAATATAAGTGTGAAGATTCAGTTATGCCAGTCCTGAGCTTCTAAGGCATGAATCCAAACCTACTAGTTCAGTGGCAAGCTGCAAGCATCTCCAGTTGTTGTACCGTCTCTAGGGTCTTTGAAGGAAGGAGTGGAATACTAACAATAAAAACAGGACAGATACCTTCAAAGTGTTGTTGTGTTCCCTTTCTGTAAATTTCACTCTTTGAAAAGCTGGACCCTTTCCTTTTGGAAGACATGTCATACCCTGATTGTCAGAAAGTCTTCTAAAATAAACTCCTTTTGGTTGATTTGTTCCTCTCTGCAGTTAGGAGAGGTGTAAGGGAGAACCTGTTGACCTGCACCATCCTGGATCCTTCCTTTACTGTCTCAGAGACTGAACTGTTGCTTTGATAGTTTTGAATTTTTCTCTGACTGTATCTACTTGCTAAGGTCCTTGAAGAAGTATTCCTGCTGGTATTCCACAACTTTAGGATCTGAGTTGATACACAACACAATCATATGTTTTTTGTTGCCTTTTATAATGCAGAAAGATGTGCCAAGCATCTCCCAAAGCAGGTAAGAGCATGTAAGACTTTGCAGTCTGATTTTAACCATAAGTAAACTAGGCCAGATATAAAATACGTACTCAGAACAGAGAGGAAGGGCCCTGACTTGCTGGTATAAATTTTTAGCTTCTTAATTAAGATGTCTTTGACTCTCTTTTTATATGATACTGTGTTAAAAATGGTCATTCCAAAGACTCCAGCAAGGTGGGCACTGTCTATATGGAGAGTAAAAAGGGTAAAGCTGAAATTGAAAGAAATGAGCATGTGGATGTTGCAGATGGAATTAATAGTGGACCTCTGTCAGTAATAAGGTGTGTAAGTTACATCTGACTCATAGGAGCTTCAGCAGAGAAGCTTCATAGTTTCTAAAGAGTTTTCAAGATTTTGCTGTGTTTCCACAAGAACTTGCAGTTTACAGCAGAGTGTTGGAGATGTGGAGGAGCTTTTTTTGTGGCAGTTCACTTTATGTTCACACAACACCCTTCCTGAAAATGAAGAGTTCTACAATTAATTCAGTGTTAGTTTTCCCTCTGTCATTTCTGAGGTTTAAGTATTTTCCAAGTGAAATGGTATAGTAAGATGAATGCTGCTTCCTTTGGATCTGACCTTGAAAGGTTGTTATGTGCCATTCATTTCCACTGACTTTCTGGGAACAGAAAGTACACAGGATCTTGCTAATTCTGGCCTTTAAATGCAAATGAATGTCGTGCTTTTGATGTTAAACTCTCAGGGATACCCTTCTTTTTATAGAGTTGCTAATGACTTGATTCATTAAAAGTAATACTGTATTGCTGTGAATGCAAGTTAAGTCTTCTTTCAAACATAAGGCTGAACTTCCCAAAAGCATAGTACCTGATGTCAAACACCTGCTTAATTTACACCCAACTTATGTATCATAACCTAGTCATCTGATGGTTTCAAACAGGCTTTCCACCCTCCTATGAATTGTATTTGGCAAAACAATTCTAAGGCACACAGTATACGTATTTAGTGTACTGTAAGACAGCAGTTCAGATTTGTGAAGTTTCACAGAGTGGAATTGTTAGATATTGATAGATTTAGAAGATGATGGTGAAATGCCATCTTCCTTCTCTTCTTATAGGTTTCTGATAAATTTGAAGCTCTACTCCCCTCTAGCTGCTGTTCTCTCTCTGTTTCCTTATTCTTGAGGTGGCCAGCAGGACTTGTAGCTTTCTTCTCAGTTTCCTGCTAGGTGCTTCCCCCTATAGCAGTGTCTTGCCACCTGCTGTGGCTGGTCTTATTTCAGTCACACAACTATCAGTGTTAAGTGGACATAACTCCCAACTGATTTGTTTTTGACCAAGTGGTCTGTTCACATAGCAGCAGCTATGCTATTTGGTTTTGATAATTCCCTACTTTAGCTCCTTCACAAACTTAACTAAGCCTCAGAACATTCAGTTCACTGCAGACTGGAATATGGCATTGCATTGGTATATGTTTGATTGAATGTCTGTGAAGATATTTTTGCAGCCATCAGAAGGCAGGAGAAATCCTAGGTTCTGTAGAAATGAGTGCATTAGATCCATGCACACAGCATGCAGAGCCTCTCAGATGTTCCTGGTGTGTTGAATTCCCATTCACCTTGAGTGGTTTTTGTCAGAGCAATGCCAGCATGATCAGCACCAGTAAAAAATACTGATCATGAAAACACTGTACAGCAGAAAATAACTGGTAGTACAGGTAACCCCACGTAGTTGGCATTTAGATCATTTCTGCCCTGCTGCACATTTACAAGTGATTTTTACCATATCTTATGTTGTTTTAAGTGGAAGACAGAACTTTCATTTGAGCTCAGCCCCTGGATCAGTTCATACAGTTGGTCTGATTTTTTTCCTGCTAGCTCAGCTGCTTACTTTCATTTCAGTCACAAATGTGATTAGATTAAGTCTAAAGATTACTCTATCAAAGAATAATATGTAGCTGTACAACATTGAAGTAGGCTACACCTTAGTAATACTATGAAAGTTGGGAGAGAGTAAGCAAGCACATCAGAGTGGATCAAAATTTATCAGGTAGTTTGTAGATCTCTCTGCTGCTAAAAACTGTTCTAAGATCTAATGAAGGCTCCACAGATTAACAGTAACACACAAATCTATTTGTCATGTGGTCATTAGGTGAAATATGATTCATATTATTGACATACCCCAGTGTAGTAGTGGCTAGTAAGTTTAAAAAAGTAATGAACAAATTACTCTTTGGATATGCACTTCTGATGGAAGATTCAAGACATGATATGTACATGTCTGTATTGTAAACACCATCTAAATTTTCTCTGAATTAATGCTAATGCAGCAGGAGAAAATCTGCACCTTCTCTTTCCCATGTTGCCATCTCACTGTGGTTTATGAAGGCTGCCCCTGCTCTGTACTTGCATAAACCCTTCCAAAATTACTTGGCTATTGCACAGCATCAGAGTCATGACTTTGTCCCAGTGGTTGGAGTGGTTAAGTGCAGCTGATAAGCCTTTTAAGCTTTAAAGTATCTTCCTCATTGGAGGCTTACATTTGTGAGAGCAATTTTTGGCCTCACAGAGGGATGTGCTTGAGAAAACAGGCACTGAGGGTAGCTTGTGCACCTAGGTCTCTGCTCGGGGAAGGGGGTAAAGGAGTCCATGTGCCTGCTCTGCTGCAGGCCACGTGTGGGGTTGTACAAACAGGTGAAAATACCTGCTGCTCTAGGGACTGGAAAAGCAGGCCCTGGTGACTTGCATGGTTTCAGGCACGCACCTTGGTTTGGCATGTCAGCTCTGACCTTGTGAGAGGAATGGTTGCTGGGATGTGCCAGGATCCCGCTCCCCAGGAGATCAGGAGCACAAATGAGCCCAGCTCCTCGCATGGCTGGAGGGTGAGTCATGCCTTAGAATAGCTGACGTTTTTAACACTGTTGTAGCCCTGACTTTCCAAGAGCTGCTGGGCATATAGTCCCAGGCACAGTTTTGCTGGGCTTCAGTGCCTCTCAGCAGCATGTAACCCTGACACATAGTCCTGTTGGACATGGTCTGAGCTGTTATGATAAAACTGAAACAGAATGCTTATGTTGGTCTGCAAAAAGACTGTGTAAGAAGGGCTTATTTTGTTTGAGGTCTGAGGCCATGACTTGAGGGAACATTCACTTTACTGCATTCATGAGAACTGAGTGAGCCTGCAGTTCCCCTGGTGTTTCCACCTGTCTCAGGGCCTGCTGGCATGACTGCCTGCTGCTGCTCCTCAGCCCCTGCTGTCTCAGCCACCCCACTGAGGGGGAAAGTCATGTCTTGCTCTCTCCTTACCCTTCCCAATTAAAAAAAATCCAAACCAGTGCCTCATCTTCCTCCTACAGATCATGCCTCTGGGTGAAAGTGTTCCATATAAATTTAAGCAACTAATGATTGCTTGCATCTGATGCGGCGTTTGTGCCACTCTTGTACCCTTCTCTGTTTCTTTCCCCCTGTCTCCCCTTCGTTTACAAAAGCAAATTAACAGTGCAATCATTCTGTAAATTGATTGCTGTTCCTATTGATCAGGGAATTGATGAGGCTAAAACCTAATTCCTCCCTGCTTTTCCTGCCCCTGAGAGCTCTTTCAGTTACGCTGGTTCCTTGCTCTGGCGCATCAGATAGCTGTGGATGCAGGTACCAGTGGCAGGGGCAGCTGGGATGAACCCACTCCTTTCCACGGGGGTTCAAGGTGGGCTTTAATCTTCCCTGTTTGGGAGACTCAGCCTGGGGAGGATGGTGATGAGCCGTGAAAGTGTGCGAGGGGAGAGATTAAAAGCATATGGGTAACTGCATCCACGGTGGATCAGATCACATGGCTTTATATCCCTAATGAAAGATTTCTTGTCTTGACCTCTACTGCTAATTAACACCGAAAAGTAAGCTGAGGTGGCCCAGCTGTTGTAGTATTTCACTGGTAATTGATGCTGCTGGTCAGAGCAAAAAGCAAATGAACCCTTTATCAGTTTTATTTTATGTTTACCTGGAGAACATAAGTGTTTGCTGAACTGCCTAGAGCTTGTGAGAACAGGAACGGGATGCAGCAAATATTCTCCTCATAGCATAACTGCTTGAAATGGTTGTGGTAGAGAAAAGAGCTGCACTGCCCTTTGCAAAGGACCTGGCTTTAATCAGCAGGGTTTTTTTCACCTCTTCCCAGCATTATGTACCTTGTTTTAATATTACCCCCACCCATTCACTCCAGCTGCTTGTGTTTCCTTGAGAGGGAAGTGAAGAATCTCGCCACCTCTTCCACTTCTGTTTTGAAGTTTTTCCCTCTCCCCCACTCACCTTCCAGCTTATGGTTTGTGAAGAAGTTTGTCTGTGTAATTAACTACAGAACACTTTTTTTATGAGATTGTTCTGTATATTCAAACTGTGTAGAAGTAATTACTTAAATATGCCTTGGTGACATGGTTTGCAAATCGTGATTTACACTAAAAGATTTCCTTTTGATCTCTCAGATCCATGAACTCTTGGATAAGAACCAAATTTCTGTGATCTTTTTCAGGGATGTTTTACTTCGTCCTTTCTAGACTCTGCGTTAGGAAAGTAAGTAGTGGAGTTCAGATAGGATGCTGTTTGAAGTTTTGTCTTCCTTCGGAATTATGTATCTTCGCATATTTAAAACTCAACAGCAGGTGCTGAAAAGGCTGTCCTGTGGCAGCTTTGGCGTTACTAAAAATTGCAAGTTCATTTTAAGTTGCTTCTTCTTTTTCATAGTCAGTATGGCTTGGTGAGTGAACTTTGGTCTTTAAAGAACAAAGGACTTTGCAGAGGCTATAAAAATCCCAATTTTTAGCATTTATTATTATTACTGGCTATACCGGGCGTGAAAAAAACCCAACAACTCTAATTTAAAGATTACTGTTTTTCCCAGATCAGCAGCCAAAACACCTTCTTAGTTTGTACACAGGGTAGATTGAAGGTAAAAGATGTAAAGGAAATGATGTGTATGGATTCCTATACCACCTCTTCCAGGAATGCTTTTCAGATAGTACCCAATTGTAAGCTAACAGTTGTTTCAGATTCAGTGGTGGTTAGAATGCTACCTGTTTACAATCATTGCTTCGTCTGCCTCTGAGATTTTATTTTCTTTCCCTTCTGGCTGCATTTCTGCGAGTACCACTGACCTTTCTCCTTTATTGTCTCTTCCACATTCTCTCCTAGAAAAGTTCTGATTTGCATGAGAAGAGAAATCATAAGCTCTTGGCTAATACTGTAAGCAGAAAGTTAATTGAGGTACATATTCTCCTTCCTTCACTCTTGATGTGAGGGAAGTTTACCCGTAGTGAACTGTTAAACTGTTCTGCTTTTACAGAGTTTGTTTGCTTTTGTTTTCACTATTAAACAACAAAACCATCTATATTGTTAATAGTATTTATTTGGTTTTGGCATAGTGCTCCATTTGAATTGCTGCTTCAATTCAAGATAAAGGTGTTTTCACTTTCCTGTTTTGGCTTTTCCCTTCTTCTTGTCTAAATCTACAGGGGATCATATTGATGTACTTGAATTTTGGGGTTTGTAAAGATTATCCTTGAACAGGCATCTACTTTTCTAGTGTGGAGAAATCTGTATGACTCAGTGATTGCTTGATGGGCTGTGTAAATTTTTTTTCATGCTCCTTTTTCTCTCAGAAAGACTTTTTGAAATATGATGCTTTTATTCTCTGTTGATAAATCTGCAATATTATCTTTATCACCTTAAAAATATTAATACTTGGCCAAGCTGTGTCTCATATTTTCCATAGCATTTCTGTTCTAAACTATTTTTGTTTATGTTCTGTTCCCTTCACTTCAACCTTGTAGTCTTTACTTTGCAGCTTTTGCTGTGAAGGTGGGCTGCATGTATTGTGGTGAACATCTGGGTAATCACTTCCTCTGGAAATCTTCTCTGGGTTGTAGCCTTTGAGGTTTTTTGACAGTGATGAGTTAATTACTAGCTCCTTGCAGTTTCTTTTACAGGCATCTAGGCTGGCTAAATAAGAGATACCAGCCTCCAGGAGGTTTGCCAGCGATGGTTCTCCTAAACCCAGGAGGAGAGGGAAATTTTACTCTCTGAACTGCTGGTGGGTTTGGGTAACTGATTTTCTGTTGGAGAGGTGAGGTAGTTGAGTCCCTGTGATAAGCATCTCTCTGATGTTTATCCAGTAGCTGATCTTGCCTGGGTGAATAGACCAAGAAATGGAGCCAAGTCCAGACCACATCACTTGAGATGCCTCTGATGGTGTGAGTGCCATTGTGTCCAAAAGTGAAGGTCATCTTGATCTGGTAATTCCCTGTTATTGTTTAAAGCCATGGCATACCATGCACAGGTACATGTATGTGTGATCCAGATCCATATAGGAAGAAAGGACAGCCAGAAGTTTTCAATCACTCTTGTTCTCTGGTTTCTGGATTCTTGGAAGATTCCCGAGTCTCCCCTTAATGCCTGAGAAATAAGGACATAGCCCTTTTTCTCTTTCCATCCCTCAGCTTTTATGGATGGATGATTATAATTACATTGACTTTACTGACAGCAAAGTTCACCACAGAGGAGTACAGTTGAAGGGAAGTCACTCAGCTTTTCTTTCCAAGGATAGGTAAGCATCACTTTGAAGTTAGCTTGGAATGGGAGTCGGCATCTATTAACAGGAAAGCAGGTCGTTCATCCCACTGATGTGCTCCACACCCTGTGAAGCTCTAGGTGTGGTGAGGGCTGTAAAATGGCAGATCAGCTGTGACAGAGGACTGCTAATCACATGCTGCCTGGGGTAGGCATATATATATTGCCATTGTAAATCACTCTCAGAAATCCTTTTAACTGGATGATGTGCCTTAATTTTGTTTTATGACATTTGTTCTGGCAGGTCAGTAACTGTTTATGGGTTTGATGATATTTCTGCTGTTGCAGGTGTCCTCACAGAAGTAAGGCTCTTCTCTTAGTTGTCCTGAGAAGCCATGGGCATTTGGCAGAAAGGCCAACCTGTTGTGTTTTTTCTTTTTGGATAGATTCTAAGTGAATCACTTCCGTTTGTGCCAGTTGCTCTTAAACATGGAGGCAAGGAGAATCCCAATGGAGAGTAGTCAGCATGAGGGTAAGTCAGGAGCGGATGAAGGTTTTAAGGTTTTTTAAGTGACAAGTTCAGAGTATTTCATTACTTTTACTCTGAAATAAGATTTCAAGACTTTTGAAAGAGAGAGAACTTCAGAATATTTCTGGTGAACCATTATTACTGGGGTTTTTGGTTGGTGTTTTTCTTTTTTGCATAATTTACACTTTCTGTAAATGGTTGTCAAAACTTCTATCCTCTATGAAGCATTTATCACAGACAGTGTCACACAGTAATCTCCACTTACATTACATGATGTAGAAGTATGTGTCTAGAATAACTTACTTGACGTAGATCTTCCATTTCCCTAAGGGTTTAGATTTGGGAGTAAGATTTTGCTGACAATTTTGTCCTGTCACCAAGTTTTTCCATTTTAACATGCATGTCGTGGACCCTTACAAGTTAACAGTTACAGTTCTTTTGCTTGTACAGTAGTGCAAAAATTGAATTAAAATCTTCTGAATGTGCATTTCTCTCATGAGTTCTCTTTACACTGCAGTACAGAAACAATCCTGGAAGTCTACAGCACTAAAATTATCTACTACTCCGTGGGGAAAAACCTACATGAGCTTATTTAGAGAAAGCTGCACTTTCAATATAATGGGGTATTTCAACCACAATGCTGGGATTTGAAGAGCTGAGCAAATAGGATTGTTATATACAACTGCTACAACTGATATAAAGAGCTTTGTTGCATTGTTTTGTTTTACCATCATCCTGTTTAAGACATGGAAGAACATTATTGTGCTCTGTAAGACTACTAGGGGCCACCAAGTGTCTTAAAAAAGCTCAAACAGTCCGCTGTCAGAATGAAAGCCTAGGCACTCCAGGCACTTAATCATTCTGGATGTGGAGTGAATATATGGAAACAAGACATTTCTCTGAGTCAGACCATAAACTACGCTTTTGTTTTATAAGTTAAACAGCATGCCAGACTAAACAATGGTACCAAGGTACCAGCCAGCCAGTGGCTTGCCTTCCTCTGCCCTCTCTTCATGACTGCTCACACCTGTGCAGGGATGAAACTGTGGTACTATGGGCTCCTGCAGTCTTCTTTTTCCACCAGAAGTCCTGGAATGGGACCATATCCACAGGGTGCACAGCAGGTATGCTTTCATGAGTTTGATGATGTGTGATAGGGATGGCCAAATGCACGTCACATCAACAAACACCTCTCCAGTCATGCCATAAAACTAGACAGAAGCCACAGCAAATTGCTTGGCTCACTACAAGAAATGCTTTCAGCTCTCTGCCATAGTTGTTTTCCTTGCTCTCTTTATTTGCCTGGTTGAGAGAGACTGATTTGCACAGAAGAACATTTGATATTTTTAGCTTCTGCTGCTGAGATTACTCCAGAGCTCACTAGTGATGCTTCATGCCCTGAATGGATCAACAGCAATCCTGGGGCATCTGACAAATTCTTAGTTAGTCCAGGCTTCCTTGGGGCAACCTGTGGAGAGCAGTATGCTAGATCCTGTGGCTGCTCCCTGAATGGAATAAGCCAACCCTCTATAACTGGCCTACTTTAAGTTTGTTTTTTTTTAACAAGCCTGACAGCAGACAGCTGACTTTTTCTTTAACAGGTACACCAGCTGTCATGCCAAATCCATGCTTTCCTTTTACTTAGTATGATAAATTGTGTTGTACCCAGTTGTCCTTTTGCTGGCTTGCGAGTGCTGCAGGGGCATTGGAGGAACAAGGGGCGCTTTGAAATGCAGCCTTATCTCCAAATGTGGTTCTGCCTCTTTTCCAGCCTGAGTACTACAGAAAATGAACAGGACTGGGGTAGGAAAATGTTGCTAAAAGCATCTGACCACAGCCTCTGTCACTGTGCCTACTTGCTGCCCATTGTCCTGCTTTGGAGACTGTGAATGTTCAAGAGCTTGAGCCAGATTTCATAGACCCAAGCATCAGAGAGAAATGCATTAGCTGTAAAAGTCAAGGGCACCCTCTTCCTGCCTGGAACAGCCTGAGCTAGTTATAAGCACAGAGCCACTATTGTTCAGCCCTGGGAGGTTGTGCTACAAGCTTTGAAGCAGTGTTTGCATGTAGGTGTCAGTTTTCTAAGCATTTTTTTTTCTTTCCTTGTTTAAAAAAAAAGAAAGAAAAGAGAAAACAAAAGAAAGAGCCCTACCAACCTCTCCCAGCCTTTTCTTGGCAGTGGCTCTTTGACTTGGTAACTGTTGATTTTATGATGTGTTGTTTAGGCTTCCCAGTTTGGCCTGGCTATTTAACTGTTTTTCCTCCTTGGATCAAAATCAGTGTATACGCAGTGAGTTTGTGCAGGAACTTTGCCATTACAGATAATGGAGATTCATAATTTTATATTGGGAAGTATATTTTGTGGAGTATTATAGGTGATACATGATAAGCTACTGTGCATGTCCAGCACTTACATTTTAAAATTCCTTTGTAAAATCAAAAGATTAGTCAAATGGCTGCAGTATAAAATGTGGGCAGATCTTAAGAACTGTAATATCCAGTATTCCTATTGTGTCTCAGCTGTACTGCACTGCTTCTGAGCTGTTTGAGCCTAGCTCCTGTGAACAGGATTCATCAAAGTTCAAGTCTAGTAAGGTGTCACTTTGAAAACTGTCATGCTGCTCTGCCTCTGCATAAATCTCACTCAAGTGCTAGAGGACACAGTGAAACTGTTTTTAATCTGGAGATTCATTTCAGAATGAATTGTGTTGAAAAGTTTCAGGGCTGGTGCAGTTAGTCTAGTTCCTGTGTGACTTTTCCCAGTCTGCTGACCTGCGCCTACCTGGCTTGCACTGCATGGGAAATAGCAATCAGGGGAAGTTTTAAAACATTTAGGTTCAACTGGTATTTGAGAAAGACTGGGGAAGAAATTCTCTTCTGCTTCACCATCTGGTAGCTTTCTGTTCCCCCTTATTTGAGTTCCTACCCAAAGTAGAAAAGATTGACGACTGTTTACAGATGAAGAACATGGAAATCAGTTGGAGTTGGGGGGGTAGTATAGGAAAGAGCCTGGTATGTCATGCTTTGTTACTCTTATCCCTTTCAGAAGGCAAATCTAGAGTGAGTTAGAGCAAATTTGGAAAGAGTGACCCTTCTTTCTTTAGAGAACCAGTAGGGAACATGAGGTGATTGAGCAGTGGTAGAGAAAAAATTCTGAGCAGGTATGTGCAAGTTGTAGGACATGAAAGACAGAGTCCCTGTGGCCTGTTCAGGTACATGATGCTGCTATAACCAAACATCAGAAAGTAAGTTTTAGAAATGTAAAAAAGTGGGTAAAGTAATATCCCTTTTATCTGTGTTTTTTTGCAGATTTTTAGTTTGTATATGGGTTGAGCTTTTAGTCTTTCTGTTGAAACTGTGGAAGATAGACTCTGTTCTTTTTCTGGATGAAATATCGTATTGGGCCCATGATTCCAGATTTTAGAGTTTTAGGAAAATCTCCAGGACATGTTTAAAAAGGTGAGAGCTGGCAGAGTGAGATAGGGCTCATCAGAGGAGATCCTTGTAGTGATTTCTTAAAGTGAGGAGGAAAGACTTGATTCTTTCCTCTGTTACTCCATTGGATGATGGATAAATATGAATTTATTCCCATTTTCAGAGATATACTGCCTTTTTTTCAAGCAGTGCAACTATGGCATGAAGAAGACTGAATGTGTTCCCATTTGCCTGGATGTCAATGTAATGGGAGAAGCAAAGAGGAGAAAAGTGGAGGTGATCACTGTCAGGAACAGTGTGGTGCATTCCAGAGATCACACTGGCTTTCCTTAGAAGACCTCCTGACCTAGGCTGCCATTAGGCCCTTGATTTTAGCACTTCTTCAGACAGCTGGAGAAGGCATCTGAAGGGCTGGGACAATGTTAGATGACTTAGTGGTGTCTGACCAAGTATAGCTGTTGTGAGCCTGAAAGGATTTATAGAGGGGTCCATGAGGGTCACAGCCAAGTTTCTCCAGCAGTCAAGGATTTGCAATGTCTCGTGGCTTGTTGGTTGGCCTGGTAATGCTTCATCCTTAAACCCAGGTTTTTGCAAAAGGTTCAGCCCCTGCTTATCAATGCTACACTTTGCTACCTTCCCCTTCCTCCTTCAGATGCTCAATGCCATCTGGGAATGTGCAAGGAAGTTCTTTTGAGAGAGGCAAACATTCTGGCTGGCAGCTCCCTGCTTTTTAGGACTAGCCATTAGGTTGCCTGCGGTATCTGCCTTTTGTTTCTTGAATGGATCAGGTTTGTGCCTGCAGAGATGCAGCAGAGAGAGGAGAGGTGAGGTCTTACCTGGTGGATCTGCAGGGGGTACCCTCTTACAGGGAAGTCACAGAAAGGGGCAGAAACCATGATGTAGGTAGGAATGCACAACCCATGGAATACCAGGCAGCAGGGGAAGAGGAAAGGAGTAATGCAAAATAAAAGCCATTGAGAAATACGGTACAGAAGCTGGAAAGAAGAGGTAGTGAAAACAGAAAGGTAAAAAGATGCAACAAAATTAAGGTTTTAAATTATTAAATTTACTAAATTATTTAAATTATTAAATTATGTTTTAAAAATGTGTTACAAGGAGTTTAATGAATCAAGAGGACTCTTGGGGTGGGAAAAGCAAGGGTTATAGTGGTATATACCTTTAATCCCCAATAGTTGGAGTAATAGCTGAGAAGGTAAATTCTGTGAAACCTCATTTTATGGTTAATAAATTTCTCTGAGATGCTGATTGGGAGTGTTGAACTAACAGCATTGGAAATGAGGCCATTTGCCCCCTTCAAATGTAAAGAGTTTTTTTTTCTTGAATAAATAATTCAGTAACTTCTTATAAGCACTAGTGAGCAAGTGCTAGTGTGGCAAAGTTAAGTTCTTCATAATCTCTTTTAATGTCTGCTAACTTACTATTATGAGAAATGTAACTTGTCCTGGAGTTGGAATTGCTGTGTGCTGGTCACAGCACACAAGTGCAGAGTGTTTATTTAACTGGGACTGTTCTGCCTTTGCTTGAGCCAGCTAAGGGGAAAAGGGAAATTGTTAGGGTACACTTTACCAAAGGAGGATGCAAGGGTTTCAGGTGGGGCAGGAGATCTGGTGCTTTGTTTCTGCTATTTCAGAAGAGCTGAAAGTATAGAGGAACTGAGGAAAATGCTGATTTATCTGTTTTGAAAGAATAGTGCAGAACCCAGAGGAGAAAATAAAAAAGTGGTTGCAAAGCTGGCATGACGTGTGTATGTTGTTTTGCCTGTGCAGAGAGCAGATGTGCTCAGAGAGGTGTAATATGGAGAATGGCAGTGTCTGCCCTTGACTGGAGGTGGAACTGGGCTTGGTGACTGTCACCCAATGGCTTGATTAAGGAGAAAAAAGTGGTAGTTGCTATGTGGCGAGGGAGACTGGCATGTAACATATTTTTCATGTGCCTTCTACTTAAAATAACTTATCCAAACAAATATAGGAGCATTTGGAGGCTTTTATGACTTCTCTGCCTTTCAATTATGTCTTTGCTTGTGAGCATCATTACATCCAAACCAAATCCAAACCAAAATGCTGACAATTAGCCCTTTTCAACTGTCTCCAGTCTCTTTCAGTGGTAGTAGCTACCTGGAGTTGCCAGTTTCAAATCTTTGTTCTTGGAGTATTATAAAGACTACAAAATCTTCCTGCTGCTGGCTGTATCCAGTTGATCTTTCCAGTGCTGAAGGTTCAACAACAAATGCTACAACTATCTTGAAACCTATTCTTTGTTTGGAATATAGTGCTCTCATGTGTCTTACCCCAGTGAGGAAGCTATATTTTACTGCGATTTGAGTACCCCTCTCCATAGCCAGGTATGCCCTCTCTTAAAAGCTGGCAAGAGAGTCCTGTGCTCAGTGATAGGGCATTCATGTAAGGACTTTGAGTCCTGCAAGATTTGAGATGAAATCTGAATGCTTTCATTACAAGTAGGCAGATTCAAATGGGTTTGATTTTTTTTTTTAATTGAAGAACTCCTGGGTTGCTGAGATTTTGCATATACAATGTGATTCCAAGTAAACAGTTAGGTGGTGAGGTGGAGAAATAGTGATGGTTTCATTACCAAAGCAACAGTTTCATGAGCTGTAGGCACTAGCTGCAGGACAGATGGCTGATGGTTGAGTATTTTTTGCCATGCATTTAACTGATGGCTTTTTAAATGTGACTACATCTTTTTAAAGTGAGTGGGCAGGACTCAGGTCACTTTATGTGTTTAAAAATTCACAGCACATCAGTTCATTGCTGGATATTAGGTTTGATGGAGAAAAAATGATTCACAGTATCATCCAATGCCTCTGGTGGGTTGAGGAACACTACCATGCAAACTGTTATGGTCATAGATAAGTAGACAAGGTCAAGTTAAAAGGTAAGAGATTACTAAGTAAAGGAAAAAATGAGTTCCTACCTTATGAAAACCAAAACTATTTATATTGCTATCTGTTAAATATAATGCTGTTTCATTAATTTTTAAACAGTCTCCATACCCAGCGTAACTCAGAACTACTGTACCTTTAAAATATGAATGTGAGATACAAGAATTACAGACTTTAAAAGTTGTTGACATTAATTATAGATTAAGGACTTCTTGAAGATGTTAGCAGATTTTTCTTCTGCTAGCTGTATTGTAATTTGCTTTTTGTATTGGGAGGAGGACAGACAAGGTTATGCTTGTGTAATTTCCTTCCATCTGTGCATCCAGAAACAAAGTTTAAAAAAATGTGGAAAGGGATTTGAATTGTCATCTTCTGGATGGCAGAGAAAACAGGCTAATGCAGCTGTAAAGATGTGCTGGAGCAAGAGAGTTTATCTTATGCAGAAGTTATTTCTGAGTAATTATAAACAAAACCATGGCCCTTGAGATAATATAAAACTATTACTCAGAGCAGTTGTTTTGTTACCACTAGAATATTTAACCTTTTCATGCAAATCCAAGGTCAGCAACTGCTTCTAAGGCCTCAACCAGCCACAGTGCTTCAGGGAAATGAATGGCTCACACTAATGGCCACTTTTCACTAATGTGCAAGCAGAATGCAGCAAATGCCATCTAAGAAGAATTTAAAAAATACTCATTTTCTCTTTTTATAATTATCTTATAAAATACAGAGGGAAGATGAAAAATAAATATACAAATATTTCTATCAGCAGCTCTCATGCTGTTCATTACTGGTTCTTTAGGTGAAAACTTTGCATTGTGGATTCATTGAGAAGCTTTGGCTTTGCACTGCTGCCTGTTAGGCACCTGAAGAGGGATAAAGACTCAGTTTGCTGTGTGAAGAGCTGACCAGTAAGGGCAGAGTGCTTTAGTGACGTGTCATTCCTTGTGCTGATTGAGGACCCTGAACCTAGCCAGCAGAAGGAGCCAAGAGAGTTTTAGATGCTTATTTTGTGGCTCAGGGAGAGCGGGCTGAGGGAGCTTGGCTTTGGACCTTGCTGATGAAAATGCTTCTGTTGCAGTCACGAGCTCACCTCCCTGCTCCACAGGTCATGGATGTATTTTCCTCACTAAACTTGGAATTGGTATGAAGTATATGTGCTCATGGCGTGGGGAAGACCAAAGGCCCAGTCTGTGCCCAGGTGGAATGTATTTGAGAAGAGGTTTAGAGGTTGATACTCATTACCTCCTGACTCATATTGTCCATTAACATAAGGTAGGGTTAAGGTGGAAATGTTTAAGTATGACTTGACGATGTTAGGAACGAAAAGAAGTGCAAAACAAGAGCTTATTGTTCTACTGCTGACACATTGAAGTGTTATACTTTATGTAGCCCATTTTTAATTGTGGCCAGGAGGGCTAATGGGATTCTGGGTTGTATTAAAAGGGGCGTGGCTAGTAGGTCAAGAGAGGTTCTTCTTCCTCTTTACTCTACCCTGGTGAGGCCGCATCTGGAATATTGTGTCCAGTTCTGGGCCCCTCAGTTAAAGAAGGATAGGGAACTGCTGGAGAGAGTCCAGCGCAGAGCCACAAAGATGATGAAGGGGCTGGAACATCTTCCTTCTGAGGAAAGGCTGAGGGAGCTGGGTATCTTTAGCTTGGAGGAGGCTAAGGGATGACCTCATCTATGCTTTTAAATATGTGAAGGGTGTGTGTCAGGAGGATGGGGTCAGGCTCTTCCTAGTGAAGCCCAGTGACAGGACAAGAGGCAATGGCTGTAAGCTGAAGCATAGGAGGTCCCGTGTGAATACACGTAGGAATTTTTTCCCAGTTCAGGTGCCAGAGCACTGGAACAGACTGCCCAGAGAGGTTGCGGAGTCTCCTTCTATGGAGGTATTCAAAACCCATCTGGGACGTGCTTCTGTGTGACCCGGTCTAGGGAATCCTGCTGTGACAGGGGGGTTGGACTAGATGATCTTTCAAGGTCCCTTTCAACTCCCAATATTCTGTGATTCTGTGAATTTTCTAACACACCCCTCCCCCTACCCCCCGTGTTTGTTAAAGCTGCCTGAAATATCTTGCCCTAATTTTCCTTTTGGAATATATGTGTTCTCATGTGTGGTGTCAGTACCTGACCTGTCTTTCTATTTAGAAAAACATTGTCTTTGGACAATAATGGGATGCTTGCTTACCCACTGTAAAGTGAGTCCAAAGTGCCTTCTAGCACATCAAATACAATTTGAGTGCAAAGCCTACAGTATGGCACTTGCCTTGTATGAAATTCAAACCAAAATGGAATTGTTTGTTATGAGAGAGAGTGAGAGATTTGGAGGTTTGATCTTTCCATCAAGAATCTAATCAGCTGTTGAAGCACTTTTGCTCTGTAAATAATGCAGGGCTTGCTGCTGTTCATGTAGCAGAGTGCATGGCTGGGTTTTATTGTGGTTTTTGGTGTTTTGGAGGTTGTTGGTTGGTTGGGTTTTTTTCCTCTTGTAGCTGCACTATGTTCAGGCTGTTGGCGTGGTGGTAAGGTCTTACTGTGTCTTGATGTTATAGCCTAGGAAGAGATTCCTGCTTCTGTGATGTATGTCAAGGGTAGCAGATAGTACAAAGAGGCAGAACAGTCCAAGATGGAAAAGTCAGGAAAGTCTGAAGGGATGAGAGCAGAATGCCACAGCAGCTGTGGAAGTGTTGCGGGCTGGACAGTATACAGGGGAAGGGAGTTCTTCAGCAGCCCATCATTTGTGCTTGATACTTGTGCCTGCCTTTGTCCTAAAAAACAAATGAGAACTGTCAGTTGTGAGTAAATGCTTGAGAGGGAAATTTTCTTTTAAACACTGAGATGATGAAGCAATACTAAACCTGAAAAGTGCTGGAGTTTTTGAAATTAGCTGGAGTTTTAGGAATCTGTTAGTAACAGGAGTGAATCATGGTTTGCCTCACATAGCATTATTTTAAAGGATTTTTCTTACTAGGTCCATTGAGTTTTGCTTAGAAACTACAAACTTCTAGAGGAGAAGAAGGTCTGTGTCTGGCAGTGAATCTGGATAAAACCAAGGGAGAACACCTCAATGCAGCTGGAAAATGAGAAACATTGTGGCCGGGACAACAGGCTGAGAGAAGCTCTTGAGCAACCAGAGGGCTGTGGTCAAAGCTCATAGCTGCTTCTTGCTCAAAAGCAGCAGCAGCAAAGTTTAAGTCGTCTCATTTGAAAGTTGAATGTTTAAATTAGGCATCTACACTCTTCCATTTTTAGGCATCCTAGTGTTTTTGTGTGCTAGATTTTGGACTCCTTCACACTTTGCTTTTTTGAATTGTCAACCTAAGCATTCAAAAATCATGAATCAGCCCCCCTTCTGCTCCCAGTGGCTTAGAAACCATGAGATTTTAAGAAGTAACAGATGTTTTGTTCTTTTTATTTGCCTTCTGGTTTTTGAGCTTGCAGAGTTCATATTTTAAAAGTGTTTTTCCTCGAACTTCAGACTAACACTTTAATTGCTCACTCTTTAAATTTAAAACAGATCTCCCATCAGCTTCAGTAATGGGGGCTTAAAGAATAAAAATTCTATGCTTGTGACAAAATCATGAGTTGGCATTTCTTGGTTCCTTTAGGTTGTCTTTGGGAATATAGGATGGGACTTGATTTTTGGGGCTACTGAGCGTGGTCCTCACTGATTGCAAGCGGCCGTATTATGTAATCCAATCCAAAATTTATTCTGACTCCGTCTTAAATGTGCTTACATTTACTGCCCTGTTTATTCTCTATAGAGAACTATTCCAGAACTTCATTAATCAACCAGTTATAAAATTTCTTATAATTCCAATCTAAATGTATGCATAGCCAGGCTAATACACATTTGTTCTTGTGTTAGCATCATGCTTCAGCTGATGTGAGTGTAAAATGTTCCTTGAGTTTGATTTCTGCTTTTGCTTTATTTCCTGACACCTAGCTTTTGTTGTACGGTCAACATCATCTTCTTCATCGTGTACTATGAGAAAAAGTTTCACTAAGTCAGTATAGCCTCCAGCTATCTTAAACTTGTAAAGTATATCCATTACCTGGAAAAGACAATGGCCTTTCTTTTACATCTTTGAAGTGAGTACATTTTAGGCATTTTGCACATTTATATATAATGCTCAGCTGTTGTTCCTCAGAGTCAAAGCAGTGTAGTCTAGAATGAGATAAAGTTACAGTGCCCTTAGAAAGGAGTATAATCAAAAGTATGTATATGATTTTGATTAACAGTTCATCCTTAAGATTAAGTAGAAGTTAATATGTGAAGTGATTCAATGGCAGTATGAGGAAGGAGTGGGGAAGGCATGCTGCTTACCTCCCAAGTGGTGTAACTGGGTTAACTTGTGATAGGTGAAAAGTTATAGTGGAAATGATGTAAACATGCAGGCAGAGTGGAAGCCCTCTTGAGGTTATCCCAGCTAGTCATGGCAAATTATATTGCCTCACATTTCAGCCTTACTTTGAAAACACACTTTTCAAATTCAAATACTAAGAATAAGAAAATTAGGCTGACATTTTTGGGCTTTCAGTGGTGAAATGAATGCTGATTGTACTAAAGACCTGCACCTGAATTGCCTAAAAGATTTTGTTTGAAATTTGTTGAGTGTCCTGAGTTTGTTTGATGCACTTAAAGCAATATGGGATGTTGTGTCACATCCTTTGCAATTAGTTTCTGATAGATTACATCTATGGATGCTTCTCCCTCCATCTCAGATATTCATCTGTGTGTCTCAGATTCAGTTTTGGTCAAGGAAGGTGAAAAGTGAGGTGCCTAGAAGGGAGATACCTTTCCTGTGGTTATTTATTCTTTATTAATAGACAGTTTTTTGATAATTTGTTTCCTGAAGGATCATGATTGCTAGTGGCAGGTAAGATGTCCACAGTGAAAGACTTTTAAGACAGAAGTTTGAAATGACAAAATGAAGAAAGATCATAGAACAGAAATCATAGAATCATTTAGGTTGGAACAGAACCCTAAGATCGAGTTCAGCTGGCCAGTTGCTGCAGGTGTCACCACTTTCCTAAATGGTAAGTACAAGATCTAAGAAGTCATCTGTTATGCAGATAATGCATCATTTAAATATATAAATGAGTGTTATTCCCTGCTCACCAGTTTGGTGTATTTTGACTACACCTAGGTTAATTGCATGGCAGTTCACAGTAACAGATATCCTGGAACTGATTTGCTGAGTTTCTACAGAATAATGTGAACTATAGTAATAGTGGGTTGGGGTTTTTTTGTGTGTGGTTTCATTGTATTGGTTTTGTTGTTGTATTGGTTTGTTTTTTTCCTGGATGATTATCACTGGACGCAGGAACAGTAGTGTGTGATCATATGTGCTGGATTTCACTTTCACTTGTGGAAGAGTACTGCAACCCTTGTCAAAAATCTCTCTGACAGAATCACAGAATATTAGGAGTTGGAAGGGACCTTGAAAGATCATCTAGTCCAACCCCCCTGCCACAGCAGGATTCCCTAGACCAGGTCAGAAGCGCATCCCAGATGGGTTTTGAATACCTCCATAGAAGGAGACTCCACAACCTTTCTGGGCAGTCTGTTCCAGTGCTCTGGCACCTGAACTGCGAAAAAATTCCTACGTGTATTCACACGGAACCTCCTATGCTTCAGCTTACAGCCATTGCCTCTTGTCCTGTCACTGGGCTTCACTGAGAAGAGCCTGACCCCATCCTCCTGACACACACCCTTCACATATTTAAAAGCATAGATGGGGTCACCCTTTAGCCTCCTCTTTTCCAAGCTAAAGACTCACTACTTCACAGATAAAGTGACAAGTGAAGTAATATTAAAAAATACTGTGCATGCTTGTTTTTATTTTGTTTGCCTCCCACCCCACAGTTTGTGTAGTGTTCAGCTCTTTGCTTTTGTTCAGCACAGGTCTTCCCTGAAATGCACTTACACTTTTTCGTCTCCTCAACACCTTCAGTGAAGGACTGTGATTAACTTTCACACTGCTGTGGTACATATGAGTCACTAGACCTTGAAGGGAAAGAGGGTTTGAGTGTTTCTGCTCTTGAGGCTTGCCAGTCTTTAGTGGGCAAGGATGGCAAAATGACATTCACATACAACCCAGCAGCACCAGAAAGTGTTCAGCAATTACCTAATTCCGGGCGCCTGGAGTTAGTTAGGAAGCTTATTGCCACACCTGTGGCAAGGGCTGCTTTTAGGCATCACCATTTTATGAGATTATAAAAAGGAAAGTAGCTCAGAAACTGGCCACGCTGAGTTAGCTCCTGTTCCTTCTCAGAGTTCCTGCTTCTGTTTCTCTTTCAGGAATCTACAGTAAGTTGTTTTATTTTTGTTGTTGCAGGTATCCAGGCTTTTGCAGTGAGAACTCTAGACAAATGCAGATTCAGTTCAGAGCCGCTGTTGCTTTAGCTATTCTCTGTCATTGTTATCATGCTTGGCTAAAAGGTTGGGGGCGTTGTTGTTTGTTTGTTTTAACCATATAAACAAGGCTGAGAACTTGTGAGAGTGTGGGGAAATTTTCAAAGGGAGGGCTGCCACCTAGGAACCTTGCATTCTTGCTCTCCCATGTGCTTGGTTTTGGTTTAAGGATGGAAACTAGTTTTATAGTAGCAGTAATTGACTTCTGGGTACAATTCTGATGTGCAGGCTGGTCTCCCTAACACAGCTGATGCTACAGAGGCAAGCTTTCCCCAGGCTGATTGGTGAGCACAAGCGTGTGCTGCCTCCTGGGTGCCCCATGCTGGAAGAGCAGTAGCTGGAGTTGCAACAGCTGCTGTAGATTAGCCTTCTAGTTGGACAAAGTGACCTGTTGCTTTTTTGACTAGAAACTACACATTTAAAAATCTGCCTTGTAGTGACCAGCACAATAATTGTAAAGCTTTTTGGTTCTTTTTTTTTTCTTAAAAAAAAAAAAAGAGCATGTTGCTGAGTGTGAGAAACTTGAGTGTTTGGTGAAAGCAGTACTCACAAAGTTATTCAGGCATAGTGATGATCTTCAGTTAGGAGACATTGCAGAGAAATTAAGAATTTCTGATCCAAGATGTATGGTTTTAAGGGACCAATGTCTGTAGTTCTGGGAGTTTTTGATATGAAAGTGAAGCTCCTCTGGAAAGTAAAGCAGAATAGTAGCTGTTGAAAGATGAGTCTGAGCACAAAACTTTGGTTGAAACTTTCTGTTGGTCTTCATATGATTGATTGACAGTTTGAAAATGTAATACTTAGTGCTGTAGTAGTGGTTTGTGATTCTGTATGAATAGTGTGCATTGTTTCCAGTAAAAGCCATCAGAAATTGTACTATGTCAAGTATGCAAAGTATTACACTGATTGCTGTAACTGCAGGATCAAGTCTTTAATTTATGACACCTGTTGGAAACTTAGTGGTATTTTTTTTTCCCAAAGCATGGGTCTAGCATGCAACTCTTATTTCTGTGAATACTTAGAGGTTAGAGGTGCAGTTTTCTTTAAGGCATACTGCTGTTAGTATCTGAATGTTTAGGCTGTTTTTGTTGTCAACTTAGTTCACCTTCATGCATTCTCAAAAAAGAAAGCAAAGCCTTGTGTTGTTTGCTTGATTTTATTTATTCATCTGTT
This sequence comes from Galbula dea, assembly GCA_013399015.1. Lineage (NCBI taxonomy): Eukaryota > Metazoa > Chordata > Aves > Piciformes > Galbulidae > Galbula > Galbula dea. The sequence continues at coordinate 1,182,611 of VWZX01013781.1, forward strand.
TATTGTGTATGGATTTCTGTGATGCTTAGAGCTGTGATTTACAGTGTACCAGGTAATTTAAGCCTATTGTGAATACTTGAGGTTCCTCCAGTGCCTGTGTAGGATACTTGGGTAATAATGACTGCACAAAAAGCATCTTAAATGTAATCACAAAACCAGATTTCACAAACCGCTTAGCAACAACATAAAAATGTTGGTGTATGTTTTATGCTGGGGTTTTTTATACACAAGACTGGCTCTTAGTAAAGTGTACTATTGCTAGAAATAACAGTAAGCAGATTTTTGCCCTTGGCAAATACAGTCATTAAAACAGGGCTATAAATCACCCCTCATATGCTTGCATGCATTGTTTGTGCAATGGGTACTTTTCAGTCTGTTACTTGGCAAGTGATGAAGGAAAAAACCACTCATACGTGTATTTTCAATGTAATTATTGAAATACATAGCTATCTAATGTTTTAGAAGGTATATTTTTCCAAATCACTTACTGATCAATATGGAGACACTGGAATCAGAGACTGAGTGTATTGGGGTACTTAACTGTTTCTTTTCATTGATAATGCCATTTCTTCATAGCTAGAAAATTAGTGGCTACTCAACAGACATGTTGTTCCATTGTTTGGCATCTCTTTAAGATCCTAAGCAGTAGCCTATATGCAAAGTGATTTATTTATATTTTCTTAGTTGAGTTTCTTCATTTCTCTCAAAGACTATTGCTGAGAAATTTTCTGCTAGCAAAATTTTGCTTTTGGGGCCATGTGTCCTCTGGGAAACGCTGTAAGCCATTCCAGCAAGCTGGCCTCGTAAGCTGCTCCGTTCCTGAAGAGAAGTACCACATGTCTGCTGGGTGGGGAGGGGGGTTGTCACTCAGGGTCTCAGCACCTTAGGAGATAGGTCTGCTGAGTCAAAATTCAGTCCTTATTTGGTAGGCTACTGTTGGACTCTGGATGTCTTTAAAGGGATCACTTGAAGTCTAAAGGATGGAAGTCCTTCTTTTGATCAGTGTAATACTAATGAATATTGTGTTGTTGAGTGTGAAGTTTCCTTTTATCCATGCTTTAGATGTAGAAAAGTTAAGTTTTTGTGTTTAGGTAACAAATTTACTGGATCTCCTTTTCAGTATAGGCCTCAACATGATACTGGCTGGAATTGGTTATTTTTGCTTTTGTTCTGGTTGGTAAATTTTGAGCAGCACATTTAGAAAGCAGAGAGTTTTGCTGTTACTCAAAGTTTGCACTGCAGCTCAGCTTTGGGGACCTCTCTGTCTTGTAATACATTCTCAAGGCTAGTCTTTTTATTTCTGCATTGTCTGTTGTTGTCTTAAACCCTTTCAAGACAAAAATCTTGCTTAAAACTAATATGCAGCTTTCTAAGAGTGTCTTCTATTTGCCCCTTCTCCTCCAAAAGAAAATGCCATGTGTATTGCATCTCAGGTGTTTGAAAGAATTGCAAGCAGAAGCAGTTCCAGACCATACAATCTTACCTGTGCTAAAGTTTTAGAGTAAGATTGATCTCACATGTTTTTTGTTTGGTGGTTTTTTTGTTGTTGCTGGTTGGTTGGTTTTTGTTTTATTAATGTTAGAATCCCAGGGAGTAGAAAAAGCTCTCCCAGTTGTTGGTGGAAAGACTGGTGCTCTCAGTGGCCAATTCACCCTGGGTATGTGACACCTCTGTCTCCAGATGGGTTGGATTTTGTCTACTATACTTCTTTCTTGTCTGACTGCAAAGAGGCAAACTGATGAGCTTAGACTAAACACATGAATGCTAGACAGCTGAAGTTGAGTGAGTTGAATTCCACTGTGGCCACTGGTGCAGCTGTGGGAGTGCTCTACACAAGCTCGCCACTCTCTCCACAGCTCAGCCCTGACAGAAATCTGTTGCTTTTAATGTACTTGTTGCCTTAGTTAAAAGCATATTTAGGATCGTCTGGGGACGCTGTTGCCAGCAGTTATGAGGTTGGAAATGATTTTAATAGTGTCCCCTCTTGATTGTAAGTATCAGGAGTGAAAAGGAGTAGGTCATGCTTTTGTTGAAGTGCAGCTGATGGGATAAGTTCATGTGTCCACTGCTTTCAGGATGAATGGCTTTTTGCACATGGGCAAACATGTGGTCTGTGGAATTTTTATGTTCTGCATACATTGTCAAAGAAGTGACCTCAACAGGTCCTGAGATTTTTCAGTCTTTTCAAATTATTCAGTGTAATGATAACCCTAATTATAAATCTCCAACACGGGCATATACCCAGATATATTGAATATCACTCAAGGAAATGTAAGGCCTTCCTTAAATATTTGATTTAGTGGCAGGATATCCTGAAATAACTGGTGGTGAGAGCTGCTTAATGGGTATGAATTACATTTTTATTATTGAGAAATGTTTGTCTTTAGTAGCTTGGTCATTGGAATTCAGTTTGGAGAGACAGTTTACATATGCTGATGATGTCAGCTAATATGCAGAGGATCTTTTGTGTAAGCACTTTTCTGTTTCCTAAGAGCAAGTAGACAAAATCGCTCATGAACGTTAATGGCAACAAGAAAAAAACATAGTACAGTGTTAAAGATTGCATTATCCAGAGGGATGAGCAAAGTAGGAATGAGGTGAAGGCCAAGTTTGTCTATTCAGTTATGGCTGGCCTGAGTGTTTCTCTGGAGCTACCCTTTATTTCCTTTTGCCATGAAGGAAGTCCAGGGCAACTGGATGCCTAATAGCAGTTAAAAAGGGATGAATTTCAAACTACGCAAGGCTCCGAGGGTCATGGGGGGCAAAATATACATCCTAGTAAAAAACATAAAAACATGTCTCCTGGTTAGCATGCAACTAGAGGTGGAGAACACCCTGTTTTGGTGCCAGGAAATCATATTAGCTTATACTCGAGAAGGAAGTGTGTGCCCTCTGAATCAATGTTTTCTGACATGCCTCTACATATCTTTCTCATACTGCAAAGCCTAAGCTGTTTTACTGACCAAGACCTTGTTTGTTGTTTGAGACTAGATCAGATATTTCAAGCTGTTGGGTACTAACAATTCAAGAAATATTTACAGTTTACAAAAGCAAGAGCTGATAATATTTGGTCCTTAATACCAGACCAGGGTTACAGCTCTGCCTGGTTTAGTAACTTGGTGTTCTTTGTGAAGCATCAGGAGACATTGTGATTAAAAATGAGTCAAAGGTCAGTACAAGTATGCAAGCAGTAATCGTGGTTCAATGCCATTGTGGTCTTCTATATACAGAAGTTCTTTCCCTATGGAGATTTATTCTGAGTCTGGCAGGGTAGTCTGACTTCTTTAACTAAATTATGACGAAGAAAGATAATTTCTGAAGGTAGTAGCAAGACAGTGTTTTGATGGAGATGACTTAAGTTATGTGTATGTGTGGGCCCAGAACTTCGCTTGAGAGATGGTGAGAACGTAGGTAACAAACATTTTATGAATAGGCAAAGATTAATTATATTTATTAAGTATTGTAATAGGTACAAAAGTAATTTTCAATTTGGAAAAAAAAAGGGGGAGCAACTTTCTGATGAGCCTATTAATATAACATGATCAGCAGTAAATTCTAAGCAATGTTCTGCTGGCTTTTGTATCCAGATATTTGTAGTCTTTTAAACAGCTAATACTTAACAAGAGTGGCTGTTGATATCTGCGGTTTATCATAACCTAACTCTAAACACTTAACCGAGGTGCCATCCTTCCACTCTATCTGTCTGGGAGCACCTTCAGCAAGTGGTGTGCCCTCTTTGCATGTGGGTTTGCTTTCTGTTGAGGAGTTTGAGCTCATCAAAGGAAAAATTTTCAAAAATATTCTGTCTTCTTGTAGAAGCCAAAATTCTGTTTTAAATGAGCTTGAGCATCTTTATATTGTGAAGGTTCTTTAGTTCTTTTTTTTTCCTTTTAAACTTAAATATTGTAAAGAATGTATATCCGTATAGAACTGCTTTTCAAAAATGCATTTATGCCAGCTGTAGTTACTCTAGTTTATAAAAAAGTGGAGGAAGAGAGGTGACCTCACAGATGATTCATACTTTAGGCTGACTCTCAGGTAGTCTGAAAGCACTTTGTTTTCCCTCTGTTAATCAGACAGGGATCTCGGAAGGTTACTTTTCTGCCTTAGGCACCTCAGTTAAGTGTTTAGAGTTAGGTGAGATTAATTTAGATTTTCTCTTAAAATAAAAAGCAGGAGATGGAGGAGTTTTTCTGACAAGTTGCTCAAACCCTAACAAATAACTCCATGGCAATCTTTATTGATATACGCAATGGCATCTCAGTAATAATCATTTGTAGCATCTAATTATGTTATGTGATAAAAAAAAATATAATATTGCCTCTGCAATAGCCCAGGAATCTGGAAATTAACATTAATGATCTGGAGATTAACATAGGAATATTAACATTAAATAAAGCATATTTGTAAATATAAATTTAAAATGAGATGTATGCCATCTTGAAGGACATAAGGAGTTGGTTTTCAGCACTAAGAAAAAACCCCCACAAATTAGATAAAATCAAATCCTTTTCCAGTTACTCACATTATCCTCACAGTTAAATGAATTTAAAACCTAGGACTGAAAATGTGGTCAAAAAAGTTGCTTTGTGTCAGCCTGATGTTTGACTTCTGATAGCACATCCCTAAAGAGTTCTCTTTGACGTATCCTGAACAGAGAATGCTTGTTTCCCACAAAGCCTGTTGTTGCTGATAAAGCTCATCTATATCTCAGTGGTATCTAATATGGCACTGCTGTACTCTGGCCTGGGGGGCGCGGGAGGACACAGTTGAGTGGTTCATTTGCCTTTGAAAATCTACTGCCTCTAAAGACTTACTTTAACAGTTCAGGCCAAAACCCAAATCACAATAACTAAGCCTGTACAACATGTTTTTAAACAGAGCATAAAAGAAAACAATATTGAATGTTAAAACAAAATAGAAGCCATGAAAGTTGTGTTTAGAGACTCTGTTAATGTACTTGTGATAATAACATGGTGTTGCTTTCCTTTGATATTTGAGACCTCTGTGTGACAGAAAGCAGATCTCTTAAGAGTCTCCTTACCTTAACGACTGTGTGGTTAAATAAGCAATGAAGCAGAGGTGTGTGAGCTATTTTCTTCTGAAGTATTGCGTGTTAACTTGAGGCAGAGGCAATTCTGTAAGGTACACACACATTGATATGCACACTTGCGGAAGAGGTGGGAAATCAGGTAGAACCTGAATGTCCCAAGTTCAATGCAGGTAAGAGTAAAATCTTTCTCATAGTCAGAAGGCAGCACTCTGAAGACTGGTGAGAGGCTTTTTGTCCAGCTCAGACCACACACTGTTAACAGACATCATCATGTGCAGCTTAGACGCCCTGCTGGCCTTCCTTCCTCCCTCCACCTTGCCGTGGCCTGCAGATACAAGCACAAATCCCTTCTTTCCCTGGTTTGTCACGAATGTATAAGCAGATTTCTGCTCTGCTGCGCTGCTTTGCTGTTTAACGCTAGATCCAACATACGGGTTGGTCCTAGCACCTTTGGATTTTGAGGCAAGTCACTGTTTTCCCAGTGCACATTGGCACCGCTCCTTTGTTGGTGCTCCCCAATGATCGCTACAGTTGTGCGTTGTTTGCTAACATACCCATTCATCAGACTTCTGCAATCCAAAGGCAGTTTCACCTTGGATGACTTAAGGTGGATTTTTCAAGGTGTCTGTTGTGTTAGGAGGCACTGCAAAGTTGCAGGAGGCTGCAAAGAATAAACAGGAAAGCTCCTGAGAATCTGTCTGAAAATGTGTGCAGCTGTATTAAAAAGGGAGATTGCTGGTTTTTAATCTTTCCTTGAAAATGTGACTTGACTACATCATTACCCAAAGGTAATTCATTCTTTACCCAAAGGGTGGTGAGGCACTGGAACAGGTTGCCCAGAGAGGTTGTGGAGGCCCCATCCCTGGCAGTGTTTAAGGCCAGGCTGGATGTGGCCCTGGATGACCTGGTCTAGTGTATGTGGTGTCCCTGCCCATGGCAGGGGGGTTGGAACTAGATGATCTTTAAGGTCCCTTCCAACCTGAGCCATTCTGTGATTACAAGGTGCCTCTGAAATCTGTTGGTAGAAGTAGCCATTATTTTAATATCCACTACACTAATTCCCTTTATTTTTCTTTCCACTCTGATTTGTATCCTGCCAAGGGATGCACAAAATAGTGCTTGAACTTTCCCTTGAAAATCCTGTAAGTGTATAGACAATTCTCACTTTTCCTCCTGCATCTTTCTTTGCATATTTAAAAGACAGTTCAGACTCCCAGTGTGCTCAGTCTTAAGGTCTTTTGAGGCTACTTAGAGAAATGTTGAAAAAGTTTCATATATATTCATGACACAAAGGTTGCCAAACTGTTTGAATATGTCATGGTAGTGACAGACTTTGCATGACCAGACAGGACACTCTTATGTTTTGGGAACTTGACTGGCAAACAAACCAACCCAAACCTCCTGCGTTTCAAATACTTAAACGTGAGGTAGCTTTTGAGACTTAACATTTTGCACTTTCTCATTAAAACACTTTGTGGGTATGAATTTTACTTATTAGAAATGAACTCAGGACTGTCTCTGTTCCAGTTTCACACACAAAATAGAGGATGACTTCACAATCAAACTGGAGTAATTGTAGGATGGTGCAGCCAAGCTTTTCCATAGCCATTCCACATCAGTTTTGCAAGACTGGCTGGTACCAAGCAGATCCTACAGGAACTCTTTAAATTTCTTGCAGGGTTGGTTTCCTTACCCTGCCTTGCTTTGTGCCGGAAGGAACACTAAATCCAGCTGGAGCAGTGGCCTGGTGAAAGGCAAGAGTTAGTGTAATGGGAGTACATTATAGGTTAGCAGCAGCCACAGCCTGAAGGCTTCATCTAAGGTTTCAAGTTAGCAATCTGGTCATGAACAGTTCTGTATCCTATTGTTGATATGTGCTTTCCTTTCCCTAGTAAAAAGTAAAATGTGTACAGTTCTGGATGGTGTCAGCTCCTGCTCAGATTAATAGTCCTGTTAAGACTGATGCAGGGCTAAACAGGGATCATCACAAGTTTTTTCCTGTCACATTTGATTTTGCTTTGTATTTAGGACTTAATATTTTTCCTGATCATCTGTTTTGGGGTTTTTGATGCTTTTCAGGTTTTTTTCAAGTCTGATGTATTGCATTTACATTATTTTTTTTCTTCAAGGGGCTTTACTAGAATGACCAAAATGTATCCAGGTAAAAAGAGTAAATAACTACTTTGCATCTCAAATCTGGTTCTGAAGTTAATAACTCTCATATGATCGTAAGACTGCATCTTCTCATGTTTCCAGCCTGAATATAAGGGTTCTCTTTTCACATTTGATGACTTCAGAATTGCCTACGCCTTCATTCTGGTAAAGTGTTTGCTTATGGCTAAACAACGTGAGGAAAAATGAACAGGCAGAGAAAACAGACCAGAGAAGAAAGTGGTATGAGTACTAGAATGATTTTATTTTCTTCTCAAGCATACTTAATGTTAAAAAAAGAAAACCTGAGAAGGTGATTAGGTGATTTTTTTGCGTTGAAACAGAGAGGAGTGGTAAAGTGGGAGGCAAGGGATAGAAGGTGTCACAGTGATTGGGATTTCCATCCCCAATTAAGCGCTGGCAGCTATGCTGCAGAATTACACTGAAAGCACTGAATGGTGCCATTATATTCCTTTTCAAAAGTTGTGGGCTATGAAATTCAATCTGAGGTATTTTTAATGAGTGTTCTGAGCCTCAGTTGCAGCTCTTCCCGAGAAACAAGGAGCACAGTGTGCTGCTAAATAGTGCCAAGGCTGGGGGTTAAACTCATTCAGTTTTTTGCTCTCATGGAGGGAAAGTAATATCAACATTTATTTGACAGGTATATACTTGCTTCCAGAGTTGAGCTTTGATAAAACAGATTTCCATAAAGCAAACATTCTGAAAAATAAGGTTCTATCAGCTTCACATCAAGCTCCCATCTAGCTTCTGAAAACAAGTCTTGTGGTGTATTTTCTGAAGCCAGTACCCACAGTGAACACACTGGGCTTGGGCTGTGGGCAACCTTATGCTGCAGGCGCTGTGCCTATAAGCCATCAAGTCACATGTCTGTGGGCAGGGGCTTGTGGTAGAGGCGCAACTTATGCTAGATGGGGATCTCTGCCCAGTTATACCCCAAGGCTGTCAGTTAAACATAGATAATTCAGAGGTGATCTTTGTCAGAGAGGTGCCTGTTGTGGCTTATGGGGACTCTCTCCTTTCTCACACCTCTCAGCAAAACATAGCTTTTCAGGGAAGCTTTTTTTTTTAACGTGCATCTCAGTTCAGAAAAGCCATGCAGCACAGAAGTATCATTGCCTTCCATTTTTCTTACATGTGGATTTGCAAAGTATTTTGTTTCAGGTTGTGAAGAAAACACTGTTTAATGCATCTGCCCTGCAACTCACTCCAAGGTCTGAAATTCGTGATGGGCTGGCTCTGGTTTTTGCAAGTCATCACCATTCAGTGTCAAGGCTCTGAAGCTGGTGTATGTTATGCCAATGATACTCTTCAGAATGGAAAATAGCGTCTTCCAGCAGTGGATGTTTGCCTGCTAATGGGATACTGAACAACCACAAACCATTTTCTTAGTTTAGCTAGTAAAATTAGGCAGAGATGACTCAGCAGTTGCAGGAACTAATTTAAAGAGTAAAATGACATATTTTTAGTACGTTTTCTCGTTGTTCTTTTAATGCCTCATTTTTCTTGTCCACACTGTGTGTTCAAAATTATTATTCAAAGTAAGTAATTCTGGTTTAGTAACAGTGGCTCTGGCAAGAGTCTTCTGCTGGAAATCTCCAAAAACTGAGTTGTTGCTGTGTGACATTCTGAAGCCCTAAACAGTTACTTAAGACTCCCTCAGCTACTATTGGCTTCACATTTGCACCTGTCTGAAGGAAGTTAGCAGTAATGGTTGTTCAAGAAAAATTTTTTTCCCAGTTCAGGTGCCAGAGCACTGGAACAGACTGTCCAGAGAGCTTGGGGAATCTCCTTCTATGGAGAGATTCAAAACCCACCTGGACACATTCCTGTGTGACCTACTGTAGCGAGTCCTGCTCTGGCAGGAGGGTTGGACTAGATGATCTTTCGAGGTCCCTTCCTACCCCTAACATTCTGTGATTCTACAAGACCCAAAGTTCGGGGGTTTTTTAGGAGAACTAATTGGCTTGTGTGGATACCTGTTGCAGTTTGATGGGTTTGGGGGTTAGGTTTTCTTTTGAGTTACTGAGGTCAGCATTCACATTTAATATAAAAGCATGGATTATCTACAGTGGGACAAATTTTTAGAGAGTTGTTAGGCAGCCAGCAATGAAGCTGAATTCATTAGCAGAGGAGATCAGAGCATCCCTTTTAAGTTGGTAAAGTGATTTTTTTTTTTTTTTTTTTTTTTGGGGGCATATGTGTCAAATTTAGGTGTGTTCAAGTCAATACAGAAAAGTTAGGGCAAGGTCAGTTGTACTTACTGAGAGTTGGATGCCAGCTGCTGAAAATGCTATAAATACAGCTAAAGGAACCAGTGAATTGGGGAAACTAATCCTGAAGATTTTTGTTAATGCTTTTCACAGTGAATAACATTTTGTAGTAAACAGATGTATACTTAGACTACAGTGACTAAAAGCTGCATGTTCTTTGGCCTGTAAGGCTCATGGTGTTTAGCTGATGAGAAGTTCCAGATTTCCTTTGGCACTGATGACAGTGGGATGGACATGCAAAATAAATTCTCGTATGCCCCTATAGCTACCCAAGGAAGAAATCCTCTGGGCTACAAAATCTGCCTCTTTCTTCCACTTTTTTCTTTACAAAGGGCTTCACAAGGTTTGTGGTAGTTGCTGCTGGCTCTGCGATAACAAACACTTTGTCAACTAGAAATTACTCTACTTTAAAGGTGACAGATAAACTCAGTGTTAATATCAGTTTGCATTTGTAAGAACTGTGAAGAAATCAAAAGATTGGATTGTTACACCTGAAGATGATATGTTGGTATGTGCTATGAAAGGCTAAAAGAGCAGACATTTGGAGTAAAACATGTGAAGCACCATGTCTCTGTCTCACTGTTAAAAAAAGACACCACCAAAATCAAGGGTAAAATTGTACATCAGAGACTATTGAAGGCAAGAGCAGTTATTAAAGGAAATACAGCTTATGTGGTGAGTGTAAAGTGGAAAAGCAGTCCACTAAAGTCTTGAAAGGAACACTAAATAGTCTCATTGTACACACAGCAGATGATCAATCGCCTGGTCTTAAGGCAGTATAAGAGATTTATTCAGTTACTGCATTTGGCCTCAATTCTGCCTTTGATGGTATATGTGCAGTCTGTGCAAAAAGCATGTGGGATATGTGCCAGTGGTGGAGCCTTCAACTACATTCAAATGGAAACTATCTTAAAAGAAATGAGGTTCTTTTAGGTTATCATGAAAACATGCCTCTTCTACACCCTCCCTCCAAATGGGTTGGATACCTGGTAGCTATAGGTTCATACTTCAAGGGAGTGGTGGGAATGTGGGGCTGCTCTGTTTAGAGATGTCACTTCTCTTTGGTTGACCTGGTATCTTGAGTGTGATGAATCAGTCTTGTTCCAACACTTCCTAGCTACCCAGTCTAAGATGAACAGCAAAGTAAAAACTAGTAAGCCCAGGTGTAAGAGTTATCTTCATGGTCTAAGGCTATTTTTATAGTAATCTAATCCTTCCTATAGGATTAACACCTATACTTTGAAAGGAAGGAGAAAAAGAGCAGAGGATTTCCAAATGTCTTGGCAGTGTTAGGTCCAGAGGAACAATGCTCAGACCAGTGCTTCTTGCTTTTAATCCCGTCCTTCGAGCAATAGACTTTTGCTAAATATGAATTATGCATTTCATTTTACACCAGAAGGGAGAACTTTTTAAAATATGAAATTTGTCTTTGGATGATGACAACATTGTTCTCCTGTGAGTAGTTTTCAAGCCTCCTTTGAAGTATAAATTTCTGGCAGGGTTAAGAACCCTGTTGCTTAAACTCATCTTTGAGGTTATTTTTATTCTATTTACTTATCATGAACACTTGTTGGTTGGTTTTCTTTCCTTTCAGAGCTGCAGATACATACATAATTTTAGCAGCTTTGAATAACTGAGAAATATGCTGTTAAAATGTAAAGTTGTTATTTTTAGTATTGATTATGGCTATATATGATTTCAGATGTAGTAATGGAAATACTGGATGAAGTTCTCACTGTCATTTCAATGCAGTTAAACTGGAGTATAAAAATAATTTGAGAAACAGACAGCTGAAGTACAAGAGGTTTTCTGGGAAAGAAAAAATAAAATTTTAAAACTTTTTTTAAGCCATGTACAATATAATATTAATGTATATGTAAAATATTTAGCGTGACAGAATTGCCACACTTCATTTTTGAGCACCTAAAATGTGATAGGAACAGGGCATTAGTGGGAGAAATGGCTTTATGTTGTGGTCAGTGTGAATGCTAATCTTTTCCTTTTAGATGAATGTAAAGGAATTATTTTCTCTCCTTAGCAACTGTTACTAATGCACAGGCAATTATAATTAAAACCAAACTTGCTTTTGATCCATTTGCAGCCATTTTGAGGAAGTAGAGAAAGAAAACAAAGTAGTCCATGCTTCTACATCATGCCTTATCTTGCTTTGACCAAAACATTGTTGGGACTTACATTTTTTTGTATGTTCCAAAAAAAGTGCTTATTTTAATTGTTTGGGGTTTGCAGTTTTTTTGCTTGGTTGGGGTTTTTGTGGGTGTTGTGTTTAATTTTTTTGTTTGTTTGTGTTTTACCTAATATTCCTGCTTAATAATGTAAAAACAAATTAACAAAAATTCTTCTATCAATGCTCTGTTCCATCGGATTAGTTGGCTGGACAGATAAAAAATGGTAAAATCACTACTTGATCCTAAACAGATGCTTTTTTGTTTTGTAGATAGTTAGTGAAATAAGTCCTAAATGAACTGGAGGGTGAGGGAATGTGTCCAGACCCACTTCTTTTAAAGTCCTGGATATCTTCCAGATACTCCTATGCACTTTCTTTTTAAAAGAAATCTGTATTGCAGTCTGTGCCAGAGAATGGCCTAAACAAGTATGTAGAGGGAGATTTTTTAAGTGGTTGGAGATTGCTAGAACATGGAAGAATTATTGAATCTATTAAAATATTCACCATTGGAAGATCATAAGCAATATACTGTTTTGGATTTTGGTAGGAGTAGAGGGAGGTGCATGGAGTAGGACTGAAATAATGAGCAGACAGCAAACATTCAATGCATGATGTGTAAAGCAGGCTGCTTTGACTGGGTACCTTCATAGCTTAAAGGTAGATGTGGTATTGCATATTATTCATAATTTAGAACTTAGTGGCCTGGCATTCCCTGAAAATATAAAGTGACTTTTAAAATGTGATTTTTACACAGCTGAATGAAAGGCCAGTTCAAAATGCATTGTGTTAAGGATGTGTATCTGAAAAATCAGTGATCATCTTTTAATTGCAGTAAATTTATAATGTTATTTTGGTATAACTAAATACCACCTCAAGAAAATTACAATAATTCCATGCAGTTAGTACGGCTGGGATTCACCTCCTCTACGATGGGTTCCTTGGCAGGAGTAAAAAACATACAGCTGTATCCTTAAGGAAAAGTTCATTGCCAGTGTGCTCAGATGGCTGCTTTGGGGTGGGAAGAATTGCCCTCTGGAGCAGCAGTATTTGTTCACTGATTAGACAAGAATCTGACTGTTAACAGAAACAGGAGCAGGAGACTCTCGCCTCTTGCAGCTGTTTCCCAGCTTCTAGGTGTTGCCTGTGACCTTCCCCCAATTGTATTCCACCAACATACTGTACTTTTCTATTTTCTTTCCCTTACTACCTTGGTGTGGCTTCTGTGGTAACAAATGGTCTGGAGGTGTATAGTCTTGCCACCAACCTTCGTTGTGGTAGCTTCTGTGTCAGTGTCCCACTCTCATGCCTCATCCTTGTCTGATTATCATGTTTGGATCAGTTCTTTCCATCCCAAGTGAGAGCTCTCAGTCAGTGATGCTCAGGGAGAGCAGAAGATGGGTCTTCTAGCTCTCCTTTCCTGTGTCCTTCACGTTTGGCTACACTGACCTTCACTCATTCCAGTGTATGAGGCTTGCACAATGGTCATGTAATGGGCTTGTGCTTTCTTGGTGTGGCAGGGGAAGGCCCTCCTCTAGTGTAGGCTGTAGCATAGCCTTTCCCTGCCCTGCAAATTTACATGTGTACATAGCTATACTGGGAGGCTTATGTATCCCCATGGATCAGACCAGTGCTGACAGGGAAAGTGGCCACATTTTGGCTTCTGGGACCCTGGGGTGCAGCCTCAGGGCTGTGAGGTGGAAACTCATGAAGCTTGACTAGTACTTGATGTCTGAGGCACAGCAGAAGGCCATGTCTTACGGTTGCAAAATGCCTTCCAACTTCTGTGGAAAGCTTGTGTTATCCCATAGCCTTTGCAACCATGTTCAAGTCAGATATGACTGTTGGCTACAGGTGATGTAATCAGTGTGGTGCACTCATTCCTCAATGCTTCCTCTGTCAGTTTGTGTTTGCTGTGCCCTGAGTGACTGCTGGTTTCTTTCCATACCTGGTGAACTGAGATTTTCATTTATTGTGTTTTAATTTTTTTAATAGGGTTGTCATGGAACTGCACTGAATCAAATAATCTTTGAGACCTGAGAATTCCTGCTTTTGTGGATATTGTATTTCTTCTAGTCCTACAAGACCAGAGTGTCATCAGGCTCTAAATCTCAGCAGATTTTATATGTACAGTTTCCCTTGAATAAACTGTCATATTTTATTTTGAGGTCGAGTGATCAAAGCTGAGTTTAGAATAATCATCTTATTTACAACTACTTGAGTAAGAAGTATTTCATGTTACTGAGGCACACTCCAGACAAAATGCCAAGTGACATAAATGCTACAAGACTGACGTTCCACACTCTAAATGCCTGTAAGAAAAAAACCCAAACTTTATGAAAACATGCAGCAGTTTTTAATCAGATGCTTTTACTCATGGTCTGAGATCAGACAGGCTTGCTCTCCTCAGCTAACATTGGGAATTGTGGTAATGCAAGTGGGCTCTCTGCCTCTTTTTCTTGTTGGTCAAAAATTTCCACTCTCATAGAGACACATTTTTTCCTGGGAGGAATGATGAAGCTTGGTTTTTGCCAGACAGGAGTCCATCAGGTACTTTAAGGCATATACATCCATGTGCACAGACACATTTCCATTTTTCTTGTGCACAAGAATGGAAGCAAATATCCTGTGAGTCTTGCTGTGAGGGTGGCTGATAAACACATCCTTCTGCTCTCAACAACCAAACTGTGGAGGCCTGAGACTAGTCTGGGAGCAGGAGCACTTGCCTGAAGTTTCTGAATAATTTGTAGCTGTATTTTCTTGGTAGTAAACTAATACTGTTATTACATTTAGTCTAATGTCCTTTTAATGTTATTCTGTTGCCTCCAACAAAATGCACCTACTAGGCAGCTCTTTCATTAAGAGAAGATCTATGTTTGAGCATACCTATGTACAGCAGTAGATGGAGTGGGAAATATTGGAAGCTTTCTGTTAGAACTGATGCACAAGGCACAATAGCCAGCGTGGGCTGGACAGTGCTTGTTGGGGATCCTTTCAGTTTAATGAAGCTGTAGGATGTAAAGTGCTTGTATTCAACTATATTTGCACTTGAGACTTATTTTGGATGGACTTAACGTCATGTCAAAAGTGCTCTGTCTCGAAAAACAGATGCTCTTTTTCCTCACCTTCTCTGTATCCTCTTCATTGGCACTTTAGTCTGAATTATTTGAGTTACTGCATACAAAGAACAAACAAAAGAGAACAAAGAAGTTCTCTTCTTCACTTTATTTTGCTCTATTAATTATTATTGGGCAGAAAGGGAAAGGGCCAATCTGTAGGTTGAGTGTAAGGGCACTTGTCCAGTGTGTGATGGGTCTCCTGTAACTGTGGAGTTTGAGTTTGGTGCGTTCTTATTTGTTCTGAAGTGAGTGGAGATCTGTGCTTCAGGACTTCTTGAGTTAAAATAGGTACATCTGTCCAAGGAACAAAAATATTTGATTTTGGTGATTTTTATATAGAAGCAGTCTGTTTTTGCTGAAGACTTGCTGGTGAGCTGTAATTTACAGTATTTGCTGCAGAAGTGAATTTAACTGATGTGCTGATGAGAAGAATCCTTACAATCAGCAAAGCAGTGGTTCTGAGAGTTAATGTTGGGCTAGAACATCTGGTCTTTATAAAGGGAAGACTTTCAGCGTGTGGAAGGAAATGCTTCCTCCAAGTTACTTTACAAGTCTTAGCATAGCCACATGTAGGACTTGACCAGCCTTAGTGCCTCACTGCAGCAGGCCTGGGATTAGACCATATGTGAGCCTGTTGCACAGAGCAGTGTGCAGTAAACCCTGAGATCCATGTTTGTTGTATAACAGGTCTGTTGGTGAACATTTTGATTTTGTTAAGTTGTACGCAGAAGCTCCTGGCACCACCTGACATGGCTTGAAAGCCCATGGGATGAAATGGTTGTCTTGTGAAATTCACAGTAGAAATTAGTCTTGGCACACATAAGAAAACTATATCCCAAGTTTGCCTCTTTTGCCTCTTCTGTTTCATGGTATTTTTCTCTCAAAAGATAAAAACACACCAAAGATGGATTCTGAGCTGTCATCCAGGGATGTATGGCTATTTTCTGTAGCTTTCAAAGTAGTGTAATTATTGTCAACTGCCCTGTGGGTATAGTTGGAATATCCACTGTTTGTCTAAACTCTTTTGACATTGGTGTTTGCTGGATAATTTTTTAGCATAATAATTTTCTTGCCACTAATTAAAAGCATCTTTGTAACCCTAGGCTTTGTTTTCTTACAGCAAAGAGCTCCAGGGAAAGTTTTGCATGATGCTGTTTGCAATCACCTGAATCTTGTTGAAGGCGACTATTTTGGCCTTGAATTTCCAGATCATAAGAAGATGATGGTATGTAAAAAGATCAGTTTTCATCTGATTTTCATCTACATACACACTGTATTCTCTGCTTCTGCTCTTCAGTTACAAGGCATATTTAATCCTCAATCTGCAGAAGAAAATAGGACTTGTTAAAAAAATGTTCATGCCAGCTGGAGTTGAAGAAATGTTTATAAAACCTGATTACTCCTGTGTCAGCTTTCATCTGTGTTAAAAGTAACAGCCAATTCAGACACAAGTAGAAAAAGCATTTTATCTTTATCAGCTGTGGTAGAGAAGCCAAAGGCTAGACTGTTGCAGAGTCTTAACTGTAATTTTGCAGCCCTTCTTAATCTGGAGTGTGGAAATAATCTCTCTCTGCAGGCAGAGAAGTTGCAATGATTATGACACAGTTCCATGAAAAAGATGAAGGGGCAAGAAAATGGGTAGATAAAATGTAACAAGGTTAATAAAAGGGAAAGTAAAACCAAAAACCCGAAATAATTTGTTGAAGGTCCTGTCTGGGGAGCTGTGTGGCACAGGCAGGTGTCCTGGTTCTGATGGTTTGGACTCTAGAGAGCAGCTGCTGGCAACATTCAGGCATTGCACTCTGAGGGTGGAAGCAGTATTGGGTAGCAGAGAAAGCCAAAGTCTAATGATTTCTCAGCCTCTAATGACTTTCCTTCTGAAGATTGTTTTGCTGTAGACTTACTGTGTGACCTACTGGCATGTATGTTAGTTGTCTGGATTGTTTGACCAGTGCATTCTGGCATATGCTGGATTTCTTGCCTGTTTGCTGAATTCAGCACCAGTAGCCTGGCCAACCTGAAGGAGATGACTTTGGCCAATGAGAAAAAAGAAGTCTATTTTCTATCCATGTATATAAAATTTCTATAAGAAACAATATTTCTTGAAGAAATAAAGCAGGCTTTGTTTACTGCTTCAGAAAGCTGTTGTCATACCTTAGTGCAGGCTTACACAAGCTGTAAAGTTGAGCAGTAGTGGTCATAATGTTTTAGGCTGGCTATAATTGAAGAGGAAATTTAAAAATAATTGACCTCTGTCTTTAAAAGTGGTCCATTTCAGACTCCTGGATTTAGATGAAGCACAGTTTATTAGAAAGGTTCTTATTGTGTCAAATGTATTTGGTTAATGCTTTAGCGAACTTGAGCTTAACATAATTCTTCAAAACAGTGCAACTGTGCAGTACTGTTACAGCAGAGGGCTCATGTAGCTGTGTTAATGATGACATACATTCCTGATCTACAGATGTGTGTAAAGCTGAAACAAATCCTAACATCTTGCGTATATACAGTTGCTTTTTAGTTTTCTTGAAAATAGGTTATTTGTTCAACCTTGTCTACTTCACAGGTTATTAAGTTTCAAATAGATGACCCTCTGTGTTTTTCTCAGAGACCTGAAGTAAACTAACAGTTTTCAGTCTCGTGAAAATAAAATGGTTTATTTGCTTGAGGCAGAACACGGGAGAGATTGAGGTGCTGCAAGTGCCCGAGGCCATTGCAGTGCCAGGAATCGACTGGCTGGAAATACGTCCAGATAATCACAGTGGGGGGAGCCAGGGCTCTGATGAAGATGATGGTGAAAAGCCCGTAAGGCAATCACCAGTTTGACCTGAAGGAAAATGTCTCCATGCATTGAGCATGGTAGCTCGCCTGGCCCCTGCTCTTGTGAAAGGAAATATTGGCCAAGTATCTGAGAGTGCCAGTCCACATTCCTGCTGGTTGTTCCAATCTTTGGTCCTGGAAAAGGGACTGATCTCCAAATCTTGCCCACATCTAATCAGCTGTGCCCCACACCTGGTGAGATTCAGTGGAAGTAACACCCTTGATAACCTAAAAGCAAGTCACAGGGACTCTGAAGCAGGAGACCTGATTATGAATCATTTAAATGCAGAGCAGCACACTGAGTGTAATACTTGCACTTAAATTATAGTAACCAGTTTATATGATGCAGTTTAGGTGAATGTTCCTGTGGGATTTAAAACTTTCTGAGCTTCATAATAGTGATAATATATTGTGCAAATAAAGCATTGTGCAAATAAAAATTGCAGTTAATGGTGTCTAAGAAGCGAAACATGCATATTTTACATTCGTGTCATCTGAAGTGGATGTGTTACTTGTGCAATGTAAAAGGAAAAAATATTTTGAACATTTGTTTGGATGTAGTCATATGTACATGGAGTCATATATTCACAGTTCAGCTGTGTTTGTGTCAACGTGCAAGGCTCCAGACCTCCTATCTGACATACCCAGTTGGATGTCAAGATGTCTGGCAGCTGTATACGTTTTGCATTGGAGATGAATAGGGAGGGTCTGAGGGCTGCAGTTGCTGTTGGGATAAATTGAAATGAAACACTGTTGCCAAGCCTGAGGTTTCATGGAGTTTCATCACACCTGATGTCTGTTCCGTCTTCCACGTGCTGAAATCCCGTTGGTGTTGCAGAATGCCAGATTTTGTTTAAAAAATAAATAACCTGGCCTTTGTAGTTCTGGACAAAATTGGAAACATGAATCTTAATTGAATTCTGGGGAAAATGGATAATATGAATCTTAATTGAATCCTCCTCATATTTTTCATTTCCAGTTTGTAAACCAGTCTCAGATTGGCTGTGTTTAGAGGCAGTGTGGGAGTTGTATGATGCATAAGCTTTGTTTGCTGGGGTTTGGTAACAGTAGTAAGGTCTTAGTTTTGTCCCACCTTTCTCCCTACACATGTTTTTAGTATCCAGTAGTCTGCTCAAGTATGTTGTAACTTGCTTGTAGGATGATTGAGAAAGGAATGACACACTTGTTTACTCATGCTGTAATATAAGCTGCATCTGGACAGAGAGAAGAATTTGGGGCGGGGGGGTAGGGTGTCAAGTAAAATATATTGCTGTCATATTCTTGTAAACTGGCTATTTCATAGTAAAGAATATTTTTTCCCCACTAAACTTGGCAAAGTCCCTGACCTTTGTTGCAGTTTGTGAACATGGCAATTTTCTGAAACAAAAGTTTCAAGTTACTGAAATGCCAAAAAGTGTCAAAACCAGTTTAACATGTGTTCCTATTGTTGACTAACTAGGTTTCTTCAGCCCTTCCAAAACAAAACAACAAAATATAACAAAACAAACAAACAACTCCCCACAACTCCCCCCCCCAAAACAAACCCTACAGTTTTCATAGGCTGAGAAACAAAAAGAATTCCATTGAGAAACTTTAGTGAGTGTGAAAGGGCACTAGTGTAAGGCCTTTGATAATTGGAAGCACTCATGTTAGTAAACTGAAAATAGCAAACAACATTGGAGCAATTTTAGCAGCCATACAGACCTCCTTTTGTCTGGCTTCTCAGGTGATTTTTCTGAAATGGATATTTTGAGTATTGTTTCAGTCTCTGCATAATCTAAAATTATTAAAGGTCAAAGATGTATTAATTTCAATGCATACTCTTTTTCTAGAGGAAGTCTTGGTTAATTTTTTTTAGTGACTAACTTTTGTGACAGTTGTAGGATGTTACTTCACAAATTCTAGATGTCTCCAGGGGAGACTCTGCAATTTAGTGAGATAACAAAGTACAAATCTTAGGTGTAGGTCGTTACCAGCTGAGAATTCTGAGCTGTCACACTTCTTCAGACCGTGCAAGCTATCTGTTTTTTACCTTCTGTGTGATTGTCTTTTGGCTTTTCTTAACGTTTTACCCAGGCCCTTTTGACTGACACTGCAGAACAGGGCTTTGAAAACTGTATTTCCACCCACTGCTTCTCTTTTGAATGCTGAGAGAAAGACTTGCATATCATCCTGAAATACAGATTATTAAAAACCAGATGAGAGTAAACTACAAGCAGAAGCTACACTGCCCCCAAGAAAGCAAGCTTGGGCCTGAGCTTCACAGGTTTATAGAAAAGACAAAATGTTACACAGCTCAAAAGAAAGTTTCTTTCCACCTATGCTTTGTGCTGTTTTCTGCCTCACACCACAGACCTGAGAGGACATTCCTCCCCCAGGTGGTGGTGAAACTCCTTTATTTCCACATTTATGCCAAGCAAGAGAGCTCCACATTTATGCCCAGACCTCACAGCATGACTCAGTGTGGGGTCCCCAAACCAGAAGGTTGCTGCCTTCTCATTTCTCCATTTTTCCAGTGTTCCCAGCTCAAAGGCAAGCACCAACTCCTTTCACTTCCCTTTCTCAAGCTCAAATTAGGGTGAGGACCACAATGATAGTATAGACTGTCTTTTTCTGAACAACTTGTTTCAGGTGTTTTTTCCAGAAAATGAATGTCCCCTGTACCAAATGTGCTGTGATTGGTATCTGAGGCAAGCAAGGTGTGGATATCCCCACTCTTTCCTACCTCTGTGAATCTGTATTGCTTCAAAAGTTGTGCCATGGTGACAGCCCATCAACATTGCTGTTTCCTGAACATCTTCCAGAGTTTTGGGGAGAAAGCTGAGTATGTATAATCGGGGAGAGCATGATGACCACACTGGAAAAAATAAGTAACTGATAATTGCTAAGTGGTGCAATGAAAAATGTTCCTCTGAGAGTGGTAGTTTGTTCAGAGATAACATCACCTTCTTGTGTTTTCAGGTGTGGCTTGATCTTTTGAAGCCTGTTATGAAACAGATTAGAAGTAAGTAATTCCTTGCTGTCATTTATTTTGTCAATCTATATGTACTTTAATAAATAAGGACTTTGTCAGTTGGGATCTTTATCATCTCAACTTTTTTCAAAGAATTTTGTTTGGATTTTTTTTATTATTTCTGGTCTGTCTTTAAAAAGTGAACTGTGTGCTGTGAAATTATATCACATGAACATATGAAGGGGCTGACCCAGTAGAAGGCTGAGGTATAGTTGGTCACTAGAAGAGGCAGTGGTGTCAGTGGAAGGAACAATATTTTAGAGAATAGAGTGTGCAGTAAAAGAAGGATTAAAGGAAGCATATATTGCCAAAAGGTAGCAGTAATCAGGATAAAAGAAGAAGAACAAGAAAATGCTATTACTGGGAAGCAGCTAGCAAATATATTACAACTGTGTGGGGTATTGCTGCAGAACTTGGAACTGAGACCAAGAGGAGAAAACAGTTGGGACAGGGCCATCAGGGAAAGTTATAGTGAGTGGTGGGAAAGGACACAAAATTGTAAATGACCATCAGCTCTGGGAAGAGAAGTGAACAGGAAAGCTTTTGGTGATTTTTTTTTTTTTTTTTTTTTTTTTCCTGTGTCAGGTATCAGCAAAGTTAATTTATTGAGCTTTACTGTTAAGATGAACTTTTCCTAGGTGTCTGTATAGTCATATTAGTCTGAGTATATGCTCTGGTACCTTTCTGTCACAAAAGAGAGATGCGTTGGTCCTTTTGTCATTGGTTGTAAGAGTCAGAACAAATATGCTGCTGTTCAAACAGAAATAGTAATTTCTTAGTGAACTTGAAAAATAGGTTGTATTTTAGCTGCCTCCTGTTCTGAAGCAAGGAAGGTAGACACACATAATATATTTTATTGGATCAGCTGATGTAATTGCTAAAAACAGACTTAGTTTTGGCAGAGTATCCCTTGACTAAGTTACCATTCTGTCTTATTGTGTGTAAAATTCATTGTGCAGTCTTGAACTAACCCAAATGATGAAAACAGGACAGGAGGTTAGCATGTATGTTTGTATTGCAGGTTCCATGAGTCATCCTTTGTACATCATTCTGCATAATAAAATTCAGCCGACAAGTTACTGATGTTCACTAACTAACTTTGATGCTTCCCCTAGGACCCAAGCATGTTGTTGTAAAATTTGTGGTAAAATTCTTCCCACCTGACCATGCTCAGCTGCAGGAGGAACTGACAAGGTTAGTAGCTGCATGACATTTTTTTTAAAACAAATATTTGGCACACAGAGTGGGGGAGTATGGAATTTGAGGTGATTGGGTGAGGATCGATGGCTGACTCTTAGTGTTATCTTGGTGTTGTTTGCCTAAGCCTTGATTTCACCTGAAAAATAGTCCATAAGATTCGGTTGTGGTCTGTGCTGAGAGGTTCTGCGAAGTGCAGGAGTCCTTTGCATCCTTGGATTTGGGATCCTGAAAGTGCTTTGCTCACACCAGGAGAAGGTGGTGCAACAAAGAGTTCTCCAAGATCCTTTTGGTAGTGGTGTTGGAAGGGACTTGACTACGGCACATGTTGGTGCCCTGGGGTGCTCCTCTGTTGAGGGCCATGTGTAACTCACTTTTGGGGAGGGAGTTGATCTGCATGAACTGCCAAGTTGTAGCAGCATTTAACCCTATTTGTATAGGCAACATAAATGCCAAAGTTTTTACATAGGTGGAAGTGTGACTTTGGAGATGGAGAAGTGGAAAGGAGAAAGAATAAACTGAAAAGTAAGATAGACAGAGACATACATATGCAGAGAGAGTACCTGAAAAGTGTGTTTATTTTTAGTGCATTCCAAAAACTTCATTTAAGCTCTGAATTTCACACTTCATTGGCATAAAGAGTCATATTTCTCTGAGTAAATATACACGAGGGATCTGTTAAGGTTATTCCTCATTAACAGGTCCTTCCTTTATGGTCAGAAACATGGTTTTGTTAAAGTGTTTCTTCAATTTTTCAACTCTTTCTGATCTATAGTGTTTTTTTTCCACTCTGATTCACTGTTTTCACCATTACTTTTTATTTTCAATCTTCCTACAAGATGAAGTCCCCTTTTACAAAGAGCTCATGTCCTTACGACCTGCTTTATAAAGAACAAGTCCACATTTGTGTTTTTCTGTGTTTATTTCTGTCTTGTATTCTTTTGGTAGTAGAGTAACGGAATGGAAACAAAAATTATTGATATCTTTTGCTTGCCTGGACAGAGAAAAGTGGGATAGGAAGCAGAAATATTTACGTGAAAGACTGAGCAACAATAAAGGGATGAGTCAAAACTCACAATGTGATGTTATTAATGAAACATTTCTGTTTCCGAATAGACATTTTGGGTATCAGCTGCTTAGTATGTGAGCTGTAAATTGATTTTTATTTTTTTTTGTGATCTCTTTCTGTTCCTGGAGACATGGCTTTGAATCCTAATGGGGTTTTTGTTAGATTTTAAATGTGTATGCTAGGGAACTTGAATATGTGTACACAGTAGTGCACAGGGTGTGAAAGCATATCCACAGGGAACAGCTTAATCACTTGAAGAAGCAGAATACAACAATTTTGTGCTATATCCTTCTAGGGTGAATTTTGTATAGGTAGGCAGATGTCTGCAGGTTTCAAAAGGACGTTGTTTAGATCTACTATATTTTTTCATTTACTATATATGTTTCCATATTCCTCCAACCAACTTACCCATTTCATTTAGTTTACCTACACCTCCTTATTCAGAAATTCAGTGTTCAAATGATAGCTTTTCACTGAACTTATTAAAATCTAGTCTTATTAAAAATTATTGAGATACTAGTATGAGCTCTCCAGAGGAGCTGTGTTCTTTGAAAAACCTTGTTAAGGTGTCTAACATTAAGGTTCAGGTTTCACAGAATATTAGGAGTCAGAAGAGACCTCGAAAGATCATCTAGTCCAACCCCCCTGCCGCAGCAGGATGCCCTACACCAGGCCACACAGAAGCACGTCCCAGATGGGTTTTGAATATCTCCATAGAAGGAGACTACGCAACCTCTCTGGGCAGTCTGTTCCAGTGCTCTGGCACCTGAACTGGGAAAAAATTTCTACGTGTATTCACACGAAATCCCCTATGCTTCAGCTTACAGCCATTGCCTCTTGTCCTGTCACTGGGCTTCACTGGGAAGAGCCTGACCCCATCCTCCCGACACACACCCTTCACATATTTAAAAGCATAGATGAGGTCACCCCTTAGCCTCCTCTTCTCCAAGCTAAAGAGACCCAGCTCCCTCAGCCTTTCCTCAGAAGGAAGATGTTCCAGCCCCTTCATCATCTTGGTGGCTCTGCGCTGGACTCTCTCCAGCAGTTCCCTATCCTTCTTTAACTGAGGGGCCCAGAACTGGACACAATATTCCAGATGCAGCCTCCCCAGGGTAGAGTAAAGAGGAAGAAGAACCTCTCTTGACCTACTAACCACACCCCTTCTAATCCACCCGGGAATCCCATTGGCCATCTGGGCCACAAGAGCACACTGCTGGCTCATGGTCATCCTTCCATCTACCAGGACCCCCAGATCCCTTTCCTCTTCACTGCTCTCCAACAGCTCAGCCCCCAACCTATACTCAAGCATAGGGTTGGTCTTTCCCAGGTTCAAGACTCTACACTTGGCCTTATTGAATTTCCTACCACTGCAGGAGGAAAGCCCACTGCTGGCTCATTTTTATTTTTTTCTAGGGAAGGATTTGATGCTGTGTGGAACTAAGCAATTTCAATGCCTGCTGAAGCCAGAAGAAATGTAGATGTTGATAACGTAATGGAATTGTAGAATGCTTTGGATTGGAAGGGACCTTTTAAAGGTCATCTAGTCTAACCCCCATGCAGTGAGCAGGGACGTTTTTAACTAGGTCAGGTTGCTCAGAGCCCTATCCAACCTAATCTTGAATATTTCTAGCAAAGGAGCATCTACCACCTCTCTGGGCAACCTGTGCCAGTGTTTCACCACACATTGTAAAAAATTTCTTCCTTAAATCTGTCTAAATCTGCCCTCTTTCAGTTTAAAACCATTACCCCTTGTCCTGTTGCAACAGGCCATGCTAAAAAGGTTGTACTTACCTTTCTAATGGTCCACCTTTAAGTACTGAAAGGCCATAGTAAAGTCTCCAAGAGCCTTCTCTTCTCCAGGCTGAAAAACCCTAACTCTCTCAGCCTTTCTTCATAGGAGAGATGCTCCAGCCCTCTGATTGTTTTTGTGCCCCTCTGAACTCCCTCCAAGTTCATGTCTTCCCTGTGGTGAGGATTCCACAGGTGAAGGCAGTACGCCAGGTGGTGTAGAGGGGGAGAATCACCTCCCTCAACCTGCTGACCGCAATTCTTTTGATGCAGCCTAGGATGCAATTGGCCTTCTGGGCTGTGACTACACTTTGCTGTCTCCTGTCCAGCTTTTCATCCCTCAGTACCCAAAGTCTTTCTCTGCAGGGCTGCTCTCAGTCCTGTCATCCCCTAGTCTATATTGATACTGGGACTGCAGGACCTTCACTTGGCCTTGTTGAACTTCATGAGGTTCACAAAGGCCCATGTCTCAAGCTTGTCCAGGTCCCTCTGGATGGCATCCCGTCCCTCAGGTGTGTCAATCGCATCACTCAGCTTGGTGCCATCATCAAACTTGCTGAGGATGCACTCGCTCCTAGCGCCTGTGTTATTGATTAAGATATTAAACAGCACTGGTCCCAGTACAGAGCCTCAAGGGTCATGGACCATCATGTTGCTGTAGATCTATGTTGTCTCTGCACTCAAAATGTTGATGGAGAATTGCCCTGCGTGGCTGAGATGGTTTGGAGGCCACTTTAAAAATGGCTGGTGCTCAGACAGTGCAGGTAATAGGGCCACAAAAGTATCAGACGTAGCCAGAGTTGTTTGATCAAGATCCTGCTTCTCATTTCCCAGGGAATGCCAACAAGACATAACCGATAACTCTAAATCACTGCTTTATCTGGCATTTCTTCATAGCTACAAGAAGCTCCTTTATCTAGTGCTGCTTGCTGTGCCATTGCTGAGCACTTAGTAATTGTCACGTTTGCTTCCACTGTCATATCTCATTGCTCTGGTTCCAAGGGAAGGAAGTAGAGGATGAGAGGTATCTTGGTTCTGTAGAGAAGCTACCACCTAAGAGTCTACTGGTTGTAATGCAGAATTTATTATGTTTTATTTACTCTCTAAACTGAGGAAATTCAGATCAATTCTTTAGATTCTAAAAAGTCAGAGACATGTGGTCAAAACCAGAGCTGGTGCTGAAATACTTTCCCCTCATGCTTCATGTAGCTCTTTGTTCACTTTTGTTTTGCAGGTACCTATTTGCATTGCAAGTGAAGCAGGACCTGGCACAGGGAAGGCTAACGTGTAATGATACCAGCACTGCTCTCTTAATCTCACACATAGTACAGTGTAAGTTCCCTTTTTAATTCTTTCCAAGAGGATAAACAAGATAAGTTGGACATGCTTTACTGGGTTACCTGTTACTGGCTGCCATAGGGATGGGCTTAAGCCAGATGGACAATTTATTGTATGTCTGTATAATGACATTCAAATAAAGGTAATTTACTCTTTCAAATAAAGAAGAGGTCCTGGACACTGGATTTGCATTTTTAAAGCACTGCATTTGATAAGTCTTCTTAGGATCATGTAAAAAGCAAACTTTGTAGGCAGTGGCAAACAGGTTGAATTCCTGTTTTATTGTATTTTGCATCATGTCAGCAAAACATTCACATTCTATGAGGAGATCTGTGTGCTGTCTAGAAAATGTAGTAAATAAACATGCATAGAATGCCAGATTAAATCACAGTCCTAAGAGGAAACTAATAGGGAAGAAAAACAACAGGTTTTAAGCTTTTTTTTTTTTAATTAAGTATGTGCAATAAGACTGTTCAGTAGACTCATACATTAACTTTGGTCATCACATCAAAGCTTTCTTTAGCTTCCAGATCACTAGACTTTATGGATACTTGAGAATAACATTAGCAAAACCACTTAGTAACATGTAGAATAGTGGTAATAGACCATTGGTTTGAATGATCATTGTACAATTCAGTATCGCATATTTCCACTGAAATGCTGTTGTATGGAAATTACAGTCAACAAAGAGATTCAAAAGCCATTCAGTGATGAATGGTTAAATCTCATGATCCTTTGTAATACCTTGTTAGGGCAGTGTCTCATTAATGACTGTTGGAAAGGCAGGTATTGCATAGTTTTCGATATCCCGTGGTCATTGTTGCCCAGTGTGACTGAGTAGGAATAAGAACAACAGCCTCTGAATTTCTGTACTCTTGACTCCTAAGAAAACCCTACAGAGGTTGGTTTAAATCTGTGTACAAGAGTGAACAGGATATGAACTGTATTTTAAAGAAGCAAGACCAGTTGTATTTCAGGAGGTGTAAACCTAAGTGGGCTTATGGCTTCACTGAAGAAGAGAAACTTGTGTTTCATTGGAGTTAGGGGTAAAACAGACCCCAAATGTTTGTGACACTGGGGTGAGTAAGAAGAATGAGGGAGCAGTTTCCAAAGTGGAGACCAAAGGGACAAATTCCGCTTTACAAAGGAGAAATCTCAAAGATCCAGTAGTGTTTCTACTGTCTCAAGGAATAATTCGGAGCAGACAGGGTGAAGGTGGGGAGGGAAAATCGAACAGTCTGTTATCAACTCCCTCATCTCAGACCTCCAAAGTATAGAGAGTCATCGTGTGACTGCAGGCAATTCCGGTTGAAAGATTACTGCTCTGTCACTTGTAGATGCTTTGGTTCTTATCTTCCCTACCTACACAAGGTTACTGCTCCCCCTCCACATTTGCAGGTACACCTAATCTCGCACAAACTTTTGTTAGATTTCACCTGCAGTGTTTTAAACATTACCTGAAAACTTTTTTTTCTAAACTGGCTTATTTTTGACAGAACTAGTTTAAAAGTACATTTACATGGGCAGAAGCGAGGCAAGGATCTGAGCCCGGGTCTGTGATAACCTACGTCAGCAACACCACAACATATCTGACTGCAGTCTGGAGTTAATTTAAGGGTGCTGCTTTTTATTTTTGCTGACATTATTCAGGTAGCAGTCTTTATTCCAGGTTTGCAGGCAGAAGCTGTTCAGTGGAAAAGCTAATAGCAAGATTTTCAGAGGCATTCCAAGAATAGCAGGCAATGAGATAGTAATCTGGCACCCACATATAGATTGCCTACCCCACACCGCTCACTACCAAAAAAAAAGGAAATCTCACTGAATGGGCCACAAAGTGGAAGGTGGGTGTGATATACTGTTGTACACACAGTATTGAATAACTGCAGCAGATGGGAACAACTTTGAGTAGGAGGGAGACAGACTGTGTCTCAAACTGTTGCAGAATTAGAGGAAGACAAATGTTACATAACCCCATGTAGTGTAATACATGCCTATGTTCAAATAAGCAAACAAAACCATCTTTCACATTGTCCCCCAAAGATTACTGTGTGGAGTGTGTATATCTTCTGAGGAGGAAGCTTGTACTTGCCTACTCCATGGAAAGGCACCTGAGCACCGTGATGCAAGTTGGACAGATGGATGAGTTCTGCTGAATTAGGGTTGTTCTCCCTGTCATGCCCACCCTTATCTCAGACACAAGTTAAGACAGGACTGTGATGGCTTCATTTTTCAGTTGACCTCCAACAGCTACTTATTTGGTTGTGGTGTATGAAGGGAATCCTTGGGTGGCCTCTTATGTGTTAGATACTAAGAGGACAAGGGAGGAATGTACGGGAGATAACATAGTGGGAATTGGAATCATAAAACCATGACAGAGCTTGTGAGAAACTGTGTTTGTGTCTCTGTCCTCTTCCCAGCTGTCTGCACCTTTTGGATTGCCCAAATAATTAAGATTTAATATAATGTTTTAATAGACTTTTCTTATAATTCTCTGTAGCTGAGATTGGGGACTTTGATGAAACCATAGATCGTGAACACTTACTGAAGAACAAATATATACCTCAGCAAGAAGCACTAGAAGACAAAATCATGGAATTTCATCGTAACCACATGTAAGACTTTTTTTATTATTTGCTGCCTTTTCCTTTAGAGTAGTTCTAACTGTAATCATATGCTAGGTTATAAGTACAAAAGAGATTTGGACCTCTGAGTTTCTCAGAAGTTTCTTCTCTGTGAATTTCTGAATGTTACTCCTGCCTTTCTCCCATCATCGTAACAAGATATTTAAAGAGCAATTGATTTCGATATTCATTCAAGCATGCCATTATTTTACAGTCTATTTCATACAAAATGCTTCACTGATAATTTTGTGCATGCAGGTATGATTGCAAATGATGACTGATTAGTCAGGCACTTCTGACAGCAGCCTTTCTGATTTCAAGGATATTGAATGTTGCCTTTTCACCTTTTCATGCTGTATTTAGAGATCAGTGAAGAAGGGATTTAATGATAGTTTTAGGAAAAGCACAAAATGCTTGCAGAATTAGGGATTTGGGGAAAATGGATTAAAAATGATGATGCAGATTGGTACCCTAAGGCCTGAAGAAAAGACTAGTAGCAATAAGATGGTTAGAAGAACTGTGAATAAGGCATGGAAAAGTGGGTTTTTTACTTCGAGAGCACTTCAAGACTTGAACAGTTTTGAGTTACATTGAATTACATGTGAGTGGTAGGGAGTTTTATAGCAGTAATAATCAAAACTTTTGCGTAGTGCCTATGGGTTCCCAACATTAATGTTAAGGCTTTCATGTCTTCCATTTTGCTTCATTTTGGTATTGCACTTACTTTTACAATGAGCAACATCCTTACATGCTTCTATTTATAGGGGGTTTTTTGGGAATACAGTATGTTTTTCCAGTGGAAAATACAAAGAGAGTGAATTCTGATAAATTTAATGGTTCAAAACCTAGCTGTATCGGAATTGGAGCAATCAAAATTTCTAATAGACTGTAAAATCTGTGGATTCTTTGGTATTAGCTTAAGATAAAGTTGTTGTTCTTGCTGGTATAAATTTGAGGACATAGAAAAACCATATTATACCTCTGACAGGTTTCATTCTCTTTGATGAAATGTCTTTGTTCTTCAGAGGACCTGTTGATCTCTATTAAAAGGTGTGAAGAATTTGTGTGTCTTTTGTTTTCTTTCTCAAGGGGACAGACACCAGCAGAGTCTGACTTCCAGCTGTTGGAGATTGCCCGTCGGCTGGAGATGTATGGAATACGCTTGCATCCAGCCAAGGACAGGGAAGGGACAAAAATCAACCTGGCTGTTGCCAACACAGGCATTCTGGTGTTTCAGGTTGGAGCTGTTCAGGACATGACTTTGTACTTTATAAAGCAGAGAGATTTCTTACAGCAATAAGGATTCAGAACCTCAACCATGTCCAAAAGAATTTGGTTGGAAAATTCAGGAACTTGCAGATTTTTTCTATCAATGACTGGCTAATGTTAGCTTTTTTTAGCTGGATTACGTCCTTTGCTTCCAGGGACTCTTACCATAATTGCATGCATAGGGTAGAACTCTATCTGCAGCCACAATGTGCTGTTCAAGATGCAGACTGATCCACAGGTCACAATTTGCAAAGCTGGTCATGATGACACCTCCTACATATAGAGCAGGTGGGTTGTGCAGGCATGGTGCATGCTAAATGGCTGTGAAGCAGGGACAAATAAAGCAACAGATGACTGGAGTACTTGGAGAAAGATGCAGGTAGAGAATGTAAGCTCACTGTGGCATCACTTTGACTGTCAGAGTTTTTACAGTTTTCTTGACCAGCCTTGGTCAAGAACAAAATCAGGCTAAATCAGCCTATGTTTCTTTCACAAGGGAAACTAGGCCATTACACCACATCATTCTGTCTTTGCTGAATCCATGAACCTTACTTATTTCCCTCAAAGATCCAAAGTATTTTGTAGTAGATTTCTTTCCTCTTCTACCCTAGTCAGCCTAGTAAATGTTCATGAAGCATCATTAGTAAATTTGTCAAGCTCTTGTTCTGCAGTTCCCCTTAGGTAAATAATAAATTGGAAGGTACAGTTAGTAAGCTGGCATAAACTGCTTTCACTTCATATGAACTTTTCTTTATTAGCACCCAAAATGCTACTTCACTCTGTTAAATACAGAAACTAAACTGTTCGTTAAAATGTCCATTTTCACAGCTGTCGAAAAAGATCATTAATTTAAACTGTAATTAAAATAATAGTGTTTCCAACCTTAGAGAGTGTTTTGAGTCCTTTGATAATGAGAGGCAACAGCAGCAGATAAACTCAGAAATGTCTGACTGATGCTTTGATATCTAGATTTAAAACAAACCCCAAACAACTAACAATAACAACAACCAGAAAAAACCCTTAAAAAGCCCTGATCAGCTAAATAGGTTGCTAATACTACCACAAAACTGAAGCATAGGTCGACATGTAAGAACAGCAGGATGTTGTTAGAAATGAACATAACTCAAATAATTGTATGTTCAGGCCTTTCCCTTGCTCCCCCACAGTATTTTCATCAGCTGAATTAATTAATTGCAAAGCCTTATGAATTAAGACTGCCTTACAGCTGGAAGTATCTGTCCACACAAAAGAGCATGGACCTCAGTCAGTCCCAGCAGACTGCTGGGAATCCTTCCGTAAGGGTATAGCTGCTGGTTGAAGACCCAAAGCTTGCTTTGTAATGCTCTAAAACTCAATCATCTCTTCTTGTCCTAGTGTGTTTGGACTTTCAAAAGAGGGGGTTTGTTAGAACTTTCAGGAAAACTTGGAAATTTTGCTGGATCAAGCTCCATGACTGAATGTTGAGAAAGAAGTCAGACTCTGACCTGCCAGCAATTGGCATCAAGCAGTAGACTTGGAGCTTCCTTTGAGCACTTGAGAGGGCAAAAGCCTTTAATTCATCTTTTTGTTTTGGATGTAACTGGTAGACATTGAAATACGAAGAACTTATTAGAATGACCTGAAGGAAAGCAAAGATTCTCTCACAAATTGCATAAGCAGTAGTCAGACTTACTTTAAAGCCTGCCATTTGTTTAGAAATTGTTGTCAGTGCTGCTGAATATTTTAAGGGAGATTAATTATGTCATTCTTAGACAGCAGGGTGACTTTGCAGACATCATCACACTGTCATTACTCCTACATCTGTCTGGTGATGGCACCCAAATCAGCATGGATTTCTGCATTTAATAATCCTGTAGTTGCTTGCTGAAGGCTACTGTGCTATAGACATATTTATATTGAAGTGCTTACTGAACAAACTGCTCTAATGAATATTTTTAAATAGTATATCCAGTACCTTCTAACATAGATTAAGAATGAGACTTCTTGGGGGTAGAGGCTAATGATGCAGTGGCTGGGAGTAGCAGTATTTCGCTCAGGCTTGCTGTTTGCTACTGGTTGCCTTTTCTTTTTGAAAAGCATTTTGTGACTCTTCAGAGAAAAGTCTTTCTTTTAGGTTCGTTTTACTTCTGTTGCTCCCTGTGAAAGGTCAAAATAATGCCAGTCTTTTTACTTCCAATATAAACCTTCAGTTGCTGGGTTTTTTCCCCTGGTTAAGTGTTTATTCTGCCCTTTAGACAAAGAGGAAGGAAATTACCCCATCAAAATGAGGTGACATGTTATGTGTCTGGATTCCCTGCATTCTCTGTAGCTGGTGGAAAGAGGAGATGACACCTTTGGGAGTGACTTAGTCCACTGAAAATCTGAGTCTGCATAGTGGAACAAAATAATCTGGGCAAAAGCTGGGCCACCCTCTTTCATGCGTTGATACTAGGTCAGATGCTTTCACATCCACTCAGTGTACCTAACCCTGTAAACATACAAAAGTTTTAACCATAAGTACTTGCTTTTAGTCACAGCACCAAATACTTAAGGTTTGCATTATCAGAGGAAGAATGATAAGAAATATGATCATCTCTAGTGAAGTCAACAGATGATTAATTTATTACAAGCTTTCCTTAGTGTTTTAGATTTCTCTATTCAGATGTGGAATACTTAAACTGCTGGCTTTTGTCTCTGTAGGGTCACACCAAGATCAATGCTTTCAACTGGGCTAAGGTTCGAAAGCTGAGCTTTAAGAGGAAACGTTTTCTTATAAAGCTACGGCCGGATGTGAATGTAAGTCTTGGTCAGGAACTGATGGAGTTGATGAGGTTATTTGGGTAATTTCTACTCACAGATCAAACCTCTGTTTCTGTCACCTCAAGATTTTTTTTTTGTTAATTAATTACCTATATTCAGTGTTGGTACTGCATGCATCAACCTGGTATCTCAGGTGAGCAGTCCTAGCAAAGGAAACAAACTGAATGTCACAGTTATCTTCTGGCTGTGATTCTTGTACTGCATTATGAGTTCTTAAGTTATAGAGTGTAAACCACCTCTTCTTGTTAGTATTTAGACCATTGCTTTATCTCTGTCATATTTGTCAACAAAAGGAAGTTTGAGCAATAGCGCTGGTACTCGCAGGCAGATCAGTGATGTCTCAAAGTGGAAAGGTATGCTAAGCCTGAAAGCCAATGAGTTGGGAAAAAGCCTTATTTTTTGTTTGTTTGGGGGTTTTTTGTTGGTGTGGTTGTTTTGTTTTTGTAGCATAGCACCTGCTTTGTCAATGCATCTCTGTAATGTGTGTTGCTTGCTTACATCACAAATGCTATCTCCATTTTCAGAGTTCATTCCAGGACACCCTGGAATTTCTTATGGCCAGTCGAGATTTTTGCAAGTCTTTCTGGAAGATCTGTGTGGAACATCATGCATTTTTCAGGCTTTTTGAGGAACCTAAACCAAAGCCTAAACCTGTTCTTTTTTCTAGAGGTTCATCATTTAGGTTCAGGTAAGACCTGCATTCTTCTTTCCACCTTTGTTGCCTCTCCATTTCAAAATCGCATTCATAATTATCTAGGATTAAATCTGTTATTTTCAGCTCCCTTTTTATACTTTATAGTTTGCTCTTTTATATTTTCCTTTGCATCTTCTCAAACAGAACAGGGCGAAGAACACTGTAGGGGGAAAGCCTGCATTAATTTTGTAGTAGCTGTTGCAAAGTAGCTTTCTGAAGGTAAGATATAAAGTAGAGAGGTTCCAGCTGATTTCATGTAAGAATATCCATCTGTGACCTGAGCAACACTAGCTAGCCACTTTTTGGAACTCTTTGGATCCTCTGCTTCTAGGATGGGATGAAATCTTTCTTGTGTATCAGAGTAGAGATGTATGGGTTTTTTGCATGTCCCTGTGGTAAATGCATCTTTGTGCAGCTTAAAGCAATGGCTTGTATTTCTGCTTGCAAAGAATTTCTGTGAGGTGACCACCTACGCTAAGACCAAGTCTACCTGCGATATTGTTAGAGCTGTAGAAAAGTTTTTAATAGTTGAGTTATTGGATTTTTTTCTTACACTAGGAAAAGCCTTATTGTAAATATTGTGTATGCTGGGGAGGGAATCCTTTTATTCATACAGCTTGTTTTGCTTGCTAAACTGATATAAGCTAAACAGCCAGAAACCCTCTTTGCTGAGATAAAGTGTACACTGTCATTGCCTTGCACAAGTACACAGTCAGTGTGTCTGTTCTAACTCTCTTACCGCTTTGTCTCCTGTCTGCAAAGTAAATGAAGATGAAAGAACCTATGTTAGGGTAAACAAGCTCTAACTTGTCAAGTGTTACTGCCTGAGTAAATAGAAGACTTTGTGCATTCAACTTAGCTCCTGGTTTGGAGAGCAAGTTTTGGCTACATCCTCTACTCACTGTGATCTGTGCTACATACTGTCAGAAACTTTTTTCCAGGCCTTCTGATAATTCAGTTAGCTGAAAAACTAATGAGTGGGAAAGATATAGTTTTCTATTGAGCACTCTTGAGGTGTGAGTCTTCTTTACTGCTCTCAGTTCCCCTTGGAGATTATAACTTTGCACAGTAGGAGTTGTTGGGCTTTCTGAGTTACTTTTTTACAGCCTGTAGCAGAAGGGGAGGAAGAGGTTTCCAGCTAATCTCTGCAGAAAATGTGTATATGCTTTGTTGATGTGTTTAATGGTAGCAGCTGAGTCATGAAATGAAATACAGTTCAGTGGTTTTCATCTTAATTCCAGGGTTTACTGATATCAGGTAAGGCTGACATTTTACTCAAAAGGATTCAAGGATGTTTTTTCTTCATGACAGGAAACCTTAACCCCTGCTTCGCTTTCTATTGTGGTGAATTCCCAGTAACGTACTATTCTATAAAGGGTACATAACTGAATTTAAGCAGTTTGAAATGCCATCAGAAGTAGTTCCATAGCAAAAGAAGAGGCAAGTAACCTGCAAAATGATAAAAATCTGTTTGTATCTGACCAGGTCCCCTTCCTTAAGATCTTATGTGAGTTTCTGCTGATACTGACAAATACTTTTCTGGTTACTGTGACTTCATATGCAGGCCACGTACATGCTTACCATGACCAGGTGGTATATTGTATTAAGTATTTTTAACTGT
This sequence comes from Galbula dea, assembly GCA_013399015.1. Lineage (NCBI taxonomy): Eukaryota > Metazoa > Chordata > Aves > Piciformes > Galbulidae > Galbula > Galbula dea. Next base: position 1,217,633 of record VWZX01013781.1, read on the forward strand.
GATTTCATTCCAGTGGTCGGACTCAGAAGCAAGTTCTTGACTATGTTAAAGAAGGAGGGCACAAAAAAGTGCAGTTTGAAAGGTAAGAGGAAATAAATTAACTATCCCAATGTGTTTTAATCAAGGAAAAGTAATGATTTCTAGTTAGTTATATTCTAAGACCTTGGCACCAATGCAACTAAAAAAATTCTTTCATTGATGCTTTGACAGTGTGTTATGTAATACCCCTTGGTCCTGAGTGTTTTGGTGGAAGTTGGGATAACCTATAGTTTACTTACAACCAATTGTCTTCAATATGGTTTTTAGCAGTGAGCGTCCTACCATCACAGGTAACTTCCTCCCGTATTGATTTGCACACTCTTTGATGGGTTGTGGTTAATGTATGTGAACAGATATCTTCACCTTGGAATAAAACTGAAAGTAACCAGGAATAGGTATAGCCAATCTCAAGGGAGAGATTGCTAGAGCCAGTTCTGTCTGAACTCATCTGGCTCATGGTGACCTGAAAGTAATGGTCAAAATGCAACAAAGGCCAAGACAGACTTTCATTGCTTATGGCTCATGTTCTTGTGATAGACTATTTTTGCTTCAGTGCCTCTTCCTTTTCTTACAATGGTATGTTTGCCACACATACCACATTTACATTTTACAGAAAGGAGGAATGTTAACCTGTTTTGGAGCAAACTTTTATGAAAGCTGCTATTCAAAGGTTTTGTTTTAAAGGAGGCACATCTCTTGGTTCCTATTTGTGGGTAACAATGAAATGGCTTCTTATTGTGATTTTTTTCTTTTATCTCTAGGAAGCACAGCAAGATTCATTCCATCAGGAATACGACTGCACAGCCTCCAGAAGAGCATACAGAGGTGCCAAAACAAGTCAGTGATGTTGATGAAACACTGGATGATGCCTTTTAAATGTTTCTTGTTAGATTGCCCTGTACTGATTGCTGTTTTGAAACTCCAAGAGCATAGTTTTCTGCTCACTTTCTGCTTATCTAGGAGCTAAGTATGCCTGAGTGTCGTAAGTTTTAGATTCTAAAAGTTTAACATGTTCATTTCTGCTGTTCCAGGCGAGATGACTAATACGAATAGTGAGCTTTTCTGAGCTGTACTAATGACTGAAAAATTGCAATCTAGTGTTACTGCTGAGGTCCTAGGTTGTAGCTGGTTGTTGCATCTGGGAAAAATTTAATACTACTTCACTGGGGAGTCTTGGTTGCCCATGGCAAGGTGTTTTGTTGTATTAAGCAGGAAGAAGTGGCTTTGGATAATGGACTTTCAAGCCATTATCTCTGGTAGATTCCTAATATATTTGTCTTACATTAATAGCTGTTACGACTTAGGAGTTTGCAGATCCAATAGTCCAATAGTTGTGAGTTTGCAGCAGCTGCATGTTCCCAGGTCCATCTAGTAGTGAGGCTGAGCATGTATTCCCTATAAGCACTCACATAAATGCACATATTCAATATGTATGCACATATACACATAGCCAGCCACATGGGTGAGCAGAAAACAGTATTCCTGCAAGCATAAACAGTGCCAGTAGCCTCATCCTGTTCCACTCTGGCTGATCAGGATGAAAGTTCATTACTGGAAAACATGTATGCATATATGCGATATGGATCCCTCCTGCAATTGCTCTTAGACACTCAGCCTATCCAGTAGCAGGTCCCTGGATCCCCAGGTCTCCCAGTGGCTGGTACCTGGACATAGAAGTTCCCAGGGCTCACAGCTCCACTCCAATTGCTGGTACTCAGATATATAGACATACACACACATGCTGTGAGTTCCTCAAGTAATTTATCTTCAACAGTGAGTCTATCCAGTAGCTGACATTTGGATGTTCTGATTCCCAGTTACCTCATTCAGAGACACACACATGCAAAGGTATCTCTCCAGTAACTGCTACAGACTTAAGACACTGGCAGTAATTGACCCCCAGGCCACATGCTCTTTCTAGTGTCTGGCCTGACTTACTGCTGCTCCAGTACTTGACTCCCAACTTTCTTACCCTGCTCATCAGCTAGTCCAGTTTTGTATTTGCTAGCAATTACTCACTGACCTACCCACCCAACCAATATGTATGTACTCTGGCCTCTACAGTTGCTGGCATCCCAGGCCATTGGCTGATGGCTGTACTAGGATGGTCCCCAGAGGAGCTGGGACAGGGAGCTCCTTTTGCCTGACCGGATTGTTGGGATTCCTCCACCTGCCAGTCTTTCTCTGTGCTCACCTGTGTTTGTGGGGATGAACCTTTAATTGCATGTTAGGTAGAGCTTAAGTAGCAGGAGCAAGCTACCAAGCTAATGTGTTTAAGAATGCTACGCAAACCTTCACCTTCCTTGCATTGCTTCCTTTTGATATTCACAGGCTCTCCCATTTCTGCAAATTTAAGAAATTCAGAGAATTCTATTATACATGCAACCCATTTGAAATATCTTCTAGCATTTTAATATTACTAAGACAAGCTCAGGTAGATGGAGCATGGCTGCTGGGCAGATTCAACATATTTATGTGTGGGAAAAAGCCAATCCATGAACTAGCAGCAGGTATGCTCCAGAGATTGAATGTGGGGTGCTCAAAAGCTCACGTATGGCTTTTTTGTGTAAGTAAGCTCTGCAGAATTTATCCTGTGTTTATCTTTTCCTCCACCTTCTTAGAGAAGTGCACACAGTTTTGATATTCTTAGGGTGTTGATGGCTGCCTTAGGGTGTGGAAATGCCTCTTTTTAAAGACCATCACATTTTGTCTGCCTTCTCTTCCCTTGCTTAGCTTGTATATTTTCTGTTCTTCAAGATCAGAGACCTCTTTTTTTCATTCTAATTCATTTAAGCTTGACTTACTTCTTCTAATTTAAAGAGACTCCTGTGTTGCTGCAGGTGCAGTACAGTATTCTGGTGTGTAATTACATGTAGCCTTTTCCCTCTGGTCCCCTTCCCTTCCAAACCTCTACCTTTCCACCCTCACCTCCCCTTTTGTCTCTCCCTTGCCTTCCCCCTTTTATCTTTCCAGAGCTCTAGCTTTGCCCGTGGAGATGACAATGATGCAGCAGCAGTGCAGAGCTGCCGACAAGGAAAGGAATTGAAAGCTTCAGCAGAAAACACTGGACAGCACAAGAGCCCTTCCTTGAAGAAGAGCTCAAAGGAAGTCGGAAAAGTGGATGGAGCAGTGGTGTCAACAGTGGAGGAAGAAGAGGAGGCTGCTAAGGACAGGATGCAGCAGAACAGACCTCAGTCACAGCAACCAAGCACAGGTCCAGCTTCCAGGGCTGCTCATGGCAGCAGCACCTCCATTCCTTTCATTGACTGCAGTGATGTAGATAGCGAGTATGATCTCCTCAGAGGACAAATAACCCGGTCATATTCCCAAACAAATGACAATTATGAGGGTGATTTGACCAGTGGTGCCTATATTCACTACAGAGATGAAAACCGCAATAGAACTAGACGTAGGGATTCCTCAGCCTCTCTAAAGTCTTCCCAGTATCTCTCTGAAGAGTACCTTGATGATAACCCAGCTAATCTCTCCTTCTACACTGGGGGAAGCCCCAGAATGCCAAGGCACAGCTCATTGGTTGACGAAATGTTTAAAGGGCCAGGGAGCCGTAGTCCACTGGCTACTCCATTGCCTCCCAGTAGCAAAGGGTCGAGCCCTATCAAGAGCCTGAGTAGAACTGGCTCTCAAGGTTATGTCTCAGAAAATGGGAATGACTGCAGGATGAGGACTGGAGAGGAGGATAGCCATGCCAGTAGCTGCCATGGGTTTTGCAGATATTCTCCAGGTTCAGAACGGCCTCATGCACAGAAAATCCCAAATCTATGCAATAAATCAGTTACAGATCCTTTTATCCTAAGCCAGATATCCTCAACCCCTGGGCAGGAGTATAGACCGGAGAGATACTGTAAAGGAGGTGGGATGGCTAAGATGTCTTCTCCAGAAGTCAAAATGATGCCCAATGGTATGCCAGCTGGGGTACAGTCAAAGCAGAGCCCAGTCATGCAGTCACTGCATGCCAGTGGCATGAGGGATCACATGGCTGCAGTCCAGATGATGGAGGGCTCCACCAGCAGTGGGACAGAATCTAGTGATTCTGACTCAGAAATCATCAATCCATTCACTCACCCCCTGGTCTTTGGAAATCCCATTGTGCTAAGTTCCTCTCCCATGTCTAGAAATAAGTACTCCTTTGGAAGCCTTCAGCTCGATGAGGTAGAGGATGTGTCTGTTGGCCTCAGTGATGAAGATGGTATGCAGGTCTTCAGCTGCTAGGGACTGGGGCATGCAAGACCAGTGGATACTGTGATTGCTCATTAGATGGATTGCATCTGCTGCTGCTCACAGAGTGGATGCTATTAATTTCAGTGCATGGACTATTTCAGATGTTGCTGTACTGCTGACTAGCCAGAGAGAAGGGATGCTAGAAATACAATAGTAAGGATAAATCTCAGTGAAGCTTGATGTGAATGCATCTCCTCTGAAAGGCAGGAGGAGAGGAAAATTATTTTTGACTTGGGTACCTTTATAAGACTTTATACGCTCACCTATTCTTTGTATGAAGTCATTTTAGATGTATATTTTGGCTTCCTTGACAGTTGATTATCTTGACAAAACAAACAAAAAATGAAATTAAGTAGGTACCTTCGTGCTTTTTTGTATGTCTATTACAATCTTTTTTTCTCTCCCTATAAGGAGAGCAACTTACGAGTGCCTCAAGGTTAGGGAAAAAAATTAAACTTATGGCCAAATGCAGGCAGCTTGATGTTCAAGAACAAAACCTGTTGAAATCTTGAAACATGCTGCAGAATCTTTTCATATCAAGAATGTGTTTGGTCTACTCATCTTCATTATCCATTTTATAATCTTAACTGATGAACTGTGGATATAAATTAAGCATGTATATAGGAACAATGACAGTATGTGTTTTTTTGTTTTATTCCAGTGAATTCAACGGGCTGAATTGCTGATGGAGATTTTGAATCTCCAAACTCTTGCTTAGGCAAGGAAAACAATAAGAGGAAAGATATAATTCAAGTGAAAAAAACCCTTAGTTTGAAACAGCTGTAATGGAGAGTGGCATGAGTGTTACTTGCAAGAGATTAATTGCAAGAGATTTTTTTTCCCCCGTATTCTTTCAGTGGAATTATTGTGGAGACATCGAAGTTCTGTTGTGGGTGATTTTTGCTGGAGGAAGGGGAGGTTGGAGATGGTGGCTCTATTTTTTGCTTTGATCATGAAAAATCCTTATCTGTATAGAATCCAGTTAGTCTGTTAAAGACTTTTTTTAATAGTGCCACCTCATAAATTTTTCATTCCCTGACAGAATGATGGCACTAACTGTGGTCAAAGCTAGTTGTCTTCTGTACTGCACATAGAGTAGGGAGATTTTGGCACATGTGCAGGAGGACAGAGATTAATTCTTTGTAAAATTCCCTTTCACAGGCTAGAAGAATTGAGAATTAAGGCTATATCTGAATAAAATCTGATTCTAGTTTCTTCAAGTTAATTGAGAAAATCTGGGTGAAAGGTGTCCTGTATGGAAAGTGTCCTGCAGTTATTAGAGCTGAGAAACACGATGTACTCTTTAACATTAGCCTTAATTTTAACTTTTATGTATTTTTCTTTTGGGGGAAGGGAACTAAATCTGAGAATTCTAAGTGACGAAGAACAATGCTGGCCGAACTGCAGGTCAGCTGCAGTGATCTACATTATACAGCATGCAAATGCAGCAATGATGAGTTCACCCGCATAAGTACTGATAAACAAGTTAAAGGACTTTTTAAACCTAGACAATATAAATTTTCAAGATTAGTTTGATTTTTATTTTTTTTAAAGAAAAAAGTCTTTAAATTTTTATAATGCCTTGGTCTATGCACATTTTAGCAGAGTTTAATCTTGAGTGAAGGATATTTAAAGAGATACCTACAGTAGTTAGGCATGTCTGGCTATATATTTTACTTTTTTGAAGTAAAATATATCTTTGTGTAAATAGAAGTTTTAACCTGCTCACCTCCTTCAGTGTGTTGGTTTTCTTTACCCTCATTTTTTAACAGGAATAATTTAAAGCATCTCTTTAGACAGTGAAATTTTGGTGTCAGGGGAATGTTCTTGTTTGTTCCTGTAGTTTAAAGCATGAATCTATAAACAGCAAGATTGATAATTAGGGAAAAGCTTGCTTGTTTATAATTCGCAAAGAAGGTGGTTTGTGTTTTGGATTTAGAGTAGCTGTAAAGTAATTGCCTTGAACTTCTCAATATTTAAGATGAAATGTAAGTAGTTGAAACCTGCATTAGTAGATAGCTTGAGCGTGGGGACTGGGTGCATGAGTCCCCTTTTGACACTTTTGCTGCCTGTGCAGCAGAAATACCGGTAGTTATAGTATGTGTTAAAGTAATAGCAGTCTGAACAGGTGAACTAATTGCTTTGTTAGCCAGTAAAATTAGAGTTCAAGTAATGGATTTTTAACAGAAGGGTTTGCAATCATTTCTGCTACTTAAGAAAATTGAATAGATTTCATATTGTTTGGATTTAAGTGAATATAAAATTTTATAAGTGATGTTTACTGTTTTGCATCCTTTTAGATGCTGTTGTCAGGCCTGATTTCTTCTCTCATATGCCTGAGATAATGGATATCTAATTTTGTAAGAACAGACCTGCTCTTAGCTGGAGTTAGCCTAGTTGCAAATAAATTACCTCAACAGCTTTTATTTTTCCTTTTGAGTATTATCTTCAAAAATGAAATAGAAGGATTTTCCTCCGACTATTTTCTGTCATCTGTTTTTTTTAACTTTGAATGTTTAAGTCATTGCTGGTTTAAGATGTGGAATTCTTCTAGTCTGAAGAAACAAAGTTTGTAAGTTGCATAGGATATAATTTAATTTAGGATTAATCATTTTTGCAGCATTCTTATGCCATTGAAGTTCTGTTTAATATCAGTAGACAACCATTTTATTAAAAACAGTCTGTGGGCCAAATGCCTCCACCAGGCATGTGGCTCATATCTGAGCACTTGCTAAGAATGGTAAGTGAGAGAGCAGTTTTAAATTGATGTTTTCATGTAGGATCAGGTCTCTTAGAATTCATCTGGGAGTTTGTTTCTGTGGGACAAATGCAGAAAGACTTTTCAGGAATGAATAGAAACCTTTGGGGCAAGACTGCAGATGCGATGAGATAGGGAAATTCTTGTTCTGGTTCACAAGGCACACATGGGAAGAGGAGCCTGTCAGTTCAACTTAGTCATTGTAAGCACTGATTAATCTGCATACACCAGTCAACAGTAGTGGTCTAAGCATACCTGTTTCAAGTCTAACAGAGGTAGTTACAGACTAAGTAAAACATTTGACTCTCCCACCAATTCTAGTAGATTTTAAAGTGTGGCAAAGGTATTTCTGATTTACCATTCTAAATTTTTTATTCTCAGTAACTCATAATCCTACCTAACAGGTACCATCCCATTAACAATTGTAGTGCACACTAAATACAAATTATATCAAACAACTAGAACAGAAATTCTGTAGCTGAAAAGTGCCAGCATAGAGTTTTCAGGTTTGCTGTGTTCGCATGTACATTACGTAAGCTATATGGAGCTGAGATCAGTTAGAAGGTAGATGGATAAGCATAGTGAAAGAATTGGATGTTAATAATTGGAAAAATTAAGTAAGTTTACTTGAAGGGCATGCCAAATTACAATTTTCTGACAGAGCAGCATTGGTAATACTGAATATAATCATTAGCACCCAGCAAAGAGTGAAAAAACAGTGGTTTATGAAACAGTTTCGGTTCTCATAAATGGTTCACTAAGTGGGGCTGTTAGACCAAACTGCTTCAGGACCTGGTATTTTCCCTCTTGAATATTTCTAGGGCTGGTTTCTGTTTGCAGGGATGTTTGTGGAACAGTTTTTATTAGTTGAAGCAGCTGTATTCATTCTGAAGCAGTAGCATTCATGTCAGAAGCTCCTATTTAGCCTCTCTGTAGATGCAGTTACTTGGTGGTGACCAGAGAAAGTCAAATGAAAAATGGGTTAGACAGATGTAAAACCTATTCATAGCTCCTCCTATTCTTTACTAAGAAACAGAGATTTTAAATTCTGTTGTCTTCTGTCCCACAATAGATGCATACACATGCAGAGTCTACATAATCAAACAAGTTTCTGCTGGGGGGGCTCCAGGGATGGGAAGACAAAGGAAAAGAGAATAGTAGGAAATATCATAAGCATGCTGAAAATGTCAAGCCTTGTTAATTTACAGTTCCCTTTGGCATAGCATGCTTTCCACTCTCTTCTTGAGAGTTTAAAGCCCCAGTAGTTTCTTAAGGTACTGAGAGAGCAAGAGTTGTGTTGTGGTCACTTGAACAGATGAAGCAGACCTGCTTTTGGTGTATTGAAAACCAGTGATTCAGATCTCATCAGTATGATTTACGTGTGATTAGTATGAATTGTGGCTATTTCTGGAACAGTCCTTCAACAGAAGAAAGGATGTCTGACCTATAAATTCTGTCAAATACCATGTTTGTTTAACTAGTCTCATTTGTCATAATGAGGCATTAGACTGCTGTCAGAGGTGACTTTAGAATGAAATTTTAGTTGCTACAATTTAACATCTAATGAGGAAAACCAAATTAATGATGAAGGTTTTCCTGACTTCCATATACATGGGAAGGAGTTGGGTGTCGCTTGGCTGTTGTTCACAAGGATGTGGACCACTGTAGATCCACCTCATTCAGCAGAGTGTTTGTTACAGGCTGGAAAGGGCAGTGAGTATGAAGGAAAGAGGTTCTTTGTTCAGGCATGTATAAAGTGAAGGAATCCAAAGTCCCTTTTATCTTCTAATAATACTTCTCTTGGAACACTGTAGTTTCTTAAGGCAGCTTCCTCACAGTTTAGCACATTTCTTTCCTATTAATTTAGGGGATCAATCCTTTTCTCCATATCAAATAAGAGAGACCCTAAATATGTGAGGGAAATTGAATTTTATGGAGCAATTTTTAATATACACCCCTTTTTTTTTTAGTTGCTGTCTGACACAAGTGGTAGGAGAACAATCCTTTTGTCAGAAACCCAGCTGCTTGTTGATGTCTCCTCCTTGATGATGAAGGGTTTGATTGTAAGTGGCTGACACCCAGCGTTAACATCAGGAGATCCCAAAGATTAGATGGCTATGTAACTTTTCTCAGCTGTGGGAGGCAGCAAGCTCTAGTTTCAGCTAAGCGATGTTAGGAAAAAAATTTACCAGTGCTCTCGGGTTGTAGAAAGGAAGGAAATGTAAATCCTCAGGAATTAATATTAACAAAATCTTATCTTTTCTAGTTCAGCAATTTCTATAGTTGCTGATATATGCCTAGACAAGAGCACATATTGCATAGAATCATAGAATGTCCTGAGTTGGAAGGCATCCACAAGGATCATCAAGTCAACCCCTGTCTATGTACAGTACAACCCCCCCAAAACAAAACAAAATATTTACTTATTTATAAGGGAAAAAAATCTTGTGCGACATGTGGATGTTGAATCAAGGCATCTTCTGCATGCCTCCCTATGTTTAGGCTGTATGGTGCCATTGAGTTTTAAAATACAGAACTTATACTTAAAAATCAAAGGTATCATATGAATAAAAAGCTTAGTTTGGGTGACATGTATTTAGAGTCTTTTGTTTTCTGTTCTAATTCTGTGGTCTATAAAGAGCACGTAGAATAAGCTCATTTTATGTTGTTTGTTATTAAAAGCAGTGAGCACTTTCTTTTAAATGTTATGAGAACTGGAAAGCCTGTGTGCCTGGCTGAGCTGTGTGTTTCCAGGCACTTTTTTCACACATATAAGTGTAAATAATGGTGGTGTTATTACAGTAAAGGGAGTAAAGACCTTAGGATCATAAATTTGCATGACATGATGGTAAATACTTAGTGTGCTCTAGAATGATCAGAGTTTTGAGGTGTAATTTTTGTTGATTATATTTTTGTAACATTTTGGCCCCTGAGAACCATAAAAATCCACAGCTCCTGCTGATAAATATTATCTCTAAAGCCAGAAATGCTACTACTGTCACTGATTGAACATGGAAGGCTGAAGAAAAATGAATGCTTTCTGATTCAAGAGCTTTCAAGCTTATAAAATTAGATTAGATGCTTTCTTTAAAAAGCTGCAAATCCTATTTTGAGAAGAAAACAGGGGCTTGCCTTTGATGGTCTACAGCAAGATCAGAGGTACCTCTCTCTGTTCAGTTCAGTGAATCATAGAGCTCATGCCTGTTGCTTTTCCATGAGGCACTTAAAAATGTTTGATTGGCTGAATACTTATTTTTCCTTTCTCCTGCTAAAAAAACTCACCTGGACCCACTAACAGAAGTTCTAAGCTTGTCAGTGTTTCACTTACCAGCCTTTTCCTGATCTGTGTCTGCACATGCATAAATTTTTTTAATAAGTCTTGATAGTCAAAATTAATTTTTTTAATTGAAAATGCTGGGGACTTCATTCTCATTTTTGTCATTTGTTTAATACTGTTTAAAGATAAACATTTTTTGTTTCATTGTATGCACTGTTTTGTCAGCATGTACCTCTCTGGGAGAAAAAGCCTTTTCAATGTTCTGTCTATCCTCAAAGCATGGTGTATCTTCTGTTCCTTGCATTGTTTGGAGCACTGTCTCAATGTCCTTTTTGCTGCAGAAATACCTATTTGTACTGGGAGTACCTGATTCCTCTTGTTACAGTGATCCTGTCTCATAGAGTACTGCTCACCTCAGAACTGGAGAAAAACGGCACTAGGTTGTGAGAAACAACACCATGTTGAGGAGCAGAAATGTGGAGCAAGGGCTGAAGGTCTGTTTTCCAGGATATTTGAGCTCGACTGAGACAGATTGCCCTTCATTTCCTAACGAATACTGCACTTAGTGATGACCATGTTGGTGTGCTGTAGCTCATAAGCAGGATCACTGCAGTCTTGGGGAGATGTCTTGCTGAAGTGGACAGTATCTGTGGCATAAGCTTACAAGGGGGGAGAGTATTTACAATTTGATTGTAGCACTGTGTCACATTGGTTTAAAGACAAAAGCAAACCAACCCTAACCCTAGGTACAGCAGGGAATTCTTCTATGGGTTGCTCTATTTCTGTCTGGAAAAATCAAGGCTAGACAAAGGAATGATGCCCAGTGACCTTGTATTCTTCCTAGGCTGTAATGTTCAGTCTTTGTTCTTAAGGAGTAGACCCTAATGTAGGCCAACAGCAGTTACTGTCTGATTTCACACTTGCTGCTAATACTGCAGTGCACCAATAAAGCATGGTCCTTTACCAGCTGGAGAGGTTGCTGGCTACTAAACCAACACCAAGCTTGGTGAGACTATAAGCATGTCAAGCCATTTAACTGTATGCATGGAATTAATTTTTATTTACTATTTTTAATTTTACCTGTACTGAAGGCTTTTACTCATTCTAACTGATATTTTGCTGTAAAACTGTCACTGGTTTAATTGTTCTGTCCTTTTGCTGGCTGATTCTTTGTCCTGAATAGGAGGAAATTGGTTCATTGAGAAGGTGCACCATAGTCCCAAATCCCTGCCACTCCTGTCATGGGCATGAGTGTTTTGATGCTGAGAAGTCAAAGTGAACCTTTCTCCCTGTCATATTCCTTTTCAAGCCAGGCAGAGTTATTGGATATGTGTGACATGGGTTCTTTTCCTGAGTTGTTGGTTTTTTTCCTGTTCCTCCTCAAATGCTTCACTACTGCATTCAGAAGTGTTTGTACATAGATTTATGGCTGATTTATAACTTCTTTTCAAGATCTTTAATTTTAAAAAACTGTATCCATCACCCCAGCTTTTTTTGTTTAATGGGGAAGAGAAGTGTAGCTTGATGAATGAGTCCCCCTCATGCTCTCATGGAAATCAGTGGGATTTTGTTCTTGCACTCAGAGAGAGCAGAGGAGAATCTCTATGCCATAGGTGCCAGCTCTGCAGCACACCTAGTTGACAGCCGGGGAGAAAAGGGATAGACACACTTATTAAACTCTTCTCAAATCTAAAGTACTTCAGTCATTGGTGGAAGTGTGTATGAAAACTCCAGCCACTTCAAGTGCTATCCGTCCCCCATACCATTTTGTACTATGCATCTTTCTCTGACCAAAACTTCTAGGCAGAAGTTAAGGTATGCAACCACCATAAATATCAAAAATTAAGCTAGGCCTAACTGTGTGGCCACAGCAACAGCAGCTCTGTCAGATACTTTCATATTAAAAAGCCATCATAAGGCTTTTCCTGGCATGCTCAGTAATGCAAAGGACAAAGGGGCATAGCTCAGGTTTCATGTATCTGACTGAAGTTTAGAAAACACTCATCTGCCCTCAAAGCAGAATGAATAGGATCTGGATTTCATAAGCTTCCCCTGACTGCAGAGCTGGCAGTGAAGCAGGCCTAAGAGAGAATAAGCCCTGCAACATTGCAGATATTGAGAGAGGCACTGTTCTGGCTCTTAATACATTTTGATTTCTAATGATAAACCTTGAGAATAATATAATCTTTAACAGCTGAGTTAGTGAGCACTGTAGCTGTACGTGAAGTTTTCCAGCAGAATTTCAGTCATCTTCAGTAATGGTTGATGTTTTCTTTCCGTTTCCATAACTGAGTCACTTTCAGTTCTTGGTGCTCCACAGAGGAGGGAAATACCCAGGAGCATCCTACACTGCTCTGCTCTCCCTTGCTGTCACAGTGTTTAGGATGGCAACTGTTTTCATTTGAAGTAGATGCAGAACACTAAATGGCTTGAGTTTGTTATTCAGCAGTTTCAGGAGAAAAGGAATAGAGGAAGAGTATCTTCAGGATACACTGAGCCCCATTTGTCTTCCTCACAAAAGAGGGGAGCCCTCCTGTGTTAGGTTAAAGAAGTCTCTAACCAGAAATTTCAGATCATCTTATCCTGTCTTTGTAGTCAACAAAGAGACAGCACAGAGTTCAGCTCACCTATGATTTGAATTGACCTCTGGGAGAGACTTTCTTCTTCAACCGCAAAGTACTGATTTGAACTGTTTATTCCCTGGTACTAGTGGTGTTTTAAAGTGGTATAGCTCAGACAGTCCAAGGCTCTGTAGGCACCAGCCTCCGCACCAATCCCAGTGGGTTAACATCTGTGCATGACAGGAGCCTAGAGTAAAGTAGATGCTGCATAGTGGGATGGATCACAGCTGTCTAGCCAGGTACAAAGCCCAGCCTGCCCTCCCTGGCTGGGCACCTACAGCTTGCCAGAACTCCCATACATTCTCACCACCAAACGGCAGCAAGCAACTGTGATGTGTGTTTTGACAGTGTGTAGGTATGAAGTATTTTATTCTAGCCACTGGCTTCAGTTTCCAAAGCACATGGAACATGGATGTTGGAAGGAAGTGATTTGAGATGTGTAAAGCTAGGATGATAATCCACAGTTTCATGTCCTATTTCTTAGATTATGTTTTTAAGTTTTATTTCAATCAAGGTTTACTTTTTCAGTCACCTTCCCTCTTGCAACACCATTCCCCAGTGTCTGAAGAGCAAACTGGCTAAATGGACCTAAGAACCACTCCAGATATTTTGTCATTGATGAATTAATCTGGCGTACCATGGTAAAGTGTATTTTCATTCTTTGCCAGTGGCATCAACCAGTGTTTGTTTCTCCTCTTAAGCTCAGAAAAGGATTGAAGCACATACTTAATTCCTACCCACTCCATCAAGGTTATAATTTTAATATATGCTTAAGCAATCCTTAGATAAACGTCCTTTTGTACTTGTGTATTGGTCTGTGCGTGTATACCCAGCTCCCTTAATATTTGAAAGATGGCACAAGTGTGAATCTAAGTAAAAATCACTTGAAATACAAGTGAAGACAATTTCATTTTTTCTGCAAACCTCTTAGGCCTCCAATGTGCTGTGCAGTACCGCTTGATATCTGGCAACTGTCATGCTAATAATTGCCTGTCAATCAGTTAATCCTTTAGGGTAAAGTGTGAGAAATTTCAGTATCTTGTAAATAAGATTGGTCTTCTCTTTTCTGTTTGTTCTACAGTCTGTAGTTGTTGAGTAAAGTCTGTATGAATACACTCTTCTGTGGCAGGAGGTCAGATGAAACACTGAGAGGAGAAAAGACAATTTACTTAGTGCAGGTTATTTGTTCCTTATCTCCACAAAAGAATAGAAAGTCACTCTGCAGCATTGCCATGACCCTGATAGATCACGACATGTGTCATGATTGATTGGTGATGGGAGAGAGAAGACCTTCCATTTTCATTTCTTCATGACTTACTAACTTTCTCACAGCAGAAAGAAAAAATCCAGTGTGGTGATCTTTATGGCTGTGTTGATTCTAATTAGGCCCCAGCACTTTGAGCTCCTTTTGTAGTATAGCCACTTTCTTATACCTAGCTTTAATTTTCACTTGTTCAGCATCTTGGCAGGTGGGGTCTAACTGAGTTCTTGCTTAGATGTGGTGGTGGTTGGATTTGGTCACTGCTTGTGTCTGAAAGGAGGATATAGGATTTCAGCTTGCTGCAAAATAACTTTGAGAATGTCAGTGATGTATTGATGTGCAAGTCTTTTATCAATGGGCTGTATACTCAGTGCTATGAGTCACCAGGCACCTTTTTTTGTGATACTTTCTGTAATACTTTTCCTAAATCATGTCTTCCAAGCATAGGTTAGGAAGTCTTTTTAATTCATTTTCCATTGGATAATTTATAGTTTGAAATACTGGAGTTGTACTGATAAAAATTCCAGTACATCAGGAGTTAGAGCTAGGATTATAAATAGGTAGGTAGATATGTCAGTATATCTGTCTATCACAGATAGGTGCTATTTAACTTCTAGACTATAATGCCTGTGAAGTTCTCACAGAGGTGCAAATCATTTATTCACTGTCATATGACAGGCATAGTGCCAGAATTTCTTTGTTTCCATGTTTGAGGTGATATCGCTTTTCTTATGTCTTTTGAAATGTAGAGTCAAGTACTTTTAACCTTACAACCTTGCTATTAATCTGTTTCACTATTTCTCAATGATGAAATCAAGTTCTTTTGAAAACACTGTGTACAGTTGTGTGCTAGTGTCAATAAAATTGACGTTTGTGTAACAAGCTGTGGCATTTTCTCAAATTTCACTGAACATTGATTTAGTGTGAAACTGTTGGTAAACCCTTTCTTACTAGCTGTAATAATACAGACCTGTATTTCAGGCAAATACTGTTTTGACTTGATTTTTAATAGGCTACATAACTGTCATGATTACGTAAACTGTTAACTGTGTGGGGTTTTTTTCCTTCTCTTTTCAAAGGAATGACATATAAACATGAACTGATTTGGAACTGGAAAACATTCATGTTCTAGCAATAAATCTTGAGTCTTCCAGAAAATAAATAGGTTTTACTACTGGCCTAATTATATTTACTGGTGCCTCTATTTACTGGAGTATCTCAGCTGTGTTGTAGGAACAGGAACACTTACCTATCACAATCTAGGGAGGACATAAACACATGACAGTAAGATGTATTTGACCTTAATTATCTATGGCAATGTATGTGGTTTACATTTAATCCTGGACAGCCTATTAGCAATGGTAATCAAGAGCTTGTCACGCTTTTTGGGTTGGATTTTATTTAATGTATAATGCCAAACCAGTACAGATGGTAAATATTCTTCCACATGACACATCCATCTTCTAAAACAGGTTTTGGATGTTTAGAGGTTTGGAGGAGGGATGTCTGGGAGAGCACTGGGCATTTTTGGCAAACTCCTTCCTTTGTGTGTTTAGTGGTCTGGCTGCCTCCCAGAAGACAAAATGCTAATTTCAGTAATATTTAATGTAGTGTATATGAATCCATGGAAGTGTAATTGTCTAATTTTCAATATTTCTAATCCAAAATTAAATGGGACTTTATATCTGTGATAATCTAAAGTTGTCATGCTTTGTGCATTAAAAGTATTGCTTTTCTTATGTAAATGTAATGCTAGCATTTCCATCCCAAACAATCAGAGGAACATGGAAAGACCTACAAGGTATAATATACATACTTGTGTTGTGTGTAGAAATTGGGGAACTAGTAGTTTTCTTCCTTCGTGTTAGATCTGACTGGTCTTAGCAGCAACACTGCTGTAGAAAGTCATCATTTCATTTTCTCTAGACTTCCACTAGATTAATTTGTTCTAACTTGTGTCCTGTAGCTCCCCTTGAAGTACTGATTTGAGTCTTTGAAGTTCTACTTTTCTAGAAAAAATGGTGCTCTTAGGGTGACTTGCTTACTCTTGTATTTGGTCTCTTTCATAGAGTGGGTTACAAAGGCAAAAATTATGGTATTAATTTGATGTTTAAATATTGCAGCTCAGTCATGCCTCCATCCCTTCCCCATGGAGACATTTTGTCTGCCTTCAAGTCCATTTGGACTAGTTTGAAATCCAAATGAAGTTCACACCCTGATGGCTCTGCCTTGTATCTTGTAGTGTAATTTCATATGCTGCAACTTAAGGTTGTAACTCTTTTTGGCACTTTCTAGAGAGAACCTGTCCTAACTAATTTCTCTTTTACCGTTTTTTTTTTTTTTTAGCAGGTTCTCTGACTGGCAGCCCTCACCTTTCAGAGCTTTCCATCAATTCCCAAGGAGGACCATCGGTGGTAAATACGTCTTTATCTCCAAACTTAAGCCCTGATGCCAAGCAGTCATCTCCCTTGATCAGCCCTTTGCTGAATGACCCATCATGCATCAGGACTGATGACGAGGAAGAAGTCAAAAGGAAGGTAAGGCAGAGACAGTTAGCCTTGGCTGTCTAATCCATGTTGCATTGCAACTACTGCTCTTTGTAAAGCGACTAATATCTAGACCTCCTGAAGCTTTGTCATCATAGATCCACACAGATAACTTGAGTTGGGTCCCTTAGTATCTGCTGTCCTCAGTCCTGGTGTGTCCAAGAGCATCTCTCTGCCCCTGAGGCTAAACTCACAGTTTGGAGTGGGTCAGGCCAGAACCCCAGAACTGCTTCAGCTGAGGGCTCGGTGCCTTAGATTCATTCTCCTGAACAGAGGTGAAGGAGTTAGGTGCCCCAGCTCCTCTGTAAGTAGCAGAGAGAAGATTGGTAGCTCTGTGTCCCTAAGGTTAATATGCGATAAACCTGGGCTAGTCCTGTCGGTTGCAACTTTAAGAGCGTGTTCCGGCAGAGTCTCCTGTGAATCTTGCTTGATTTTAAGGAGTGGAGTTTGGTAGTTTGTTGTATTGAAACAGTCAATTCCAGTGGAGTATTGAAAATTTCGAGGTGACAGAAAAAGAACAGCATTGAGCCTGTGCAGGAGTTCTACAAGCCATTCATTGAGCCATCCCAGGTTCTACAAGCAGACTCCAGTGGGAGCATTTGGTTGTGTGAGCAGAAAATGCTCTCTTTGAGCAACAGCCTGGAGCATTCAGCTGGGAACGTTTGGCTGAACTCCATCATTGTAGAAAAGCTATAATGGAACATTGCATCCAAAACTGCTTCTTGAAGTGATTCTCTGAGCCAGGGGTGCCTTCTGGCTCCTGTGCTGCAGGGTGAGAGGGGGTTGCTCTTATCCTTCTGTTGCCTGTGTTTTCTCCTGAGCATGGAGCATCTCAGGAGGAAGAATGCAGTAACTTGGCTTTGCTGCAGAGTTGAGAGCATGTGTGAGGAAGATGCACTGTGCACAGTTAGCAAGATAGTGAGAGAAATTGGAGAAACAGAAAAGCCAAGAATTGGTTAATAGGCTTATGATTATCTGTGTCATTCCAAGTTACAGTAGCCAGTGACTGGTGTATTTACCAGCTGATGATGGTTCCTCTGGGGTTGCATGCAGACTAGGAAATGCCCACACAGTCTCTCATTGCATCCCTTTCTAGTGTATCCTGTGCATCATTGATTTTCAGGAAGGAAATGTAGAAGCAAAAGATCTATAAATGTTTTGCTCTGCCTTTTGGCTTCCTGGGCAGCACAGAGCAAGATCAATTTGGCTCGTTTGGCTTTTGAGAATTAAGAGATCAAAACCACTTTTGCCTTTTGGGTAATACAGGAGGATTTATTGGGTGTTTTTTTCCTGAAATTTGCAATCTGTAAGTTACCCTAAAATCCTTTTCCTCTCTTACTGTTAGGTTGTCCAACCACACTGGGAAAATCTTAGTGATTGATGGGGGGTTTTTTGAGAGTGTGTTTTTACTGTGTATTCTTACTCTGATGATGAAACCTAGAATATAATCAGACACTAATTTTTGTCATTTTGTAAAATCTGATATTCTTCATATTTGATTCAAGTGGTTGTCTAGCCTGTAAAAGATTTCTTTATGAGCTTCATAATGTATCCTGCTCGAGATATGTGGAATAAGCTGAAAGGAACATCAGTACCCTAAAGCTGTAGAAATCACCCTGGCAGATAAACATTTCTCAAGAATCCATAGAAAGTGCTTGTTCTCTTGTGTTTTAAGGAAGGATTGTTTTCAGGGCTTAGGAACATTCAATCACAGTAACCACAAGCAAGGGTCACCAGTACCTCTTGGTGATTGTTGTCTGCAGTTTTTTCCTACAGTGAGCACCTCCATAAAAGCAGATGAAAACCTAATGTGTTTGCAATTTGCAGAGATTCCCAACTGAGAAGGCTTACTTCATTGCTAAAGAAGTAGCGACCACAGAACGAACATACCTGAAGGACCTTGAAGTCATCACATCGGTATGTTTACTTTAGCATTACTCATGAAACATGTGAAGCTCTAGTCAGCAGTAGCATTTCATCTGCTCCATTTAACATCTTAGCTGTTCCATACTGCTTTTCTATTCCTCACTGTAGGTATTCACTGCCGTGCGCAGGAGTACAGCTCCAGGGAGGAAAGAACAAAAAAGCAGAATGTAGAGATTTGCACTGTGGTTACTAACATGCACTATGAAACTGTATCAGGTGGAGGAACCTGGGGCACAGTTCAGCTGTTCTTTCTAGCTCTCATACTTTGTGGTTGTAATTACTAAAAGTGCCTGTGGGTTTTCAGTGACTTAAGACTGAAGTAACTCCCTAAAGGAGCATCTAAATGTTGTCTCCTGGATGAAATGCCCACCATTTAACATGAAATATTATTGAGTACCTATTTGAATGATTCTGACTTTTCAGTAAGTGAAACTGTTTGAATGAGTCATTAAACTGTAGCATCTGATGAGACTGAAATCACCAAGGCAAATATGTGCCTTCTTTGCACACATACCAACTGTGTTGTTTACTTCCAAGAATGTGCAAGATTTGGCCTTCCATAACAATTGTCTTTGAAAAGACACTGAATCCAAAATCCCTCAGTGTATTTCAGCAGGGCTGCCAGCTCCAGACCTCCCAGCTCTCTAATTGCCCAATGTGTGAAACTGTGAGGTGCATTGCCACCTCTTGCGTTGAGCATTGTGGTGAGGAGGACATGTGGCTGGCGAGAGTGTGTTGCTGTCAGCTGGGAACCAAGGAGACACACCTTTCCAGCTTCTTGTCTGTTTCAGGAGCCCACATGGCAGATGTAGTTGATCTGATGCCAGCTTAGGTATAGCCAGTGTAGGCTAGAGAAGCATGGCTGTTACAGGCAGCAAGATAGCTGTGGCTTCACTGCCTACTTCCCCTGGTTTTCTGGGAAGCCAAGCCAATGAGGGAAGAGGTGAGGTTCTGTAAGATGGTGGTAAAGGCTGCAGTCTCAACAGTAGATATGCTTGTTTTATCTTCTGTTTCACCCAGTGGCTGCAGAAACAGAAAGTTTTTTTAGCTCTTCAGAGCTAAACTCCTTTTCCCACCCTGGCTTTTATTGTGATAGGCAAATTAGAATTTGCTGTCCCACCAAGAGGCATACAACTGGCTCTGAGCTGATCATTAGGCTCATCAGCTGTGCTCCACAGATGACTGGCACAGGAGGCCACTAAGAGTGAATAAGTAGCCAGCATCATTGGAAAAGACAGAAGGAACAAATACTGTGCCTGAATTTTGAGACTTGGTAGATGTGCAGTTCTTCAACGTTAGCTCTGCTCAGTGCAGACATAAAGTGTGGGGGAGGGAGGTTTGGAAGAGATCTTTGTCTCAGGTCTGAGTCAGCTGCAGCTGATGCAGTATCAATCAAGACTGCTGTAACAGTTTTTTATGGTCCCAAAAGCTTTTTAGGCATGTCTGGAAGTCAACCATACATGGCTAGAACCACTCATGGCAGGAGGTAGGGAGTAGTGTTACCATGTTGAAGATAATAGTCTGTGCCGCCTTAGCAAGCCCTCTAGTCTTACTTTACATCACCCATAGGTCTATTAGAGTAAAATTAGGTTTGCTTCATAGAGCAAAACTGAGCAGGAGCCTGTTGCAGTCTTAACAGTGTTAAGTGACCATCCTATTTTCTGCTAGTAGCATCTTGTCTTGGAAGCGTGAAGTACTTTCCTTCTGCTTGGTCACTTTGCAAAGTGCATGATGTTCTCTATCTGCACGCAGCAACATGGGCTTGAGTGTTTACTAACTCATGTCAAAGGTATTTCAGACAACTCAGCAAGAAAATGCAGAGCATACCTTTTGTTTTTACTGGTGTTACAAGCATTGCAGTTCTTTTTCTCTTGCACTTAGAGCATTTTCAAATTCAGTTTGTTTGGACAAGAATTTTCAAGATTTGTTCAGTGATCAGTGAAAGGGAAAAGGGAAAGGGAGTTTCTTTTTTAGCTATGCAAGGCCTGACCGCTGATAAGAGCACTAGTTTGGCATGTAGGAGTGTTAGGAGTAACCTGGGTTGTAGTTCTAGTGCCACCTAGGTGGGTTAGGTGTATAAAGACAGCAAATGATTGTACCTACTGCATTTCTCTCCACTGTAATTTTGCTTCTTTTTATTTTGTAGTGGTTTCAGAGTGCAGTGAATAAAGAGGATTGCATGCCTGAAACACTGAAAAATCTCATTTTCTCCAACTTCGAACCTTTGCACAAATTTCACACTGGTTTTCTCAAGGAAACTGAGCAGAGACTTGCTCTGTGGTAAGATTGTTTGTTATTTAGCTGTGTTATTTCAAGCAGTTTAGCATTTTTGCTAACTCTGTGATCTACTGTAGTGATTCATTTGTGAAAGGCGCAGATGTTAGTTATTACCAGACTGGGTATACTGAATCATGCTTTGTTCATGTTTACTTGACAAACTGTTGTTCAGATGTCTCAGTCAGGTACAGACATAATGCAAATGAGATCTTAATTCTGGATGAAGCTTTCTCTTGCCAATTGTCAGTATTTCTGTGTGGCAGCTCTTCTGAAAAACATGTTGCAAACAAAGCTTATCAGTAATAAAGAGGGAGGGTTTCTGTCAAATAGATGTAGGTGGAGGAGATTTCAGAGCCCTGCTTACCAGCAGCACCACAGCTTTGAGACTCTCAGGGTCTACAGTGCACTCTACAAATTGACAAGAGTGTTCAAAGAGAACACTGGGCTTAAAAGTAGTCTATGCTTAGCATAATAGTGATAGTAAAACATGGCATTTTGTGAAAGAGCTATGAAGTGAGTAATTCTTCCCTGGCAGGGCTCTTAACTCAGTTCATTTGACCACTGATATCTGAGCAGAGGCAGTACACAGAAGCCCTCTTCTTGCTCTGATTAGGCCTGTCTGGGCTAGATTGTCTTGCTCGGTGTAGGCACTTTTTGGTAGTTTGTCTTTGGTGCTAGGAGCCCAGCTTTTAATTTTGTGGTTAAAGTGACAATGGAGAATCATGTGAAAGCAGAGCAGCCAAACCTGATGAGTGCTAATCGGTGTAATGCCTCTTTAACTAATTAATCAAAACAAAAGCAAAACACAGTCTTAGGGTGTGTGAGTTTAGCTCTTGTGATAAGTGAGGTCATTGAATGAGAACACAACATATTGCAGGCTAGTGCTATCCAAACCCACCCTACGCAGTTCCTCAGTGCTGATGTCCCCATCCAGGACTCTGGTTGATACCTGTCATAAGGTTACTCCTAAGGCATGTGCTGCACAGCAGCTCTGTCCATATCTCCTTTTTTGCATTGGGCTGCTACTGTTTTAATATAGTGAGGGTTCTTACTAGTGTTAATTGCTTTCCAGTAAGGAATATTTATTGCAGGTACTCCAAGAAAGATCTTTCAAATGTCCTAAAATAGTGATTATTTCTCCAACTGGGGGTTAGTTGGGGTTAAGACTGCATGATGAGAAAAGGAAAATGTATAGTTAGTAAAGGGCCAAGTTCTGCACTCTCAGACCAGTCTAATCTAGTGTGCTTGCTGGGTGTTGATTCCTGGGGCAGATGTTGAAAACAGGTTCTCCCTATATCATTCTGGTTGCTAGTGACATTACAGGTGGATGACAGCCTCTTGTTCAGGTGTGATGTTTTACAAAAATTGGATGATGCTATAAAAACTGCCTGCTGTGGAAAAGTAGGTGCATTGTAGTAAGTGTATGGGGGGAAATATATTAAAAGAAAGAAAATTTAAGCTTTTTCAGTTAGCTTTTTTTAGAGCTGAGTAAGCGTTTTGTTTTCCAGCTTTTCCTTGTGTCCTATGGCTATCACAGAGCAGCAAACCTCAGTTTAAGGCTCCTGATAACATATTTAAACTGCAGTTAGCCTATGAAATAAAGTGCTGATCTGCTATGAAGTTAGTTTGCAATCCAAATTTGTTCAAAAATATTCTGCTGAGGTATCTTTGTCACAGCTGGGCACCTCATTCTGGCTTTGTCAGCTCAGCTATTGCATCTCCTTCCACAGTTAGCGTAAACCCACTGTGAATTTTCTGTTGGCTACTCTGATTCACTTGACAGAAAAGCAGTCACGTTCCTGCCCCTGGTCTCTATCCAGTCTGCAACCAATAGCATGGGTTTGCCTAACGTAATACCACTGTTGGAGGTGCTGTCTGTTTTTAAAATTCTGGAAGATTTGAATGCATGCCTTAGGAAGGGAGGTGGATTTGGTAGCAGGTGTTGTTTTGGAGGTGTTGGTATTTTTGTATAATGCCACAGATGCTAAGATAAGCTGCAAGCTATAAACTCTATCCTATAGAGATTACTGTTTAATTAAACAATGAGCAACAGAAATAAACAGCCCCTCAGCATGCTGAAGAAGCAGCTGGTGGAAATGTGGTAGGGAATTTCTTCAACAGTGTTGTCAAGGTCCCTTAGCTCAGTGTCCATAATGCCATGATCATGCCTCTGTCTTTGGCCCTGAGTGGTTTTAAGCCAGCAGGCTTCGGCTGTGTTCACCACAGTGCAGAGCACTGCCCAGCCTCTACATCAGCTGTGTAGCTCCTCATGGGCCTGCCTGAGCTGGTGGCACTGCTGCAGGCAGATGTGGGCAGGATTCAAGCCAACTCATTTAAATATGACTCTTCTATGTCAGCTCTTTTAAAATTTCCGGGCAGGTGGAGAAGGGAGGAGGGTAGGATGCTTGTACTGAGATGAGAGCATGCACTGCATTTGTCAGAGGGTGATGTGTCCTATGAAAAAAGGGCCTTTGAGTGAAAGGGTTGTGGATGTTATCAAGCTGCTAGAAGCCCCTAGCTAACCCAGGTGTAGTGTTGGAGCTTGTCTGAGATGAATTGCATCCTGCAAAAGGTTGTGTTCCCTAGTGAGCAGGATGCTGGGTTTTATCAATCTAAAGTGCTGTTCAGGCTGCTCGCTCTGCTGAAGCATCAGTGTTTGTTTCAAACCTTGTACTGCACATAGGAAGTTCTTACAGGAGGCCATTCCCAGGTCTCTTAAGACTTGGATCATGTTGAAGCTGGTGCTCTGCAAAAGAGCTGTGAGGAAAGCAAGGCCAGCAAAGGATCACGCATAATAATTGTTAGATGCCTCTGTGCTTTTAATTTGTTAAAATATCTACAGATTTTTAGTATTTGGCTCAAAGAATCTCAGGTACTGCATTGATTGAAGGCTTCTGAACTGTCTGAATCTCCTGTCAGAGGCAGGCTGTTTGCTACTGAACACAGAATCATAGAATGGCCCAGGTTGGAAGAGACCTTAAGGGTCATCTAGTTCCAACCCCTCTGCCGTGGGCAGGGATGCCACACGTTAGACCAGGTTACCCAGGACTGAATCCAGCCTGGCCTTGAACGCTGCTAGGGATGGGGCATCCTAACATCTTAAGGGCTCGTATCCTTTAGACCCATTTATACATTCTGGCATGTTTGATTTGTTTCTTTACACAATTCACCCATTTTTTCTCTTTTTTACTGCATTTCCTAAGAGCAGCAGATCTCAGTGTCTTGTGTATAGTGATAAAATTTTTAACAAGACATGAATTGATGTTAACACTAATAGACAACTGCAGAATATAGGAAGTGCTGCATTTTTTACAGCCAGAGTTTCTTTCCGGCCATGAAACTGAGCTGATTCCTGGTGGGTTGATTTGTACAGCATCTTAAGGTTATTCTTACCATGCTCTGGGCAATGTTTTCTGCCCTGCCTGTGCTGTTTTAGGACCAGCAAAGCAGCCCATGAATCCTCTCAATTGCCCTCAGTGTGTTTAGCCCTCTCTTCGTGAGACTGGCCATGGTTCTAGGACCAAGTCAAAATACCCCACTAGAGGCCCTGTCATTTGAGGAAAGGATGGATGGTCTTTGGTGGATGCAAGCAGGTGTGAGACTCTGCCCTTTTGTGCAGCACGGGAGAAGCGAGGGGGAGAGGGAAACAAAAAAACCCAAACAAACAGAAAGCTGCCTTAGGTGAGAGAAGGAAGAGTGCATGTCAAGCTGTCTTGGTAGCAAGTGCCAGGAGAACTGTATCCAGCACCTGAGCATCCAGGTCCTGATCCTGGCTACCAGAACTCATCCAGGTTGCTCCTCAGCAAGGCTTTAGGTGCAAGGCCAGGAGTTCCCAACCCTTTTTGCTGTGAGGAAATATGGGAGGCATATCTCAGTGACTTAAAGTTGGCTTCTGTCTCCCAGAGCCTGAGAGATTTTAAAGGAGGAAGAAGTGTGGGCAGTGCAGGCACAGCATGTCATGCTCCATTATCATCTGAATCTGAGAAGTCAGTTAGACTTTGCCTCTTCATTTATCTTATGTGTTTGATACACTGTTTGGGCCACATGCACCATTTTCCAACCAAAAAATGAAGCTTATCTTCCCATACCACTTTAAATGTTTGTATTACAAGTTTCTAAACTGGTTTCTGTAAATTCTGACAGAAGATAGCAAATGGGAAAGCATAAATTTCCTCCCTTGATCAACTACTGAGCACTGTGAAGAGCAATGCTAGAGCAAGACAGCGATTTCTGCCCTAGGAAGCCCTACTGAGTAGTGTGAATCTGTGGTTTAGGCTTCTCCATCTGCTAGGAAGAAAGAGTATTACATACTTTCAGAAATGCAGACAGACTCATCTTCTCTTGGGGAAGGCAGTCATTTGACTCCCCCACCTTCTGCTGAAAGCTGCTACTCAGTACTGCCAGATGTGGCTGAGGAATGGTAATTTGTAGGAGAAAGAAAAAAACAACAAAAAAAAACGCTCTTAGATCTTAGCATATGAAAGGGTAAGGCTCGATCAGGATTCATGAAAGCCACTTTGTAAACCTGTAATAAAAAGCACTCGGGGGAGTGTAGGAAGATGAGCTAAATGTTGATTTATGAACCATTTTTTGTTTGAGAAGTAGTACTTGTGGTCAGGAAGAACAGCCTTAAAACCAGTTTCTATAAACAAGGCAGCAATCCTTATCTGCCTTCTCAAATGCACAAGTACTGACTGTTCAGCTGGTTCTGCATGAAGATGGATGAAGGGGACAGTTTCAAAAGTGTCTTTGTCCTGTCTACAGAAATGATGTCTGCATTGTAGTATAAACCTCAGAGTAACCCACTGTGGATTCCTGAGGCAAAGGCATTAGAAGGGACTTAGTGCCAGTGCACTGCACTCGCATGTAAGAGGACATTTTACATTGCTGAAGTCAGTTTTGGGTACCTCTAGAGATTAGAGCCACGCTACACCCAAATGAATTTGAAATGGTGAGAGAGAAATGGCTTGTCCAGGACCCGTTAGTCACGCCCAGGGCCGTGTTACATTCATCTCTGCAGCTTTCCCAGAGCAATGTGTTCAGGATTGCCTCTCAGGAGGTACTAGAGCAGGGTGTGCTTTTCTTGACTGTTCTTTTCCAGTTAAATATGTTCCTCTTGTTTAAAAGGCAGTTGTAATGGGGAATTATTTCCCATTATTTCTTAATATTAGAGCTTCAATTAATACTCTTAAAAGTGCTCAAAGACAAGCTATAGTATCCAGGAGGGAGATGCTGTTTCTGAGCATGCAACAGAAGGTCATATGCTGTAAATATAATGTGCTGCAATTGTTGGGGTTTTTTTCCTGCAATTGAAGGGCTGCAATCAAAGTTTTTAGTAATAGATAAGGTAGTGTCTTGAGTTTCTTAGCAGGTATAAAGGTCAGTCTTCTCTTTGCTTGCAGTTGTACACTTGCATTACTGTGGAAAAGGAAGGGACTGTTAGGAACAAAATGGGAAATGAACCTATTATAGAATAATATCTCCACTATTCAGCATGATTTCAGTGGCTTTAGACCCCCACACACAATGTCAGTGGGGTGAGGGCACATTATGTGTAGGGATAGCAGCTTCTATGTCTTCTGAGGAGCTGTAAGTCATAAATCATCTCCTGATGAAAATTTGTGAGAACCTAGTTCCTAAATTCTATCCCTTGTCACTGGCAGATAGATACCATGTTCAAACAGTGACCAATGAAAACAAGGAGTAAGAACAATTTAGCTGTCAATGCACAACGATTGAGCAACTTCTTCCTTTCCCAGCAAGCTGAGTGTTGTTATTCAAAACATACACCTCAGGGGGAGCTCTATTCTCTGTTGCTATGGTTTGGGCTGTTGAAGCAGTAAGACACCTGATGGAGTGTTTGCTTTTTATTTTAATATTCTGTGTATCTGGATGCTCTTTTTTTCATGTTTTGCTTTGTTGTTTGTTTGGGGGTTTTATTGCTTACTTGAGATTTGCACGCTGAGGAGCTGGGGAGGAGGGCAGTGTAGCATAAGGGTTACTGTTAGAGTCCCAGCAGAGGTGGAGGATGGGGTTAGGAGGCAGGTGTGAAACCCTCATGTTCCTCTATGCCTGGCTTTAGCTTTCCCTGCCCCTCTGCTCCACATCACAGCTGACATGCATATGCACCATCCCCACTGGGATAATCATCTCTGTTGAAAGAGACAGCATTTGCTTGGAAATAAATAACCAAAACAAGGAGAATGTCTGGGATAAGGAATACACAACCATTGCCTTTCTGAATTTTCTTCTGGCAGTACATATCTGCCTATAGCACAGGTTATCTCTGCTGGCCTGGGCTGAGGGCTCTGTTATGAATCAGATCTTTGCTGTTCAGCCAGCAGCTAAATAGAGGCTGTTGCTTTTGGGAAAGCCCCTTCTCTCCCTCTCTGTCTCTGCCAAGATGCAGAGTAGGATCTGAAAACTCTCAAAACTGTTTTAAAAAAAAGTCTCAGACCAGCCTGTGGCTAAAGCCAATGAAGGGGAATGTTCCTGATTCTTTGTGTTGCTGATGTGATGAGATGCTGTGCAAGCGGTCAGTGCTGGCTGTGCTGAAGAGGGGCAAGGGGGTCGACTTTTAGGAATAAGGACCTGCCTGTTCAATGAACAACTGCACTGAATATTAGCTGAAGGTCACAAAGCCAGTGGAAGCAGTCACTACGACTGTAGGCTTGGGAGTCAGCCTTCAAGTAGCTAGCTAGTAGATAATAAATTTGCAACAAGTATTCCAGCCAAAGTGTATTGTAGCCTTGAGAACTGAAAAGCAATTTCTATTTAGAAATAGCAATCTGTAATGATGTACTTAATATTTATCTTGGCAGTAAATCAGAAAGGTACCAAATTGCTGAAGTCCATTAGATTAATTCAAATGTAGAGACATAAAACAGGATCCAGGTAATGCCAGAAAGTTAGAGATTAACATATAAAGGAAAAATTCTTCTAGACATAATTACCAAATGCCGTGTCGTTACTGGCAGAAGCACAAATTCATCTGGCTTTGAGATTTCTGGGGTTGTGTGCAGCAGGATGGGATGCTGGCTGCTTGGGTGGAGGGCAACTTTCCCTTGCTTCCTGCCAGTGTGGTGCTGCTGCTTTAGACTTCAAATGGTTGTGGTTTTCAGTTGGGGGCACTTTGATGTGTGCTACTTTAAGCAGAGCTTTATTGACTGGAAAGTTTTATTTACAATCTCTCAGAGGAAATCTCAGTGGGGATAGCTGCTGGGTGGATAGGACATGGGGATAAGGAAAGGCAGGGAACAGCATAGAAGGGAGATGATGTGACAGATGCTTCCTAGAGAGAAATTGGACTTTTATCCTCAGGTAATCTGGAAACTGTAGTCTTTTAACACCTATACATACCTCTTCTCTTCTTTGCAATATAGGCTAATCTTGGGCATATTTAGACTATGGCAGTATTTATATAACACAGTGGTTTTTGCAGAACTGACAATACTTATTGATGTTACCATTGACACAACCCAGCTTTCCACCCTGCTGTGACTTTTGGGTTCATAAAAGGTCTGCTTGAGAACCATATTTTTCTTGCTTAAATAGGCAAGTAAGTGCCTGGGAGACTTAACACAACAGGGAAAAATTAAAGACAGCCTGTGAAACTGGATGTTGTTGAAATGAACATGGAATTTTCGGCATCACAATCCCTTATTTATCAACTGAGTTTCTGTCTGTTGAAGGATTAAGTTGGAGGTGTTACTGTGTAGTGTTCATAAGCTGTGCCGTCCACATTTCCCAGTTGAAAAGCATGCAGAAGAGATTAACATGGTTATGTTCTTACTGGATAAACTTTACAAAACAAAATATCTCTGAATATGCATCTATTCAAGTAACAATATGTAAAGTTTGGGGGTTTTTTTTGTTTTGTTTTTTTTTTCAAATCTGTGTCTTACCAGTGGAGGTATATTCCTAACAACACTTACATCCTTTATGTTTTGGTTGGTGTCCAACCTCTCTGGTTAAATTGCCAGTACTAAGAAACACGGAGATTTACCACATGGTTGTCAACTTATTCCTTCACTGCACACAGAATTTTCTTAAGTGTGAATTACTGCAGCTGGGTGAAAAACAGTATATCCATTTAGTGGTAACACAAAATAGAAGTCCTGTTATCCTTGGATTCATTTGGAGCTTGATTATGTTTCTGTCCTGTTTCAAAGTAGTGCATTTCTTTGACTGAACTGCAGTTGCTCACAGCAGAACCAAATCTGTCTCCCAATACTGTGGTATGGGAGTTGAACTGAATTTTAAAAATTGAGGCCAGCGTTTTAAAAGCCAAGTGGGAAACCTGGAATCAGTATTAGAAGTTGGAAGGGGGAGAGGCACACTGCTTCTCCCCACTTTCCCCTTAGTGATTTTCATTTGAAAACCTAACTTGGCTGGAACAGATCCATAGCAGGTTCGTATATTCATGATTTTTCCTCCTGTGTTTTAGAAAAGATACGTTTGGATTCAGTCACAGTGTGGTATCCCTGCCTGTCTCACGCATGGGGTTAGAGGCAGGAAAATGTCTTTTCATCAGGAGTTGGATTTTTCCCAAATGAAGCACCCACCCAAGTGCAGCTGGATGGGTGTGAGGGAGCAGTCTGCATTTTTAATACCAAAAGTAACACACTGAAAGAAAACTCCTGCCAATATGCAACACTTAGGAGTCAAACCCAGATGCTGGAGTGATTTATTTGTGTATGTGTGTGGTTTTTTCTTTTTTTTTTTTTTTTTTCCCCCCCCTTCCCCCNGCACAGGCAGAAAGCTTTTCAGAGGAGGAACACCTGCAGGTCCTGTGCCAGGGTACAATCCTTGATTCTGAACAGAGTTATCCTTCTGCTCTAAGCCCCTGTATTATGATAGGATTTTGATGTCTCTTTTTCTCAAGCCATTTCCAGCCTTCTCTGGTGTGTTTAAAAATGCTAGCAATTTTCTTCAGAGGTCTAATCCTTCTGTTAGGTGCCTGCCCTCTGTTGTTATGAGTGCAAGCCAAACTGGGTGAATAGTGTACTGTACGTGCCCACCAGGAAGACTCTGAGCAAAGGAGCATGGGGAATTTAAAAGAAATAAGCTATTCAATTTCTTTCTCTTCTTGTAAGTGATTATGTGGTTTTATTGCGTGGCTGAAGTGTGTTTCTGTTACTGACAGGGAAGGCCGTTCTAATGCTCACATTAAGGGAGATTACCAAAGAATCGGAGATGTTATGCTGAAGAACATTCAGAACATGAAGGTAAGACTAAGCCTGTAACTACTGAGTTTTGACACAGATTAGAATTATCGTGCTTCACATTTTCATATGATGCTGCCTCTTGTGCTGGTTTCTGACAATTGGAATCAAGGCTCATGCTATAAAAGTTTCCTTTGATGAACTAGCAAGTGTTTGGTGAGCACAGAGATTTCAGAATTGCAAGCTGATTTTGTCTAGCCCCTTCCTCAGTCCCATCTCCAAATATAGGAGCAATGAACACATAAGTTCAGGAACTTTTTGTTTCCAGTTCTTCTTTTCCTTCCAATAAGAAGGCAAAATGTTAGAATTTATATGGCTAAAGAGACTGTGCAAACGCCAGGTGTGCCTACTTGTTCTTGCAAATATAAGTGTAAAGATACTGCAAGAGTAATGACCAAATTTGGTTTGATTTGGGGAAACTTATATTTGTGCACTTACTGTGCACAAACTTATATTGTGCCACGTTAGTTGAAAAGTTTTTGAATATATGCAGATAATTGCCTTTGATGCCTTTAAAGCTAAAAGCAAAAATACATGTATGAACTCTAAATCTAGGTGTAATGTTCAGCAAACTTTACATCTCTAATTAGTCTGGCATTTTTGATGCTCCATGTTACTGTGTTGCTGAACAAAGAGCATGGAAAGCAGGCATGGGAGCCTGTGAAAACCCCAAGGACTTTACAGTGTGGATGGCTATCACGCAGCTCACCTTACTGTAATGTAGCTATGCATCCAGGTCAGTGTGTGGCTAACACTGCACAGCACCTTTGGTACGTGGATCTCAAAGCGCTTTTGAAACTATTTGATAAATCATTCCTTGGTGATCGGTACCTTGGCATTCTGCAATTAGTAACTGGAGCAGCCTTGAGTCGTTGGCTGGAGGAAAGGGCAGTTTAATCTTTACAGCTCTCCAGGATGTGAGTTAGTACTCAGCTTATCTTTCAGAAGGATAGAGAGATGAAGAGAGGGTAAGTGATGTGCAGGTGATTATGCAGCAAATCAAAAAAAGAGAATGTAGAAATCTTGGTTTACAGTCCCCAACACAGACAGCTTTGTCACCAATAAGGTGGCCTTACCCTTGCAGCAGTGTACTTAGCAGAAACTGCTTTTCCTCCTCAAGACAATTCAGAAGCACCGAAAGAAATGTAGGGGGCACTTTTCTACCACCATCCCTGCTCTCAAGAAGTACACATTTTTTCACAAACAGTTCTTGGAATCTCAGCTTCTGACAGATTCCTTCTGCTCTTGGTACCTTGTAACGTTAAATTGTGTCCACTGTCTGTAGGTCCTTCTGTGGCACTAGTTTAATGGCAGCATATAGTGCTCACTATAACTTTGACCTGTCAGTGTGTTTTCACCTTCACCATTCTCCCTTTCCCTGTGTTCCCTTTGCTTTGAAAACCACCCCTTCTGGTAAGCACAGATATTTGGAGGAAAGGGGCAAAGCCCAGTTTGGCTTTAAAAACTACACTAGAAACAATAAAGTCAGTTAGAACTTTGCCATTTTACCATGAGACCTGTTAAAAGACCTGAAAACTGACACTCCTTGTTTAATAATGTAGGGAAGAGGTTAAGAGCAAGTAATTAATGGGCAGCCTCTGTAATAGTCCAGAGGGTCTGCTGTGTCTTTGCTTTAGTTACAGGCTTGTAAAATGAATATGCAGTGTGTGGAGTGGCTTGGCTGTAGGGAAGGTATGTTTCTGGTAAGGATGTCACAAATCACAGGAGAGGAGGAGTTAATTGGAAGCGTGTCAAAAACCACAAGCTTTAGATTAAGCCAAACTGTTTTCTCAAGTCCGTTCAACATATGCATTCAATTTCTTTTTGTTACTAGTTAATATTCTACCATGGAGACTTTTTATATGGCTGCTCAGAGAAGCTTTGTTCATCCTGAAGAACCAGTTTACCTTTTCCAGAACACAAATGGAGTCCCTGTGTTAATTGTGAAAAGTATTGCTGAGTTTTTTAAGTGGGAATTCTGAGTACCTGGGGCCTAAATGAAGTTACATATTTTATGCAAACCTCATTCACTTTTTAGTGCATAACTCCCCTGCTGCCAGTGGGATCATCTTAGAAACTGCACTAAGAGGAGGAAGTAATCCAAGGATGAACTCCAATGTACCCACTTCTGTCAGACAGCTCCTCTATTTTTGCATTCATTTGGATTCGCAGGAGATGCAACTTCCCGTTAATTTTGGGAAGCAGAAGCTAGAAGTCTATTTGCCTGTATCTCAGTTCCCCAAAAGCACCTATGGGAACTGCGGCAACTAAATCCCTTCATCCTTCTAGAAAGTCCCCTTTAGTTTTCTAGCTCTGCGTTCGCATTGTCTAGCCTTCTCCCTGTTGAACCTACTTGCATGAGCTATGTCCATGTCATCTTCTTGCCTTTGGATTTCTAACTGGTACCAGACTTAGTTATGTTTATTTATGTACTGTTGTTTTACAGGGTATGCAGATGGGTTTTAGGGCTGTACTTCCAACGAGTAACGCCATTTCTCCTTTTCAAGTGAATATCAGCCATTGTGTTGTGCAGGAATTTGTTTGCAAAATCCCAACTGTTGTGCTAGTTGGATTCATGTTATTGGGAAAGATTTGGGCTGAGTGATGTCTCACAGTGATTGCTAATAGCTCTACCACGTGCTCTTTCTTTCTTCTTGCCTAAAAGCACCTGACAATTCACCTGTGGAAGCACAATGAAATTTTAATTGAGTTGGAAAATGGGATCAAGAATTCTCGCAAGCTGGAGACACTTTGCAGGGATTTTGAGCTACAGAAAGTCTGCTACTTGCCTCTCAATACCTTCCTTCTCAGACCTTTACACAGGCTTATGCACTACAAGCAGATAATGGAGAGGCTTTGCAAATACTACGCACCAAGCCATGTAGACTTCAGGGATTCAAGAGGTAAGTATGAGAAAAGACACCAATTCTTGGTGCTAGGAACAGTATCCAAATCCATTAGAGGTGCATGGATGGACAGAAAAAAAAAAATAGTGGTGTGTTGTGGGGTTTCTTGTAAGTCTACATTGAAAGAGGATTGAGTTGCAAAATACAGCACTCAGAAGACCAGAAATGGTAAGATCAAGGTTGCTCTTGTATACACATTATGCTACAGTGTGGACAAGTACTTGAAAGGGAAATCTGCTGGGGATTATTAAACACACAGAAATGACATGCAGTTCAGGAAGTCACTTGAACTGAAAACAGTTGGGAGAGAGCAGAGGGAACATACCATATATGTTTGACTTGTTCCTAGGTTTCCCTAGAGATCTGATAGGAACACAGAATATTAGCTCAGGTGGACCCTTGGTCTGACTCAGTGTGTCTGCTGTTATGTCTTTAAGTGTTACTTATCTTTTTCTCTAGACATAGTTTGTCACCATTTCCATGATTTGTCTCAGGAACTCAAACTGCCAACATATGTTGAGTTCTAG
Organism: Galbula dea; assembly: GCA_013399015.1. NCBI lineage: Eukaryota > Metazoa > Chordata > Aves > Piciformes > Galbulidae > Galbula > Galbula dea. The sequence continues at coordinate 1,251,234 of VWZX01013781.1, forward strand.
GTTGGTGCTTGCTGTTTTTTTTTCTGATAACTTGTCTTCCTCCTTTCTTATCCCCATCTCCCACACCATTGTCAGCTATCTACATTTAAGGATAGCTACCTTGTCTATACAGTTAGTGCTTAGTGCAGATCCACAGAAACACTTGGGCAGGGGAGCAGTTCTGGACTTGACTGCTCCTAGCTGTAAGGTGTTAGCCATGGCCCAGTTCCCTTAGATGCTGTGCAATGAGACCCACAGCAGGCACTGGGCAAAATGCAGTGGTAATTTGGTTAGGGGTCTGCAGGTCTGTAAAGTGACACAGATGTTTGCCTAAATGAAGCTAATGATCTTCAGGAATGCAGTGAGTATTGCCTTCCTTTCTTTTAGCCAAAGCTAGATGATGATGAGGATATGTTGATTTCCACCTCCCCAGAGAGTGTAGCAGCTATCAAGGTTTGATTCTTGCTCCACTTTTGAAACTGATACAAACACAGAGTCCAGGGGTGAAAATATAAGAATATAAGAGAACATATGAGAATATAAGGAGGACAGTGGTAACTTAGGGACACCATCACTCTGGGATCAATCTCTTACTAAGGTGTTAACAGATTTTTGTTGAAGGTCAGATTTTTGTTGAAGGTCACTGGAAACAAATGAAAAAAAAAAAAAGGGAGATGTGGATGTGAATTCCAGCAGAGCTCAGGTCTTGTGCTAACAGGTGGATGAGCTGCACACTGAGTAATTTTTTAAGAGGAAAGAACCACTATTACTGTTCGCTTGGCTGCATTTTGGTTTTTAACACAAGTGGCTGTAACTGCTCTGCTGGTCAGTCAATCAGTGTGTTCAGCCCAGAGACACCCCACCTGCCCGGGTGTGTTGAGGTTGGTGCTCACATACCTCATGGCACAGGGAACCAGTCTGTGAGCTGGTCCCCCAGAAAAACATAAGTGGTGGAGTGATTTTTTTCAGCTTAGTTCTCTGAACTGAGTTGTTGGCACATCAAAAAGACATGAGAAACAGATGGGCAGCAGCCTGCACTTGGTTTGGCTTCTGCTACCACAAAGTGGGACTTCATAGTGCCTGCTTCCTCCTGTATCCTGCCTGATCCTTCTTCACATAGCAGACATCCCCTTCGACAGTGTTACTTAGGAAAGTCGCTCCTAGGTCACTCAGTAGTAGTGTCTTTGGAGAGAATGAAGTAGAGCCATGATGTGACTTGACAACATGCTGCCCTTCTAGTTGTTCTCATTGCTGGGACTGAGGACAACCCCCAGAAAGAAACTGAGTTTCTTTCCTGGTATTTTCAGATATGGGCCTGACCCAGTGTGCTCAGGAGAGGGGAAAAACACCTTTTTTTTTTTTTTTTTTTCCCCAAGCATAAAGAAGATCATAGATTACTGGGAGATCTAGGAAATTAAATCTTTTGGGAGAACCCATTCATTGGTGCTGTGAATTGACTCAAGTATCCCTACAAAGTTTCTGTGGCTAAAATAGAGCAAACTGTTGGTTGAGAAAATAGACTCTCTTCATTACAACACACCACCCTCTCCCCTCCACTCCATAAGGTGATGTCCAGAGTTTGTGCACTTTTCAGTCTACTTGAGTAGCTTTACACAGTGAAGAAGAAAAACACAAGAAGGGTGATGGTTGTGAGCTGGGTGCTGCAGACAAAAACCATCTTTCTGTTTCAGTGTTCTTGTAAATATTTAATAAGCATTTTTGGTTTTTCCCATCTAGCTGCTTTGGCTGAGATTTCTGAAATGGTGGCTCAGCTCCATGGCAATATGATAAAAATGGAGAACTTCCAGAAACTGCATGAACTCAAGAAAGATTTGATAGGCATAGACAATCTGGTGATCCCAGGAAGGGTAAGTAGCAGAGTTGCCATCAAGGTCTGATACAATTTCAAAGCATTAGGTATGTTTGAGAAACCTGAATATTAGGAGTAGCTGTGAAATTGTTTTTCCTCATGTGAACCTTTTATCAAATGTATACCTAAAATACCATAGAAAAGAGCAGCCTTTAAAGCAGGAAGAAGCAATCATTGTTATTACCTTTTTACTGATTTTATTAGATTTATCTTATGTATAGACTTGGATGGTTGTAGGCAATGCCAAACATCTATTACAACAGAGACAATAAAAACGTAATATTTCTCACAGCATTCAGAGTTTGAGCAGTTGCACATTTTGTCGTTTCTTGCAGCCCCTAATTTTTTTTTTTTTCCAACCCTTGATGCTGGAGCATGGCACAGTAAAAGAAAGTAAGACATTTGTGTTGGAGGACCTCCAGCCTTTTCACAATGCCTAGCTTTGAATCTCATGGCTCTGGGGATGAGCAGTCTCTCCAGTTTACATGTAATGTTAAGCAATAATTTCTGAGATGGTGTTGCCTTAATTAAACACTTTATATTCTGTTATGAAAATAACATCTTTCTTACTTGTCCTGCTTTTTTAAAATCAGAGGCTTATTTCAGAATAAACAAGCCTCAGTGTAACACTTGTAGCCTTGTTTTACTTTTCTAGGTGCATGTCTCTGTGTGCAAACTTGAAAGTTTATTCTCGTGGTGATTTTTCTCCTTGCTCTCCTGACTTTTGTGTGTAACGGTCAAAAACAGGACTTGTGACAACTGAAATGCCAGGCAAACATGCATTGCTAGACTGTTCTTGCTCCTTAAGCATTTCTGGGGAATAGCTTGGGAAAAAAGGATGAGTTTTGCATTGAATTGCAAATATGACAGCATTTGAATTTGCCCTGCAGCCTGGCCAACCAGTCCTGACGCACTCCTGCATTGAGGGCTGCATGCTGATGTCTGCTTGTCATGCCTTGTCCGTGTCTCATGCTACCGAGGGGTCATAGCACTAGGCATAGAGGCAGCTTGCTGAGCTCTCCAGGGTCTAGTGCATTTAAAGATTGAAACATTTAGAAAAAGAGGGTTTGAAGTTGATGTGCAATTGGGAAGGCAGTGCCGAGCACAAGTGTTTATGGATAGTGGCTGTTCCCTGCTCCCTCACTTTGCCTTTTCTCTGTCTCCAAGCAGCTGCCACATGGCTCATGTCTCCTTTTGGTGATCCACAGACGTGTTCGCTTCATTGGCAAGCCCCACAGTATAATTCATAGGCCATGCATCTCTCTATCACATGAAATTAAATGCTGTCATCGACTGTTTCTGCTGCCCTAGTCTATTCAAAGACAAAGCAGCCTTTCTGTCCTAGAAAGTTCAAGAAAAAAGCAGATGGGAGGCAGTAGTTGTTTGCCTGCCAAGGCAAAAAGCATTGGCCACCGTGCTCTGGCACATGCCCAAGATGTTGCTACTTCCAGCCCTTTGGCCGCTTTTCTGCCCTGGTGCAGGACTGTCTGGGAGGCAAATGTCACTGTCACCTGTGGCTGAATTCCATGTCTTGGAGAAGTCTCATGTTAGGCCACTGATTCAGCTGTCCTAAAGGAGGCTATAGGAAACCATCCTCTTCACATTGTGGAGTGGACTTCACAATTGGACTCCACAAACTGGAGTCTCTGTTCCTATATTGGACACTAAAGCATCCTATTGTTGGTTGTGCTTGCAGATCACAATGACCTGCAGCTCTTGATTTGTGTGTTCTCACAGCATGTGCTATGGTGTTGCAAAGCCTGCTAGTGACTATTAAGTGGTACCATATAAATAGTAACTATGATTAATATTCTTTGGTGGCTGACAACAGCTTCCAGTGGCATCTCTGGTAACATGACCCTACTGTGATATAGGGATAACCACCTCTAAGACACCTTTTTGCACCTCTACAGCCCTTAACGCAATGCAGGTAGGGAGACTGGAGACATCATAGCAATCCTAAGGTGACTGGAGTGTGTCTCTGAACAGATTAATCTTAGCCAGTTTATTCCTAAGATGCAGGTGATTCTGATGCTTTATATGCCTTTTACGTGCACAATTATGAGTACAGTGACCTTAGAAAGACTAATAGATATAAACCTCTTGGCAGAAGCTGGAGGGAGTAACAGGAAAATGCTATCTTCAGGAGTCTCAGATAAATAGAAGGGTGAGTTATGGTATGGTTCACAGGAATTCCAGCATTTTGAAAGTTTCAGATGTGCTACTTTTCCTATAATTTCATCCCTAAACACTCTTAAACAGGTTGATTTGAATTAATGTACTGTATTATATAACATGGATGGCACTAGGATGACTCACATTGCCAGACAAATTTTCTTCTTTTTCTGCTGCTGTTGGTGATGATGATTTGTGTAGCTATTTTACATCTCAGTGAAGAGCTACGTTTGCCATATGCACAGCAGAAGCTTACCGGTGGCTGACCAATAACATATAGGCCAACTTGCTAGATTTTACATCATTTGTACCATGAATAATACTCATTCCAAACTGATGAAAGAGGCAGTTGTCTGATGTTAAAGAAAATTTTGCTTAGCTGAATTTTCATAAAATGAATGAAAGACTATGAAGGATTTTATCCTAAAGACAGTTCAGAATGGAAAGAAATCATCCTACAAGTAAGATTTTTAACATACTTAACAAAGAAAATAAAAACTTTTGGTGACTGATAGTCAAGTCAGTCCTATGACCAAGTAGTCATGTTTATGTTTGCTTAATAAAAAATTCATCATTATTTTTACAGAAGATACATATTTGCTCTTGCATTTGTTTCCCACAGGAGTTCATTAGACTGGGCAGTCTTAGTAAGTTGTCTGGAAAAGGTTTACAGCAACGGATGTTCTTTCTGGTAAGCAAGACGACAGTTTTTCTTTATATAATGCAATATAACTATAGGCAACTAACTATATGACATACTGTTAGACTTGAATTGTGAATTACAGTAAGTATTTTTAAACAGCCTTATTTAAGTTAACATCATCTATGTGAATGGCTTTTAAGAGTTTGTTTCCCAAACCAAATATTCTCTTCATAACAGCTTCTTACAATGATAAAGCTATTTATTTTTATATGACACTGTGAGTGTAATGATAAAATAATACTTCCTAGAACATTGTCTTAAATAAAAGCTGAGTCATCATAAAATGAAAAGTAGCACTAGGATTAGTGAGAAGATAAGAGTAACTCTTGGTGATGTGAACTGTAATCCACATCAATGCTGTTCAGGACACATTGCAGAACCAAGTCTCTCCACAAAACAATCCAGTTTCGGTCCATGAGTACCCAGCATGTTGATGGATCTGCCTTTATCTGGAGATACACTTTGTAGCTCTTGCACTAGGAAGGATTATCAACTCCCACCATTGGTCACAGCATTTTCAGGTTACAGTGATCCCACTTGGTCTCTGATCCTCAAGAGCTGAAGGGATGGCTCTTCCTTTCTTTTCTTCCCAGACAGCTGACTTGCTCCCAAGCTCCCTATCCTGCTGTTGCTGAACCCTTGGTGCCAAGGCGCTGGGACGCCCAGCAGAGTGCATAGGTTTTCTAGTCTAGTGTTACAGGACAGAACGTTTAAAGAGTCAGTGTTGTGTGGCAGGAAAATAGAATCAAGAATCATAGAATACCACATTGGAAGGGACCTCAGGGATCATCTGATCCAACCTTTCCTGACAAAAACGCAATCTAGATAAATGGCCCAGCTTATCCAGCTGAATCTTAAACATGTCCAATGTTGAGGAAATACTTCCTCGACTTCTTGTAAGCAAGAGGTGAAGACACTGGGTGAGTAGAAAAGCTTGTGAGTGTGCTAGGTTTTACAAGATACTTGACATTTAATTTCAAATGAGCCAAAGATACAAACCCTAAGTCTACCTGGGTAGGTTTATCCTCTGCCTTTAAAGGCACTAAAGAGAAAGCCCAGTGAACGTGGTGCGTATTTTCTTCCATACCATTCTTGTTACCAGGTGATGTCTCAATATTTTACCTGTGTGAAACATTAATCAGTTGAGACTAGACTCAAGTCAGTTGCTCACACCGTAGTAGTAGTGTTTGGTTTGTCTCAAGCACCGAATTCTTTCTGGAGGTAGTATCTCAGGTTAGTAATCTGGGACTCCAAATACGCATGTAATCATTGGCAACATTAAATCCCCCTCTAGTGGCTGATCCACATAGCTTCATGAATTACTGCTACTGGGTTGTAGACTTCTGTGGTGAGAGCTGTTTTACACCAGAGAGTATGATTTTAGTGATGCAACTCACTGGTTTGTGAAAAGTACCCTTTGACCCAGGTGGCCCAGTGAAAATATGCCACTCATTTTATGAAAACAAAATGCAAGCAGTCATCTGACATGCTTTTGATAACTGCTGTTACATGCAGGAAGCTCTATAGATTGAGATACTCAGTCTCTTCACTTTGATATTTCTTAAGCTGTCTACCTTAAAACAGGTCTCCCAGTTTCCTTCAGAATGTGGAGAGTGATAGATCACCACTTTGTAAGGGTTAAGTTGGACACAGCTCTCTCTTGGGCATGCTTGCTTCTCTTTCCACACAAATCAGAAGAAAGTATTGGTGAAACACTTATTTCCCATAGCTTCAAAGTGTAGCGGACTGTGAAATGTACTACTTGGGTTTCAGTGCTGTTGTGGATTGTTAGTTCTGACCCAGAGATTGCAAAGGGAATATTAGAAAGCATTGGAAGATAGCCAGTGGAAATCTGTGGGAACATGCCTGCGAAGGAAGGCAGGGAAAATTGCAGGTGCCAACACTAGGTACTGGCATATTGTGGAAGCCAGCATTTTGGACTGCCATGTAAATAGTCAACCAGTACTGCCTAGCTTTCCCACATTTACCATTCTGATTTTTTTTTTTCTACATACATACATGCCAACATCATTCTAAAAATGCTTATTCTTGCTTTTTAGTTTAATGATATCTTGTTGTACACAAGTAGAGGCCTGACAGCATCAAATCAGTTTAAAGTCCATGGGCATCTTCCACTGTATGGTATGACAGTAAGTATTGCAAAAACTTAAGGGACTCATGCTCACATGGCCATCTGTGGTCACATCTCAACTGCTTGGTCAGTTTCTGCTGGGCTGAAAGCAGCAGCAAAGGGCTCTTCACTGATTCAGAGAAGTGGTGGTTACATTCTGCAGTCCCTGATGGGGGTGTGTTGGTTTCAGCACACGTTCATGCAGCATACTACACAAAGGTGATTATATAGCAAAAGCAGGAGGGAAAGGCATTTGGGGGGACAGCTTCCTTAAAATTCAAACTTCTTGTGAGATGGGTTCTTTATTTTTTTAAACCAGAAATTTAACCATGATTCTTAAAAGTAATTCATCACCAACTGTTTATAGACATATTGTGCAAGGCAAGTAAACAGTAGTGACATTTCCTAATGTTTTCAGCTCTGTATCTTAAAGCCAAAGTAAAGGGAAACTGGCAGCAATATATCATTTGCAGATCTTGTAGCAATTCTTCTGCAAAACAGCCAATTCAAGCCAATAGCACCTAGTCACCTCCTCTTACGCGATTTCAAAACTATTTTTACTAGTTTCAAAACACTTTTTCCCTCCATTGTGCTCACTTGAATTTCTCATGGGTTTGTATATGTTCTGTACTGTTTTCCTGAGAACTGAGTTAGGTAATCACTGCCACAGTAACTGAATTTCTCTAAATATATGCAAGGCTTTAAGTTTCAGCTAGCATTTCTAGGAATCTACTCAATCACTGCTGTCCATTTGGCATGGACTTGTTCCCAGCAGAACTGTGTTGTGCTGCAGTGTCCAGAGCACTCCCACGTTTTAACATACCCTTACATATGTTGAATCATCTTCCAATGAAAATGCCATTATTTTCCTTTGGTTCTTTTTGACACAAAGCAGACAAAGCCATGCTTTTGGTTTAAGAGTTTGTGTACTGCAGAACTGGTTTTTCCAGCTTGCAAGCCACCATTTTTTTTTCTCAATACCTAGCTCAAAATTGTTGGTTCTAAACATTTCTCTTAGTTTTCTTTTCCCCAATGGTAAGGGCTTGTTCAGTTCACTGTTCCACCTTAGGAAATATGTACTTTCTGCAACCTGACTGCATTTGGGCTTTTATCTCTCAGATAGAAGAAAGTGAAGAGGAATGGGGGGTTCCTCATTGTCTAACACTGCGAGGTCAACACCAGTCCATCGTTGTTGCTGCAAGGTAATTCAGTGGAGACAACATACACATGTAAACTCTATTTCTTTGCTGTTTCACAGGGGGGCAGATAGAAAAGCAGAGAGGTGTCATTTTGTTTGAATTTGCTTCTAAAACAATTTCAAAGGTACATTCTTTTGTGAAAACCACTTGTTAAAAAAAAAAAGTGAATGGGACAAAACATGTCAGAAAAAAGTCAGAAGCAAAACTAAGTTTTTATGGGAAAAAAACAAACTAGCATCTTGGGTCCAAATTTATTTATTTATTTAAATTAAAAGTAAGCTCAGAGTGTGATTATTTGTTAGTTTACTTTCAGCCTGTATGAATGTGAATAAAACGTGAATTTTCATTGTTAGTACCCGTGCTGAAATGGACAAATGGACTGAAGACATTCAGATGGCAATAGACCTGGCAGAGAAAAGCAGTGGCCCTGCCCCAGAGTTGCTGGCTAGCAGCCCACCTGACAATAGTAAGTAAATGCTAGAGAGTAGGTTTTGTTCAATTTTTTTCAGTATAATTGGTGATTGCTTCTAAGAAAAGTGGTAAAAAATGCTGGCCACAGGTCAAACTGCTACATTTGAAGTTGATTCATATATATATATATATTTAGGTATGTGCCATTTTTTAATGCTCTTGTTGATGTTAGCAGAAAGTTTCACTGAATAGAGAACTGACTTAAGTATAATGATTCCAGGAACTATTTAAGAAGATCTGGGCACTGCCTGTCCATGGAAGGTATTAAAAGCACCAGCAAAGCATGGTAGATAGTCTTTGATTCTAACACTTGCAGAAACTACTTAGCATCTGCAGAAAATTATTTCTAGAAGTGTGTTTTAAAATTAGTTCACAGTATTAGTGGACAGAATTGATTTGTTTAATTTTTCCAATTATATATGTTGTTGCATAGAGGAAGAAAGATGCTTTTTCCCTGCATTTCATAGAGTCTCCTGATGAAACTACTGTAGACCAGGAATCTGAGGACGACCTCAGTGCATCCCGCACCTCACTCGAACGTCAGTCACCACACCGTGGCAACACTACGGTGCACGTCTGCTGGCACAGAAATACCAGTGTTTCAATGATCGACTTTAGTATTGCTGTGGAGGTATCTGCCTCAGAACGATCTGAACTGCAGCTCCAGACTTGCTCTTGAATGACAATTTCCTTTTTGCTCCTCCTTATTAAGTGCACTCACTATTCCATTGTCTCCTGCTGGGGAAATTTCAGGCACATCTATGAAACTGACTCCCGTATCCTCAAATGATGGCATAAACCATCAGTCAAGAAACACGTATCCACTCCCTTAGTGTGCCTCTTCGTAAAATCAGTTAGAGCAGTAATTGTCATAGAATTGTCCCCCAAAAAATGCTTATGCCCTTTAAAATTCAAAGTGGGTCAAACTGCCTTAATGCTTTCAGTTACAGAGGCATTAAGTCATTGCTCGAGCTGAAAGGATATTGTCTTTAGCTGCTGCAGCCGGAGTTTTAATTACATGTATTACTAACGTACTTTCTTTACCTAGCCATCTTTTCTGGAACCTTGTCTCATTGCTCAGTCTCATCTGCTTTTTCTTTATTTGCGCTTTCCACCTCAAAATAAAAATCCTTTTTCCCCCTTCAACACAGCTAAGCCAATTTGACATCCGTTTGTTAATTCTGACTCAACAGACGAGATGCAGACGTTGACTTTCCGAAGATTAAAATGAAAGACTGCTAGTTCAGTGTAGGTTTTAGGATGAGGTGGTAAGGCTGCTGAGGTGCTCTTCCTTCATCCAAGAGAGGCTCCAGGGAGATCTGAATACTCTATCGCAGTCCTCATCAAATGGACATTTACGCTTAAAGAAAATGGTAAAAGGAACCTTAAAGCTCAGTTGGTATCTACCCAGGAGGCAGCTCTCAGTCATCAGGTCACCATTGCTCTAGAGAAGATGCAGTGACACACACACAACTTAGAGGTGCAAGGACAGGTGATACTCCTAGCTTGTGTAAAAGCCCATGTTTTTAAATGGAAGGTGAGCTGCTGAAATGTAGTAAAAAAAATTATTCTGTACTGGAAAGCAATAACTGTAGAGCCTTATTTTAATCCCATGCAGGTGGATTTTCTGCTCTTTATACTCCTATGTCCTGCAAGGGGAGAATAGTTCAGCACAGAACAAGGTCTTGTATTTTACCCTAAAGAAGAGACCTTATCATAAATAAATATAAAATCAAAACCAGTGACTAATTCTAACAATTAAAACAGGCAAATCTTTTGGTCTGAGATCTGTGCTTATTGCTCCTTCGTTTTGTTCCTCCCTGTGCCTCAAATGAATACAAAAAAAGCAGCAAAGACCAAGCACATCCTGGAGACATAGGTTGTTCTATGTAAACATCTTCAGCTCCACCGCCCTTCCATACATGGCAGGTTACGCTCATGCGCACATCATTCTGTTGGTGTCTCTCACTTCAGCATTATCGTTTATTTTCTTTGTGTCTCTCCCTCCTTTCTGTCTCTCTTGTGGTAGAAGATCCTCTCTCTGTCAGTGACTGTTCTTCCCTACCTGCTGGACTGATCAGTGATCAGCGGCCTGTTTCCATTTCATATGTCTGCTGGTACCGAATGCAAAGCCTGTCCTTTTATGATATCCTCCAGAGTAATGAGGTAACAGAAAATCAAGGAGTACACCTGTAATTTAGGGCAAGGAGGCAGCAGTCCAGATCAGAGAATGGGTTAAAGCAAAGGCTTTAATGTCGATCCAAGACTGGTGGAAACACAACATTTTCAAGACTATTTCATTTGTAGTAGATACATAAGGATCACTAGGCTTTGACTATTAAGCTTTTGAGGTTGATTAGCTGCTGCATTATATAAGGAGAATGATGTAAATAGCTATTTTAAGCTAGGTGGGAGCCTTTACGAGGAAGGGGAAGCAATTTAATTCACTGAGCTCCCCTTCATTTGCAGGGCACAATGATAGCAAACCTTACATCTTCACTGTGTGAAGAGCAGTTTCTTCTGCCAGCCATTAAATACTTGTACTTGGTTGTGGTTTCCTCCTCCTTTTTGTTAAAATATCCAAAATCCAACTAAGAATAAGGCTAACAAGTCTTTGCTTTTGAATTCTTTAAAACGTTACCATGTGAACTCACTGGGTACTGAGAGCTCAAACTCTATCTCCTATTCTAAAGTATGTCATAACTTTCCTTTACATCACAAAATCATGTCAGACTTTCTGTTTTCATTATTCTATTTAAGCATCATTTGAAAAAGAACAAAGATAGACCAGGATAACAAGACATGTTTAGTAATGTAGTCATGAAAGCCACCTCAATTTAAGAAAATAAAAAAAAGCTTGAAGGTTTTGAAAGTACCCAGCTACAAACAAAAAAATACTACTTAGTAGTAGAAATATGGCAAAAGAAAAATACATTCATTTAACCAAAACATTTTCATATACAAGGTCACATTCAATCAGATAAAGCAGATAACTTTTCTTACAATAATTGAACTGCAGTTACCTTTCACTGTTTTATTTGGCTACTTTCTGATCTGTTTCAGAACCAGCTGTCTGGAAATCTCCTAAGAAAATTCAAGAACAGCAACGGATGGCAGAAGCTTTGGGTGGTGTTCACCAACTTCTGCATGTTCTTCTATAAATCGCACCAGGTAACAGACTGCACAAGGGTGTCTGGCTGAAGACACTTCGGCTTTTCAAAGTAGTAGCTGAGAGAAAAGCAGACACCAGTCATGGGTACTTGTAGGCAAGAGAAGCAGGTGCAGTGGTCACAGCCACACAGCCTTTACTGCCACTGGGACATGGAGCAGAACCTGTTCTCAATCTGCTCACTTGTCATTCAAAGGACATGTGCTTGTTTCCTTAAACTTTCAACAGTCACAGTACTGATCATACCTTAAAGCACAACTGATATTGCTACTGCCTAGAATCTATGATGCAAGAGTTTTCTCTTAATTTATATTCTGGTATTTTACTTGTGTGCTTCTTTATGTAAGGGCATTTGATCTCACAGCAATTTCCATCATTTCTTTTCAGGACAATCATCCTTTAGCCAGCCTTCCTTTATTGGGATATTCACTTACCATTCCTTCTGAATCTGAAAACATTCACAAAGATTATGTGTTCAAGCTACATTTCAAATCCCATGTCTACTACTTCAGGGCTGAAAGTGAATACACTTTTGAAAGGTAAGTTGGTCTTCTGTGAGAGGGAACTTGTAAAATTGCAGGATTTTTTTTTCCAAACAAGGGTAGTAGATGCAAAGTTTAGTAAATTAATTCAGTGATATAGTCAAGTAGTTCAGCACAACTAGAGGAAGAACCCTTTAAGCTTTAAGAAGACATTTTAAACCTGATGATGCTATAACCAAGTGGCTGGCTTTGATAACATGGTAGCTGTAATAATAATCACTACAAAAATTGTGTTATTATGCAGAAATTCTCCAGTCAGAATTGATCGGGTTGGCTGTAGAGAGCTCTATGTCTCAGAGTTCAGGAAGCATGTAAACAGATCACAGGACTTTTCAGTAGCTCTTCAGAATAACTTCACTCCCTCTACTGCACTGGATGGAAAATCCACACCAGAAGCAGCTGTTCTTACTATGTATTTATGCCACTTCAGCATGTCATTTTTACACCTCCCACTGAATTTCAGATACATGGAAAGCCAGGAAACAGGCATTACTCCTCCTAAACTGTAGCTTCAAGTTTTTCATACTGGAAAATTATTTAACTCTCTGACATGTTAGTGCTTCATATAAAAAAAAAATCTTAATGTCTGCTCTTACTGAAGAAAGTTATTGTTTTAGCAATATCAGTCTAAAACTATAAATAAAGCAAACTCTAGGAAAGAGGTGATTAAATAAATGAGTAGAATAGGGGGGAAAAAGGAAAAAAACCCACAACATCCCTTTCTCAGTTCTACGAAAAAAAGAAACTGCAGCTAGATTAAATCTTTTCACTCTGGAATTAAGAGTGGTTGGTCCCAACTGCTGAACACTTTGAGCATCCAGAAAAAAAGAGATTTGGTTTCTGCAGAACAAGTAAAACCACTCCTAAGTTCATGAATTTTGGGTCCTGTCCCCCTGTTTATCCTCTCTGAACCCTCCTTTCCTTTATGCCTATGGCAGTCATGCGGAGCTGGAGCCTCTTGCCTTCGGCTAGCCTTTTAGGAGTAAAGCAGCAAGATGCTCTTATAGGCACTGAAAATAAACTGTGTACAATTAATAGCACAGACTGGATCTTTCAAGAAATCGTGCTCAGGAATTGACCATTCTTTGGTTTGTGTCTCTCCTCCTGCCTCCTCACAGATGGATGGAAGTGATCCGAAGTGCCACCAGCTCTGCCTCTCGCACTCGAGCTCTGAGTCATAAAGAGCCTCACGCCTATTGATGGCTGAACAAGCCACCATGTTGATTGTCCAGCAGCTGCTGATTTTCTAGAGGACATTTGAAACTTTTCTCCTTTCAAGTAACTTAGGATTTGGTAAAAGAAAAGGAAAAGAAAAAAAGTATGGTTTTGCAGAAACTTTCACAATTCCTCCGCAAAACTGTTTCAGTTCTCCGTATGTTCCAACTAGCTTACCAACATCCCAGTGGCTGCCCTTTGTTCCATGTCTTGTATTTTGTCATTCTGTGCTGTTTTTAGCTTGTGCCAGTATTAAAATGTTGTCCTTATTAGAGTGCCAAATGCCAAAAGACATTTTTTGCCTCAAAGATTGCACCTAAAAAAAAAAAAGACAACTTCCCAATCTGAAAACTTTCTCCTCTGAGGCAAACACTATTTCTTCTTTTGTCATAAAAATGTATTATTTTTTTTTTACCATGTTATTCTGTAGACTGCTGGATTTTTAAATGTAGATGGACTTTCACAGTATAGAATATAATTATATATACAGCAAGCAGTCTAACAGCAGTGAGATAACTCTCCATTTTTTTTTTCCTGTCTTTCTACATTTAATCAGCAAGGAATTACTAATTTTCTGTCTTTAACAAGGCAACAGTTTACAGCTCACTCCCATTTCCCTTTGGGGTTACAAATCCATGTGATATAAAGAAAGTATAGGATTATTATCTAACCATTTTCTTGGTGCAAGTTGACCAAACTGTTCATCTGTTGGCTTTCAAAAGCAAATACTACTTGCAAGATGAAAAATCTTAAAAATAATCCAGTGCAATATTATTTGGGCTGTTAATGTACTGTGAATGGTATGTACAAGAAGAAATTAAAGGCTGTGGTGACATTCTGCTGTAACAGACTTGAAAGAAAACCTGTATGCTATGAGAACCACAGCTATTTGTGATTAATTTGTTGAGTGTTTGGGTAATGGAACTGCTCTACGGTGGGGGTACTGCTGAAGCCCCAAGTTTTCATCCTGCTTCCTACACATCCTAGTGTGACTTTTGGTTTGTTGGAATTTCAACAGGAGGGAGCTCTCCTCTGCTGGTGCTCAGTATAGAGAGATGATACAGCAGCCAAAACACCCATTTCATGTCTATGGCTTTAACATTAGCTAGCGCTGTACTTGCGATAAAGCTGTTGGCCCACTCAGGTTGGCAGAACAAATCTACTGTGCTTAAATGCTTTTCCTTAGGTTTTAAGAAATACTTCATCATATGGCTGACATAAAACTTCTGTGCTGGAAGCACATCTATCACCAGTATGAGCCTTTGAGGAAATACAGCACTAGGTCGAGGGGGGCTGAATATAGATATGGGAAATGAAGCTGGGACAATTCTACCCCTACTTTTTCTTTGTCTAGCTATTCACTTTGTTAATGGCTTATCTATGTGTGATGTATAAAATGGCTTACAGCTTTGCTCACAACAAAAGGGAATAAAATACCTCACAATACTATCATATATATTCCTGTTTCAAGAATAAAGCCTTCTTTCTACCCACCCACATCAATCAAAGGTACATGCTCTCCATCCAAGAAGAGGACAGGCTCCTAACCTCTAATGACAAGCAGCAGTCCCCATGGCCAAATCTGAGCCACCCTGACAAAGGGAAACAAGTATTTCAGCATACTTCCTTCAGCTGCGTGGAAACTTCAAACCCTTGGGCAGGTAACTTGTGATAGTTGCTCTTTTCCTAGCTATTATTTTCCCTTGAATATCTCTCTAGCTATAATAATCACATCTACCCTCCAGCATCACCTCTAGCTGTTTATGATGTGATGAAGGGCAAACTTAGAAAGCAGGTAGAAAAATCCACATACCTTTTTCTCAGTTGCAGGTCCCACTGGCTTGTACATTCCAAACCTGTGTCCCTGCTCTGTAGGGCCAAAGCAAATGAATTCAGCAACCTCAGTAAACAAATAATAGGAGGGGAAATAACATGGCATAGATTAACACCTCAGCAGCAGCTTACAGACCTGGAAAAACAAAGCTGAAGCACATGATGTTGGTGTGAAGTACAGCAAAGGGCTACAGACCTTAGCCCTCAAAAAAAACAAAACCAAAAACCTACTGTGCTGTAAAAAATATCTGCAAAGCCTTACAAGCTAGGTCCCTACATCTGTCCTTTACAATTGTTATCTATAATGGTGAAAATATATTTTGTAATGGAAATGTTGAGGGCCATTCCCTTATTTCAGCTAAAACTGAATTTTATGTTAGAGCACTGGGGCTTGTTGGATACAATCATCATTACTGCTGTCTTCTGTAGTAGTTTATTCTGAGCTCTCCAAAGAGAGGCTTTTATTTACATTCCTGAAATCAGACTAGCACCTTTCCTAGGTATGTTTCATTTTCATACACAGTAGGTTTGGAATATAATTTTTCTGTGACAACTAAGGCAAAGATCTAGTAATCATGACAGCAGAGACTTGACCTGGGCTGTGGCTGCAGCATTAGATTATCCACCTCATGGATCATTTTTACCTTTTTGTATTACCTTTTTTCTACAGAAAAGATGTTTAAGATTTTTTTTCCTTCTTTACCAGTGTGATTTCTCTTTTTTTGGTAGTTGTTGTTAATATGGTACCAGTTGAACTTCTGTCACTTGTCAGCATTTTTCTATTCCTCAGGTTAACCCAAAACTGAGACAATGGTAAGAGAACAGAGGCAACTGTCTTGACAGTTGTATCTTAGTCAGTTTGCAGTCTGCGTGTGTGAATAAAAGTCATAGTTTACTAGAAAGCTCTAATATATAACCATTTATTTTTAACCCTGATTCAGAGGATACTGCTGTCCAACTAATCAAGTGGAGTGTGGAGACAGTCAGGGTCACTGTGTGCCAGGTGAGTAGCCATGACCGTTCTACACCATTCTCTTGCTTGAGCAGTGGGGAAACCTCAAAACTAGTCACTCCAAGAGATTTACTCTTCTTATTCACCATGAATAATCACTTGTGGGCTTCAAACAGTTAACAAATAAAAGCAAAACAGGAATTCTGTTGCCACCCAAGTTCCACCACACACAAGGGGATCAAAGCACAGACTTCTGTGGATTTTTTTTCCACAAGACTGCATCTCCATCATTTCCCTGCTAACAGCTTTCATTAAGATACAAGTATTTATTAATATACCTCAGGCCTCTCTATTTTCACAAAACTTTATGAAAGCTTTGAGGTCTCATAAGGGTTTAATTAAATTCAGCCAAAGAAACTAACAGACTGAAAGACAAGTTAGCAAGTAGGCTAACACGCTATGATTGCAGAAAAGTCTGACTAGAGAAAAAAGGCAAACTCCTTTAGGAGAAAAAAAACAGGTGCAATATCACAGCATTTTATCAGCCAAGAACAAAACAGATAAGCAAGTAGGAGCTGAAAAGCCTGATTTTGACCATTTCCCCTTTTTATATACAGGACCAATTATGTGGTCTTCTCCCTCAAAACAAAGAATTAAGTATGTACAGACACACCAACTCCAGCTGCTAGAGCACACAAATACCCCTCTTCTCCCCTCAGGGGCACAGAAGTGTTGGTAGAGGAAAACACCTGGCACTGTGGCACACTTTTTTTCAACAGGAGAAAATAGTAATGAAATACAGTTACAGGAGTGCAGCTGTCACAGTTTGTCACTCAGTTATACAGGTGATTAAGGATGCAATGTTTGGGGTTAAGTTAATGCAACCTGATGTGAACACTTCAGTTTCACTGGGCTGGTAAAACTAGGACTACAAAGCAAGTTTTACTTTGTTGCCATCTGTAAACTGATACATTGTCTTCCTGTAAGACAAACTGCAACACAGAACTGCACGTTTAACCCAAACAATACCCTATCAATCAACTGTATGTGTAGATAAAAAACCCCTTCATTGAGAACTCAACTTCCCCCAGATGGTTAGGCCATCTGGGGGAAATAAGCTTACAAAATTCCCTAACAGGAAAAAAAAATAATCTCAACGTTCTTGCTCAGAAAGAGTTGAGTTTAAAAACAGGAGTTCTCTCTTCAACAAAGTGAGATGAACTAAATTCATAAACTTTCTGTTTACCTTTACTGACACACAGGCAATAACCAAGCTAGACACCCCCAAAAGCATCCCCTCCTGGGAGAAAAGCCCCAAATCTCATCTTACTGACCACTCAAATGGCAAAATTTCATTAAACTTCCCTCTTTATTTCTATGTCATGTAGTTTACAAGGAGTTTTATTATGTTTATTCAGAGTGACAAAAGTAAAATTTAAATACAGTTATAAACAGGCAGCAATATTACAGAAAACAAGATACACACTTTTAACTGTCCTCTGTAATCATGCTTTCAAAGAAGGCAGAAAACCATCATACTACGGTTTGTCTCCTGCATGTGCTCAGTGCAATTACTAGCACATCTGCAAAATACAGTTTGAGTAAGCTGGCAGATTTGTGCTGCTCCCCATCAACTTACAAAAATAATTGGTAATTGCACTGATCCTTGCACTATACCTGTGCTTATTAGCACTTCTGACAGCCTTCCAGTGGTGACATTTTTGAAGGCAAAACTCTTTCCTTAAAAGTAAGGCTAATGTAAAACCATCACAAACTGGTACCACGTGGTTAAAAAATAATATGGAATGGGGCAAAGTAGGAAGAGCTAAATGAGACATTTCCCAAGTACAGTAAAAGGACAAGCAGGTGAAGGAGTTACAGTGGATAATGTAGGACATTAACCCACACCACACCAGCTACTTTGCAGTTTAGTGCCAATGCACACTTACCTCCCTGCTTTGCCCACGCCTCCTGGACAGTGATAGCAAAACACCACTGTTACATCACTCTGCAATAATTGGTTCATCTGTCCATACCCACACACACATAAACAAAATAATGTTTGGAGCTGCAAAGGAACCACAGCACTTCAGAAAAAGAGCTGCTTCATTATTATACCTGAAGTGTTCAGTACTACAGCCATCATCCTTCAGTAAACTAGGGATCAATTACAAAGTGCAACTGCAAGGGAAATTAAGTTAAAAAAATAGATTATACCTCTGATGATACTTACAAAAAGCAAGCCTTCAGTTCAAATGACTATTTTTTTTTAAACAGTGAGTTTATTTGCTGCCTTTATCTTGAAATCCCTGAAGAATAAGTAGTTCCACTAGATTAAATGTCTGCATAAATAGGGATAGCTTGTCGCTTACTGTATTCAAGACTGAGTGAAGTAGTACTACCCTGCACAGAAAAATTATCAGTGCAATGTTATAACACAGATACTTTTAGCAGGAAACAACCTTTCAAAAATACCAGTAACACCTCTTTTTCTTTCAGAAACTGAGGTCATAATTCTTTCACATGAAGCTCCTCTTCTGTTACCAATATAGATCTGATTCTTAAAGCATCAATACTTTTCAACAGCAAATTATTCTACTTTTACATTCAAGATACAGCACGCTTTTTTTTTTTAATGAATACCAGTTTAAGATAGTCTCTATTTAAATAATCTATATATTACATATAAAAATACACATCTCTGCCATAAATGAGGTCTTTTTCAACATGTCATATAGCCTTTTGGCCAATTGCCCTTGCTGTAAGTCTGACTTGTCTTAGGCTCCTAAACCAAGGGCCACATTCACCAAACAAATTCTGCTACAGTGTACTTAAGGGAAGTATTTCCTCAACATACATACAGTCCTGGAACACAACTAAAAATGCAACTCAAAAAAAGTATGTATAACTTTTTAAATGATTGTTCAAAAATAGCGTACTTTAGAATTTCATTTAGTTTTCTGATTGAGAAGTTCTTGAGATTCCAGCCAGCACTGCAAATTCATCTTCCCCACTAAATCTCCAAGCTCTGTGCATCCCCAACTAAGTTCACTTGAATTTCAAGTCCTTGCATTAACAAATGACTGGGGAAAAGCTTCTATTCTATTTCAAATGCAAGCACATCTGTTTATGTCCATATGCTGTAACAGGCACAAATTTCTTGAATGGCTGAATGTTCTGATATTGAGATGTCAAGGGGTAGATTTCCCATTGTGCTGTGTTCAGATGCACATCTCAACAGCAAAGCTAAATTTCTTTCCTCAAGGGTAAGCCTATCCTTAATGTTTAAGAGCACACAAAACACATTTAAAGAGATTAGTCAAAGAGGAGTTGTTATAAAACATTGCTCAAGCTTTTAAACAATTAACTTGAACAATTACTCAAACAATTAACCTTAAATTCCCTTAGCCATAAAGGAAAAGCACTACCTCATTATGCTAGCAAACATACTGTGTCTACAAATACAGCTACAAGAATGAGTGCCACAGCCATTTCTTTCGGCTGTTGGTTCCACCTGTTCAGAAGTTTCATAGCTCCATTAGCAGGACAGTGTCCTCCAAGTAATAATTAAGGCTGTTAATGTGTATAGAATAAGGGCTACTGTGGTGATAGCAAGTCTTGGCAAGAAGACCTCACCAGCTTCCAGAATAGTTAAAGTACCTGGGTCTTTCTGTACCAAGGCAGGTAGGTATGCCTGTACTTTCAAATTTTAACCCTTTCTGAGCTAAACCTCATTATCTGTTTTATTTTAAGAAACTGAACAGATAACTTACCTTAGTCATACAAAACATAAAGTCATCATTAAAAACAAGGCAAAAATGCTGTTAGATAGCAGAATAAGAAGCACCTGAATATAGCCTTGGTGAAACAAACCAAGGTAAACCTCAAAGTAATACTGGGGAAAAAAAGTAGTCACCTAATCAACTGTGTGGTTAACTAATGTTACTCTGTCCAAGAACTATAATGTCTTAAGACGGATAGCAAGGAGCACTCACAGGTGCAGGGAAAATTTCAGACTTCTCAAGAAGTCACGTTTTTCTGACGAGTTAAGTGACCTAGCATACACCACTCAGGCTTGGATTTGCAGTCTCTCTGTCTCACATCTATCACTTTTGGTAAAGAGATGCACAGATTTAGGCAGGAGAACCAAATATTGAATCTATGGATAATTTTTCTCTTATGCTGCAAGACAGTCATTTTAATGATAAGAACAGGCATGATGAAGAAATACTTGCCACTGTCTCTGAGCCAACACCTTAAGGAGATATTTCAGAATAAATTAAAAGATTTATTTGTGTGAGCATTCAAACACATTCATGTGAAAAAAAAGATTGTATCTGAACTCCACTACGAGCTTCACAAATATCTATTACTAAAATAGAACAATACATAGGGTTCAGAATTTGCAGTGGCACTATTTAAAACTGAAAATGTGGAAGAGCTTTTAGGAAAAACAGTAATTGACTTTTAAAGCTTTGACAGACAAGGTGTATTGTAGGAGTCTTAGATGGACAGGGAAGGACACCAAGGACGTCAGACTTGCTACATCAGATGTATTGGAACTGGTTGGTAAGAAGCCGTGGTGAAGTACGCAAGATATGCAAGCTCGTGGCCATGAAGCAAAGAACACTGAGGACTAATCAACAATATAAACTAAGAAATTCCCCTGCAGTGGAAAAATACTGGCTAAGGGGGAACATAGAGTAGTTTGGAAATTTGTTATCTTGTAGCCTGCTTAGCTTTTAGCCAATTAATGTAAAAGGCATCAAAAAATGTAACAATGAGAGCAAGCCATGTGCAGCTAAAATAGTATATATTCTCATGCTTGTAATCAATAAATTTGACATCTTGCTTGCATCAAGCTGCGTCCCGTCTCTCAATCGCAGCAAATTGGTGACCCCGACATTCGAGGAAATAACCCCTAAACTTAGCGGCAGGCTGTGAGTCCCACGAACTTTATGGAATTGACTGCTGAGAGGAAACAGCGATAGACCGGTCTACAATCCCTCCAGGAGAAGAGAGGTGAGCCGTGGGAAACTTGGGGAATCAAATATCACCCACAGTAAGAGACATATATCAAACTATGAAAACACTTTTAAAAAAGGAAGGAAAAGACTTTACATCTCATGATCTTAAAATGACCCTTAAATGGGCTGAAGATACTTTCCCTGACATTAACGAGGTCAATATCTTCTCATTAAATATTTGGGACATGGCAGGGGTGAAACTGTGGGATGCGGCTACGAAAGAAAAACGTGAAGTACAGCAATTACTCCCTATGTGGAGAACAATATTTGAGACACTTAAAAACAAAGATAAGCTGGAGGGAGATGGGTCTCAAAGGAAAACCCCTACGGCTCCTGCGTTACTATCTGAACTTACAGCAGTGGGCTCGATTCGTCATCCGGAAGACGATGACCCCCCCCTTTGATCCAGGACCAATAAATCCAGAAAAACAAGATTTATACCCCCCCCCCGACCCTCCTGACAAACAGACTAGCTTAAGCAGAAAAAAAAAGAAAGCATGGGATATTCCAGGAACTGAAATGCAGTGGTCACATCCTAACTGCATGACTTTGATGAAACAGACTTGCACTAAAATACCAGGCTTTTCCTCAGACGTCACGTTCCTGCTAACTGCTTGGTGAGAAGGTGCTAAACAATTCCATGAGGCTGATTCTAACAAGATCCAATGGCAAGAGAACATTTAAGATTGTGGCAGACCTGTGGCAAGCCCAGAGCAACACCAAAGGGACAGTGCACAGCAGCCACAGCAAAGCTGAGTTTACACCATCAATCACGACACCAGTTTCCTCAGCACGTCTGTTACCATCACAACAAGTGCTGTGTCAGGTGCCTTGTTGTCGGCTGTATGGAAAGGGAATTTTGCAAGTCAAAGGACCCTCTAGATCCAGGTCCTGTTAACCGGGAAGAAGGAAAGCACTGGGGAGGAGTAGTAAGATTGGTGAGGGAAGTGTAGAAAGCTGCGTCTAAAAGGTATTCAAGATGGGATTTTTTTAGGAGAAAACTTTATTTTATTACAGGATGGTGTAGCATTTGAGGGACAACTCAGCCTACAGCATTCCCTCCCTCAAACCTCAATGGAACCTCACATCTGCTTGCAGAGGGCCCACTGTGGGTACATTGGCTGTTCCAGGAAAAAAAAAGAAAAAAAAGGTTTGGGAACTGTATTCTGGGGGAGTGGAAGCTGTGTTCTGACTTGTATCTCTGAAAAGAAACTGAAGACAGTTAAAGCTTTAACTGACCCTAGAAAAAGGCTTTTTTTCCCTGGTGTGTGTGTGTTAAAGTGAATAACCAGCTGGATTTTAAAGCATACTAACTAAACTCTAACACTAACAAATATGTAAGAACTAAGCTCTTGTCTGAGAAACTCACAGTTTCAGTGGCAAGGATGGATGCGGGGGAGGTACTGGGTGTAATCCTCGTCGCTCTGCTTGTCTCAACTTCACCCCCCTCTCCTCCTGCTCGTCCTGCACACTGGCTACAGTGTTTTACCATCATGAACCTCACTCAAGCACAGAGCCCCTGAGCTCTGACCTGCAACAAAGGGAAGAACGGGCTTGGACTTTAGCTGTTAGCCGGACCACAATAAATTGTGACTGTTGAGTCTGTTTGCTTTCCATAGAAGTGCACAAACCCTTGAGTGGGACTGTCCTGCCTTGCTTTTAGAATGATCGTCAACTCTGTTTCTACCATCTGGGAAAATTTTAAGTGACAAGATCTCTCAATTGTTTTGGACTTGTTATATTTCTAGGAATTAGTCTATGCTCACTTGTATTAATTATAATCTTTACTTGTATTGTGTCTTGTATAATGTATAACCTGACAGTCTATCATAACGAGGAATTCCATCACATAGCAAAGGAGATCATGGGAGAAAATACCAGCAAAGTAAGATCAACAGAGAGACACATCGGTTAAGGGTTAGAGTGACCTGCAAATACTTAATTATAACCTTTAGAGATAGGGATAAAGAAATATAGCTTTCGTGTAATTGCTTGCTTATTAGTAAGTGCTTTGCTTTGCTTGCTTTAGTAGCAGTAATTCAAGAAGCTATGAAGAATACACACATAAATATCACTCTGCTTTTGCAAAATTATAAAATAAATTAAAAAAGGGGAATTGTTGTGGCATGCTATTGTGGGCTGTGGCATCCAAGTCCTAGCAGAGGGAAGCTGGACAAGGCCAAAGTCAGTTTCTCACAAGAAAGCAGTTAGATAGCCTGAGAGAGAAAGTGGGAGTCACCTAGCATGAGCCTTTGCAGCTGCACACAGAGACCTCAGGGCCACACATAGCCTTAACATCTTATCCTTCCCACACTACACAGTGCCAGTCTTATCACATTCACATTTCTTTGAAGTACACTGTTTTATCCTCATTTAGGATAGTTGTTTTTACCTAGTAAGTGTTGCTTCTTAATTGGTCATTATTCTTTCTGTAAAGGTATAAAAGATGCTTGCTAACAATAGAGCGTAGCCCACCATACCATCTCTCATAAAAGGGGGTCCCTGCAGTTTGGGCCGCTTATCAATTTTAACCCCTGATATTTCTATGATCCTTTCTCATAATCATCTTAGGAAACCTAAACGCGCTGTGCATGCTTATGATTCTGAATGCGATGATAATGTTCAAATCTGGAATCGAGGAGAACGGTGGGCTGCTTCTTTTTTCCTACCAGGACCTGCAGCTGCAAAAGCCTTGGCTACTTTAGATAAGCTTGCTTATTGGCTTGCTAGACAAACTAACGCTACGAGTGCTGCCCTTTCTGATTTTTTTTAGATGTTAATAGTGTGCGACACGCCACATTGCAAAACAGAGCAGCTATTTTTTATTATTGGCCCATGACATGGCTGTGACGACTTTGATGGCATGTGCTGCATGAATCTTTCTGATCATTCTGAATCTCTCCATGCTAGCATTCAGTAGTTGAAAACTGGTGTTCGCAGGCTGCAGCAAGAGGATAACTGAGATTGGTTGAATAAGTTGTTTGGAGATTGGGGACTATCTGGCTGGGTGAGAAGTTTGCTCAAAGCTGGTGTTTATGCCCTTATTGTCATTCTTTGCTTGCTTTTGTTTGTACCATGTCTTGTGCAATGCTTGCAGAAGTTTATTGACAGATCGATGCAATATATTATTTTGTATAAAAGAGAGGGGGAAATGTAGGAGTCTTAGATGGACAGGGAAGGACATCAAGGACGTCAGACTTTCTAGTATCAGATGTATTGGAACTGGTTGGTAAGAAGCCGTGGTGAAGTACGCAAGATATGCAAGCTCGTGGCCATGAAGCAAAGAACACTGAGGACTAATCAACAATATAAACTAAGAAATTCCCCTGCAGTGGAAAAATACTGGCTAAGGGGGAACATAGAGTAGTTTGGAAATTTGTTATCTTGTAGCCTGCTTAGCTTTTAGCCAATTAATGTAAAAGGCATCAAAAAATGTACCAATGAGAGCAAGCCATGTGCAGCTAAAATAGTATATATTCTCATGCTTGTAATCAATAAATTTGACATCTTGCTTGCATCAAGCTGCGTCCCGTCTCAATCGCATCAGTGTATTAAATTTAAACCAACCAGAAGTAGTACCGTAATTAGAAAGTCACACTCAGAATTAAAAAGTCACATTCAAAATATAGATAGAAGGGAAGAAATACTGGAGAAAGAGAATAAAGTGTGTCTTTGCTGAGGTATGAATAGAAGGTTCCATAGTACAGGATTAACTCGTTCAATGGCAAATCCTTCACATATAAAAATCAAACCAAGATTCATCTATCACGTAATTCAAAATTTACATGTAATAAAGGCAAGGCAATACTCAGTTATGGCCTGTCAAATATTTACCCACTAACATTATCTACAAAAGCACTTTACCATTTTGTACACAGTGATTCCTTACGCATGTTGAAAGGCTTTCAGTTAAAAAAAGACATTATATACATATCTGTACACAATTCCAAGAAGCATACTCTATCTCCCAGTGGAATTCTTAAAGCAAGATACCTGAGGTTTCTCAATATCTTCAGTTTCTCTTATCACAAACCTAAATATACATTTCAGATTTTACAAAAAGACACCTCCCTGGAATATGTGCATTATCATTAAAAAAAAAAAAAAAGTAGCTTTAAGGAGCTGAAAAAGACTGCCTCCATCCAAGAGACTACATTTAGGAATGTCCTTTCACTAAGGACATCCCCATGATTGAGAGGCAGAACAACAATAGGGTGCACGCCTTCAGTGCTGACACCTTGGGATCTCTGCTGTCTGTCTTAGAAAAGTCAGGAGTGGTACATCAGTACGAAGAAGTACTTCCTCCAGCTAGTGAATATCTGAAAAGGAAAAGAAATAGTTATCGTGACTTTCAGAAAGGTGTTCCGTAACAAGCAACAGTTAAGTTATTCTGTTTCATGCTGCTGCAGTTCCAGCCTTTTTCCTTGCAGAATTTTACCCACCACTGCTATCACACTTTAAAGAAACAAGCCATAGAGCTGAACAATATATAAAATACATCCTATGCAAATAGCATTGCTTTTCGAATGAATAGCAACAACTTGGATTCAAGTGAATTACTGAGAAGCATATGATGATGAAAGATCTGTATACTGAGGGCAACATCTAGCGATTCCAACTTTTCCTACTTATAAAGTTTACATCATAATCTCCCCAAAATATTGCTAAGGCAGGAAACCTGAACTTCTTGGTCTAAGCAGATTCTTAAATCATCCGAAAAAAAGAAAAGCACATATTTTACTCATGGTAAGGTTTCAACAGACTTGATAAAACATCAGAGAACAAAAGACTCTCTCTCCACATGGTCATTTTCACCTTCAATTGCAGCATCAAAAGCCTTTGAGAATCCCAGTTCCAGGAAGACCCCGTATTAGGTCAATAGAAACTTGACACAAATATTGACTGGGGTCAGTTTTGGAATGCCTAATGGAAACAAACTGAGATGGAAACTCCTGGACCTCCTTCAAGACTGCCAGGATGAACTGAAAGGCGAATTAAAACAGCTTGGCATCAAGGAGTGACTTTTTAGTACTAGAGATGCTGACTGGGCTTCATGCTTAACAGCCCAGAAAGCAAGAAACACTACTGCTTGCAGATTTTTACTGAATGACAAAGTGCCAGCCTGGCAGTCCTCTGCCTTTACTTCAGAGGTGTGAATAAACTTTAACAAGCTATGGTTGGAGGCAGTATGGCAGTATAAGAGAGACGCCTGATCAGGGTGATCTTTTTCAAGGTAGCAGTCCATGACTAATCATTGTCATTAGTTTTTTCTAGTACCAAGCAATCCAACCTGGATAGTGTAGATTCAAAATAGCTGTGGACTGCTTGATTCAAGGGTACATTTAAAGCCTCTTCAAGCAGTACTTCTAACATTACCCTGAGCTTTTTTGTAGCATTTAAAGGAACAGCAAATTGAGCATTGTTAAGAATATATTCCTAAGGAGTAGGAAAATCCCTTACAAAATTTGGCCTTTTGAAGTAATACACAATGCTGGTTCTGGAGGTACATAATTTCTACTTATAATAGAGAGAAGTGTAAGTCTTTCAATCTAACATCAGTCAAATCTTTGCAGAACCAAATCTGCAATTTTCTGTGACTCAGTGAAACAGCTTTGTTACCTCTGAAGCCTCTGCACAATGTGTGACACCATGTTATCTGCAATGCCTGGAGAAGCCTCTTCAGCTAAATAAATAGCCTTTCTCAGTTCTTCTATGGAATCTGTGTTACCACCACGCATTTCACTCTTCTCTTTCAACTGAACAAAAAACAGGAAGAGATATGAGTAAGATATTCATAAATATTTCTATAAACAATATATTGCAGAAGCTTGTTAGGAAGTAACCACCAGTGTTTACAATGTCAGGATATGACTTGCATTATACACTCACACCCTGAAGACACTTTTCATCCTGAAGTTAGTCTTTGCAGTAGTTATCAGGATGTCATTCATCTTCAGTCATGCCAATATCCTTTTCAGTGCACTCACATTCAAAAATTATGACAAAGAATCCCAAGAAAAATGCACTGTTTACCTGTAGCTGTTTGGTTTCAAGATGTACTACTTACACATACTCACTTTAGTATACAGACTCACTTTTTAGGATACACGCTTGTACATGTATAGCTTATGACATACACAGTGTAAGTGCACTTGTGCAAGCACTGTTAGAAACTGTTTTCACTCAGTCAATGCTATCAGCAGAGTACCCTGAGCACTCTCACACTTCCCCCTTGAAACAAAGGATCCCATGATTACGCAGGAACTGAGGGCTGAAAGTGAAAGTCTCAGTGCTTCGCTTATGTAGGAGCTGCTATAAGAGGCCAAGCATGACTGGTAAAATATTTTCTTTCTCTAAACTCAATAAAGAACAGTAGGATCTAGGCTTCCTTGGAAGAAAGTGTCATGTTACTAGTAGTAAAAGTGAATGAAGGCATGGCCTTCTTCCAAGGACCGGGCTTTCCCCAGCAGGTTGGATGTCTACATTTAGAAGATTCTCTCCTCATGTATCACTACAGCTGTTATCACGAGCTGTTTTCCAGCAGTCTCTTAAGAAGTAAATGAAATTAGTTTCGGGATGGGGGAGAGGGTGGTGGTGGAATGGCAAACAAAACAAACACTGGTGAAAAAAATACACCAGTTAAAAGCTGACTGGCCTTACAAATGCTTTGGACCAAAGAGTTTGATTTGTTTACACAGAACTGAAGAACAGTAAAGTATTGTTTTACCTCTTTCTCCACAAATTATTCAACTAATTTAAAAGTCCTCTCTGAATGCTGGACCTACAGCCAGTCTCCCAGAGTTGATATTCCTACCATGCATATGAAGTATTGTTAGAAGCAAAACAAAGGTCTCAAAAAGCAAACATGCATGAAAGCAAAGGGTACAGCTAAAACTGTAATACATCAAGTTCCAAATGGGTTGTAGAAACCTTAGGTGTCATTCATCATATTTTTCAGAGACATAAATCCCGTAATTGTTAAGTTTTAAAGCAATAACTTACCTCTGCAAATAAAGGAGATATAACTGTAGACAGGCATTGGGATACAGGCCTCTTTTGGATATCCTTTTCCTTTAAAGAAAACAAAATTCTAACTGATTTTATCTCTGAAAAAGGCACCCTCATTGTAATCTGTTTCTAATTAAAAGAAAACAAAATAGTTCATGCTACACTTTTATGAAAAAATCTGTTTCTATGTTGCTGTGATTTAAGCCCAGCCAGCAACTAACCACTCCACAGCTGCTCTCTCACTCTTCTCTCCTACTGGGATGGGGAGGAGAACTGAAAAAAAGTGAAGTTCATGGGTTTAGCAAAGAACAGGTTAATAACAAAGCTAAGATACAATAATAAACTATAACAGTCATAATAGAAATCAAAAGGCATAGAAAAAAAAAAGGCAATAAAACCCAAGAAAAGACAAGTGATGCACAATGCAATGCACCCACTGACCAGTGCCCAGCCTGTTCTCGAGCAGTTATCAGCTCTTGCAGTCAGTTCACCCTAGCTTATATACTGCACATGATGTCCCAGCGTATGGAATATCCCTTTGGCTAGTTCGGGTCAGCTCTCTCAGCAATGCTCCCTCCCAGTTTCTTGTGCACATGGGAACCTGAAATCTTAACTTCTGATTTTAGCAACCTAAAACATCAGTGTGTTATCAATGCTGTTCTCAAACTACATGCGAAACACAGCACTGTTACCAGCTACTAGGAAGAAAATGAACTCTATCCCAGCTGAAACCAGGACATATGTATGTTCAAATATGTAAAATGTTCTACAAGAGACTATTCCAAAGGATTGTTGAAAGTGGAGGCAAAATTAAGATGAGGTTGAGGCACCACAAATATATGCAAGTTCAAAAATTAAAACAAACAAACAAGAAAAATCACAAGAAAATCCAAAACCCCTCACAATCTTACTGAGCATGTACTAAATCAGAGACATGCTAATAATTTGTAGGTTCCTCCCACACAATACAGTATTTTTCTTGTATTTCTCCAGCTCTGGTAAGATAATTTTCAGAGCCAAGGTGGCAACCACCTGCCCTAGCCACACAGGCTGCAGAAAATACAATGAGTAGCTCCTAAACATCCTTTATTCTGGGTTAGTTGGTTTATGTTTGGGGTTTTGTTTTGTTTTCAGATACATGCACATTGTGCAACACTGTAGTCTTTTATTCTAAAAGATCAGAACACCTTCCCCAAAAACCAGCCTAGCTTTGAAATATATTGGTTTAGGTTTACTTTACAGAAGGAAGATTTTTAAAATAAAATGTTGCCTGGTCTTCCTCCAGTGATAATATTTCACAAACTGCAAAAATATTTCAGTACATATTTCACAAGCTACAGGTAAAAGACATTTACAGAATAGCCAAACTTGAAGACTTAATATGTTTTTAGAAATGCAGCTGTAGAATATACATTTTTAGCAGAAGTTCTGAAAGTTTTACCATTTAAATGCTTTTAAAGGTATAAACCAAAAACTATCCCAACTAAATTATTAAAGAGAGAATTATCTCCTTGTATAATACAATCAATATTTTGAGCACCTTGTTTCTTTGCAACTCCAAAGGCTGGGCTGCTCCATTCTCTAGATTCTTGGGGTCTTTTTCTCTTATTGTAAAGATCCACTCTCCTGAATCACTGCCACCTGAAGCCTGGCCATCTGGTTCACTTCAAGGGAGAGGAAAAAAAAAAAAGTTCTATTACCTACACCTTATTGTCCATGTTCGTACACTGTACCTGCTGAACATAAAAACTCATAGTCAAGGTCAAAATTAGATTTCTGCTGTGCCAAGTATGATGTCTCCAGCCAGCAAGCAGACCACTCCCATCTAAGGAGTCTAACTGGTCTCTAAGGAGACCACTCCCCTCCTTAGATGGCCATGTGCACATAGCACAGTGCAAGTGCACACTGCTACCTGGCCGTGCAGGACAAGGCCTACCTTCTGCTCGCACGACAGGAGTAACAGTTGACCTTATGTCTAGGAAGGGCCCTAAACCCTACAGAAATGAGAAGGTAGTATAGAATGGGCCAGAAGATTTGTTCTCTGTGACTATTATTTGCATGAATTCCCTTGCAACACTGAAATCAAGATTTCCTTAGTTTACCAAGGCTGCTACGCTGAAAAGCTGTAAATAACAGAACACTAATACATGTGCTAAGAATAACTACTTGGCTCCTAGATTTACAAAGGCTATTTCACAAACTCAAACTTACGTATCCGAGTCATCGGAACTGGAGTTGTCATGGCTTTGCTCAGACTTCCATCTCTTGTGCCTATCGATAAGGTCAGTCAGGTAGGAAGTTTTCTTGGAGTTTCGTAAAATAAATTTGTGTTTTAAGAGCTCTTTTGCAGTAGGTCTCTTTAAAAAAAAAAGAAATGTTTTTACTGTGTTTGAGAGTGCTACATGACTCACTAGAAAAAGACTAAGAAATCCAGACTTCAGTCTTGGTACAAATGAAATTTTAAATGTATACAGAATTTAAAAAAAGAGAAGATGCTGGTGAATATGTTGCCCCATATTTGAACAGCTGAGCTACAGTTACTCATGCAACTCATGTAAACCAGTCAAGTTTGCTACTATACACTGACAAAGAGATGAAACTCACAAAGCTTGGGTCCTTGTTCAAGCAGGCCTCAACAAATTCTTTGAGGGATTTACTGAAGTTTCCTTCCAGTGTCGGTGGATTATTCTTAGGAATGAGGAACAAAACCTTCATTGGATGTAATTCTGAATGAGGTGGCTCTCCTTTTGCAAGTTCTATGGCTGTTATGCCTAATGACCAGATATCTGCCTATAAAAACAATAGTTTTAAAATTAGGTTGTAGAACAAAGAAACAGTATGACTTGTTGCTGTGGTTTAACCCCAGGTGGCAAATAAAACACCACACAGCTGCTCACTCACTCTCCTCCCCACTGGGATCGAAAGACTAGCACTGGAAGGGTAAAAGTGAGAAAACTTGAGAGTTGAGATAAGAACAGTTTAGTGATTGAAATAAAATGAATAATAACAACAACAACTTAACAAAAAGTAAAATAAGAGAAATAAAACCCAAGAACCAGTGATGCCAAGAAAGCAATCACTCAACACAAAGCAACCAATGTCCAGCCAGTCCGTGAGCAGCAGCCCCCCAGCCCACCTTCCCCCTAGTTTATATGCTGAGCTTGACATCATATGGTATGGAATATCCCTTTGATGAGTTGGAGTCAGCTCTCCCAGCTGTGTCCTCTCCCAGCTTCTTGTGCACCCCCAGCCTACTCACTGGTGGGGTGGCGTGAGGAGCAGAAAAGGCCTTGATGCTGTGCAAAGCACTCCTCAGCAATAACTAAAGCATTGGTGTGTTATCAACACAAATCTAAACATAGCTCCATACAAGCTACCATGAAGAAAATTAACTTATCCCAGCCACAATCAGCACACTTGCAAAGGCAGATATTAAACCTTTACTGTAAATTATTTTGTATGTAAACTGTTTGTTATCACAGCCTGGTTTATGTAGTTAACCACAAAGTACAGAGTCCCTGGATTGTTTTTACTCTACAGTTCTACTTACTAGAATGCTAAAACTATTACACTGGCAGTCATAACTGATCTTCAAACACCTTTGTTTTTTAAAAGTAATGGTAAAGTTGTTACAAACTAGCATTTTATTCATCACATTCAAGTAACACTACGTAAATATGGGGCAAGACTCAAATAGTGGCATCAAGGAAAATATTGTAACGTGCACAAGATTCTTCCTCAAGCACCAGCTAGTACAACAATCAGATATTTAACACATTAGAATGTAATTTGCCTGGCATTTAACAGTCTTACAGATCATTCTTATTCACTGATTACAGAAATGCATCCCATAACAGTATTATTTAACTTTTTCAGCCCAAGATTAAAATAAGTTAAGTACTTCGTCCAAGTAGCTTCTGACACATTGACAGCACTCTTCTACCAGATCTACTTTGTAGACCTTTTCCTGTGAGCTATGTCTTGTAGGCCAAGAAGGTCTGATCTAAATCCAACTTCTCTAAACCATGCCAATGCAAAATGCAGATCCAAAGGCTCACTGCCAAGTTACAGGGACAAATCAAGCAAAACAGCAGAGACCAGTACTATATCCACTACAATTTAATTTCACTGATGAGTTGCATTCACACTGTTACTGGATGCCACAATATGGATATTGAGGGGTTTTTTAAGATTATTTAAATATTTGTTTCACAGGTTTTCATCATCAAAATATACTATTCTTTCTAGGGAATGCTGTCTGCCTAGATCCAAATCCTTTGGCCAAATCCGCATGAAGTGCAGTAATGCATCATTTAAGGGGGATC
The DNA here is from genome assembly GCA_013399015.1 of Galbula dea. Taxonomy (NCBI): domain Eukaryota; kingdom Metazoa; phylum Chordata; class Aves; order Piciformes; family Galbulidae; genus Galbula; species Galbula dea. The sequence goes on from VWZX01013781.1 coordinate 1,283,833, forward strand.
AGAGATGTGCAAGGACGATAACCCCAAGGGAATACAAAGCAACGACTGCTAGTCTTCATAAAGAAGCTGATCTTATCTCAGCACCAGTGGGATTTAAGGGTAATCTTTCTGCACCAGTGGGTCATCAGGCTGTACAAACTGCCCTCCCTGATAAAAGCAGTACAGCAACGTCTTACTGAGCTAGCCAGACCAGCATAGGGAAAGAGGAAGGAGCTGTATATGTAGTTCAGCCTAACAGAAGCATAAAAATCCAAGTAAACAACAAGATGAAGTTTTAAAAGAGCAATGGGCTTGAAATAGCTTCAATGTTTGTATTCGTTTCTGGCAACTGGGGACACCCAGTGCTATGCTGCTGAGCATGTGGAGACCAGTAATGGGAACTGCACTTCTACTGTGATGCAACTCTGTATTACAAGTGATACATTGTGCTCATGTTGTGATTTCAGTACAATGCTGTACAGCTCTGCTCAATCAAAATTCTGTGTAATGTAAGCATCCAGAATTAAGTAAATTTTGTATTAAACATTAAACCTTCCCTGTACATAATATTTAAAAGAACACACTACTCAAGAGAGTAGCACAGACCTATACTGCACATTCTTCCACAGATGAGTAACAGCACTTTCAAACAACACTTTCACACCCACCAAATCCATCTGATTTTTTTTCTAAAAGCAGGTGGAAGCATATTAATATTTTGCATATATTTGTTCCCTTGTACTTTTGAACAACTATCAAAAATACTCAGTAGAGTGGGATAAAAGGCAACAGGATGGACTTATCAATATTATAACATTTCTTGCCATCTGGATGGGCTCAATGCACTGGCAAATTTAAAGTGTAGATATAAATTAGGAAGGCTTCTTTCCTTTCCAACAGCTTATAGCTGCTAGGTATCATCTAACCGTAGTCTTGTCTATACACAGGCAAAGTTATTAGCTACAGTCTGAAGACCAACCTATGTAACTCAAGTTAAAAAAGGAAGGGTCTTTGGCTAATGCCTTGAAATACTTTACCTTTGAGTCATATGCTGATTGTTTTATTACTTCAGGTGCCATCCAAAATGGAGTTCCCACAAAAGTATTCCTCTTTATCTGTGTATCTGTTAGTTGTCCTGCTACTCCAAAATCTGCTAGTTTTACTTCTCCTTGTTCAGATAGCAATACATTAGCAGCTGGAATAAAGAAGAGGAAACAGCAAAAACTATGCCATTTGACAATGGAATGGTGTGCATTTATACTGCATAAGCCATCCTAATATTACTACAATACAAATTAAAAACAAATTACCTTTAATATCTCTGTGGATTTTCTTTTCTGAATGCAAGTAATCAAGTCCTTTGAGTATCTCCCTCAATATTGTAGCAATCTGGGTTTCATCAAGCGAGCCAGGTTCTAACTAGGAGACAAAAGAAATACTTTTATACATATGTGTATACATATATATATATATATAAAATATGTCATATGAATGAGAAACAGAGAGACTAGAAATAACACTAACTATAAAGAGACTATAAAACTCCTTCTCAAAGCTTCCTGTTTGCTAACTTTGTAACATTTGAGACATGACCCAGAATACTCCTTAAAAAAATACACAGTTCTAAATGAAGTGGCCTTATGAACAACAGGCAAATAGATACTTCATTTATTTAAAACATTTTTAAAAGTTTGTTAAAGGCTCCATAAAGAAACAGTTTCAAGTCACTGCTTTGTGGTCAGATCATAGAGACGCAGTGTTTGAGAAGCAGATACACTGTAATCCAATTAACAACATTACACTGAACTTATGTGGAACTCCACAGGAGCTATATAGACTCAAATCCCAAAGCCTGAGAAAGAAACTAAGACATTTAAGGTACCCCATCAATCATGCATCCTATTACTGTATATTTGAAGGGATTTTGTGAAGCCCTCTAAAGTACAACTCAATCTGCTAGGTTGATAGAACATTGCATAGTAAAAATTTTAGCTTTTTTCACATACAACTGAAGGCATAAATCTGCAAATTGTTAGAATTAAAGAGAGACTGACTCTTTGTGGACAACAATATTAGAAATACTGCAGTATTCTAGTTTACTCCACAGTAGTCACTGAGACACAATCAAAGTGTTTATCACTGAAGCTTCATTATGTAAGAAAGCAAGCATTTCAGATAAAAATTAAAATATTACATCCCTCAGAAATCCTCAGCTAATAGACAGAAACAGAGGTAACATTCCATTTAATGCAGACAACATTTGTTTTACCTTTGTAACTTTACTTGCAATCTTTATTGTTTTTCTTTAGTTTTGATAATATACATGATACTGCCACACCCTGAGGCCCACCAAGACAGCCTTGGCTATGGCTAGGCTGCAAGCACCAGTTCAAGACATGGTAACATGGTACATCACATCTAATGAGAGAAAACCTCTTTTGTCATGTTACTTCACCTTAGTGAGGCAGAAGTTAGTGAAAACTGACTAAAGCTGAGAATATTAGTATTTGTACCTCAGCCACAAACCTAAATTATATTCAAAGCTGAACATCATTACATTTAATGCAATTACACGTGCTTTCTCTCGTGAGGTATGAGTTTCAAAACAGCCAGTGCATATTCAAGTACAGAAAACACCTGGCAAACATGGCATGTATATACTTCAAATATGGAATTCAAGATTCCCATGAAGTCTTGTCTCAAGTACAGAAAGATGATAAAGTGTGCCAGTTGTCCTGCCAGATTCCAGCTGAGAACCATCACGTGCACATTAGAACTAGGAAATGCACAGCAGAACATAAATTGAAGACAAACAAAGCAAACCCAAGATGCTTACTATAGACATGAAGATTTCAGTTCTGTGACACAATTTCTCCAATAACATTTCAGGATGTTACCAAAGACTTTGTACTGTTTCTAGGCAACAAGCTTAGGGAATAAACATGCTGCCACCACACAAGCGAAATGTGTGCAATTAAAAGAAAAAGACAAGAAAATACCCTAACATCTGTTTTCTTTCTGCTCTTATACCTTTTTGAAGCTCAAAGAAAGTAATAATTAATTTGTAAAAAAAACCAGTTGCTAATTACTTTTGAGGAGGAGGAATTTTCTGTGAGGAAAAAACTAATCACACCAATAGTTCAGCATATATTTGTGGGGAATATTATCAACTTACACAGAACCTTCAACTAAAGAGATAAATGAGTTCCAAAAGGTAATTACAATTAAAATACGGCAGCACAACTGTAGTAAGCCTGCATTTATTATCCCCTCCCATCTTCTGGATGTCAGCAGTACAATCCTTCTACACTGGCCTTTTTCCTTTTACTCGTTGTTCAAGCATTTACTGGTTGCCCCAGCTGATAACAGCAAACTATGCCACACAGATATTCCATGTCAATTGGCATGACAATTTTCACATACTTAAAATATCCATTCTTATTTCTGTAATAGTATTTTACAAATCCACAATAATACAAGCTGGTGTGTGATTTTGTTGGTTTTTTTTAATAGCTGAAGTGAATGGACAGCATCCATTTAGAAAAAACAAAATCCGCACTGAACCTTGCAACACTTACTCTTGTTAAACCTCCTACAGGTGGTGACTGCCCAGCTCCCTAGTCTATTCTGGTCTCTCTACCCTTGAGGGAGTCCACAGCTCCTCTTACTTCTGTGAGATCCACTATAATACAAGCCTAAATAGTGTTTCTGTCCATTTAGATTTGAATGAGATTTTTAAAACAGGGAAACTTTTGTTTGTTTGTTTGGCAGTGGGGGGAAGATAACATTAAAATGTATACACTAGGAGGAGTTGTGGTGGCAGAATTAAAAGACAGAAAAAAACCCTATCTGCAGCCACTAGTGCTCTCTGGCTGACTGAAGATTAGCATTTGAAGATGTTTATATACTGCTTCCAATATTATGTTGCTTAGTGTCTTTCCATCTATGCAAATAATGAGCCTTGATACACGGAAAACAACATTTTCCTGGCATCGACAAATACTTTCTCTCCTTTACTGGAAGCAAACATTGTCAAGCCAAGTGACATATTAGTTTCCAGAATTGTAACATAGGAAAAACCATGATAAATTTACTTACTAGATCAAGGGCAGAGCCTCCACCCAGATATTCCATTATTATCCATAATTTTGTATCCTGCAAAACAAAAATCAAATTAAAAATGTATTACATTTAAAAAAATATATCAGTTACTAAATTAATGAGACTTGTTCCATTCTTTTTGCTGAAGAAAGAACCTACATTTTTGAAAAACCACTAATGTTTAGCTGTTCCTCCAAAATATCTTAGGATTATTCTTTAAGATATATTTTAGCCCCATCTGATAAGGGATTAACTTAGCCTGTCACAAGCTATTTCCACACGAGTGAGTGTGTGTGCGTTTTCAAGAAAGTTTACTTCTGTTCCTCTAAATTAACAAGAGGAAAACTGCTTCACATTAACAACTGGGTAAGAGCACTGTTATTAGTTCATTACTTCCAAATAACTGATGCATATTCTTAGTGTCACACTCAAGCTCAATTCATGGAACCTCTTTCTATACTGATATGAATACTACTAGAATATACAGTACCCAGGGAAGAAGCAGCTTCTCTTTAATCCCTACCAGAGTCAAGCTGCAGAATGAAACCTCTTGCCTTTATGCCAACTAGAATTGGACAAGTATTGTCCAAATGGCCCGAGTTCACCAGCATATTAATTTCCCAAAACGCACCCATCTACTTATTATCACATCCACTTTGCAAAAGCATCTTCTGAGACAAGAAAGTGACAGACAGGGGCCACTCAATGAAAACAGAGGAAAATAAAACATTTTAAAACTCTGACTGTAAACATTCAGAATACCAAGTAATAATTACATTAAATATATTTCTTTTCCTTAAAAAAAGTGTCCAAGTTTTGTTGATTATCTTTTATTTCTACAGATACTCCAAAATATTTTCTTCAGGCTGACTCCTGTTTAGGTTGAATTTAATTTAAAATTTATTCTTTGCATCTCTGCATTGTTTCATTTTCCTGAACAGTCATCTGTCTCTAACCTAAGGAAGAATACTGGCAAGTTTTCTCCCCTAATGCTTATGCATCTGATATATGGTAGAGAATTTGGGACAACTGTGTTCCAGAAAGATGAAGCAAACTAGTAGTAAAGATTATTTAAGATGACTATAGCAATTTGCTAGCTTTAGCTAGTAAAATAAAAGCTAACAACAACAACAAAATCAAGCTCCCATATTAACAATGGAAAGCCTGATACATGTTAACACAAACTATACATTACACTATGTTAAGAAAGACACTAGACTCAATCATTTCTGTCTGTTGTTTGCAGCATCTCTTAGCGAGTTTGGGAATAAGAAGTAGTTGGTCCATCTTTTCCTTGCAGTACCAGCTTTGAAACATGTTTTAAAGCAAGGCAATCAATCTACCAGATAAATACTCATTTGAAATTACTGCATGGAACATATGGAGAGTTTTAAGTTTTTACAATTATCAAGTTATATTATGGTTTGTTAGTTTTAACTCTATGTACCAAACATTCATAAGACCTCTAGCATAAAAATGTAGGCATCTCTCAGAGCAAGGAGCTCATAAATAGCAACAATATTCACTTACTTTATCCTGCAAAATAAAAATGTAAAAATAACGATTCACAGCCAGGGCAGGTGAGGCTCTGAATGTTTATCTATGAAGTACTTAATTAAGCCTTTAATAATTACTGTAGGTGTAGTTCCATTTGCATCTGTCCCCTCTCTGGTCTCAGGATGCACATTCTGTAGGTAAATGCACACGGCCTTCCCATCTACCTCCAGTTACACAAACTGTACTCTTTTTAGATAACACCCTGGATTAGAGTTCCTTCATTATCCACTATTTTTAACAGAGAACCAGCTAAATATAGATACCTTTCTTCAGGAAACAACTAATATTATTTGACAAACACAGTCCTGTTAAAATTATAGAAGAACCAGAACACAGGGAGAAAAAGTAATCTTAAAACACAATCTTAGTATCTATATAAAGCATTTTGATAATGCTTACTTTCTGCAGACACCACAGATATTCCAAGAATATCTCATCTTGAGAAAGTCTTCTATAGTACTGAAATACCTGTTTTGCTGCTAAGAGTTTCTCTGATTTTGCCTGTCCTTTCAAGGCCCTATGTCCCAACAATTTCAGAATAAGTAAGCTTTTGAGAAATGTCTTAAAGTAAGTCACTTCATCTTCAGAAACTTTCCTAATGCAATCAAAATTTTGTATACATATTTTCCTTCAACCTGACAACATGACTTTTAAAGCATCATGAAATTCCCTGGATATTCAAATTTTGTGTGCCTGCAAAGTTTACATTTAATTTTATTAATAATTTAAACACAGACATGTCACCTGGATCACTACTTTCTATTTCAATGGACATGCCAGCATGGGAAAGAATAAGATAAGAAAAACAAACCCCTTGATCCTCTCAAAAAAACCAAACCATCTTGCCGAGAAGTCAGTAAGAGATGCATCTTCCCCCTTCTCTATCATCTTTATTACCTCATAATTTAAAGAACAACCTGAAATAAAATTTCCCATTAGAAATGCTCCATAAAACTAGCTGCTAAATTCTGCAGCTGGAAATCAGAAATTAGAGGCAGCAGGAAATAACTAAAAATAAATATTTAAGAACATAATTTTAATTATGCATTTACACAAGCATGTAATACAATTACACATTAGACAATCCATAGTTTTTTAAAATCATCATTTATCCTTTTTCACAGTAGCAATAAGAGATTTTCTGGTTTGCTCAGTCTTTTATCCTGCAACTTTCATCATCAACTGCTTGGAGCCATGTGTCTTAATTTACAATATAAAAGCTATAGATGAGTAAACTCAGTAATAGTACATTTTAAAAACAATTAAAGTATGAAAATGCAGTTACAGAACATACATATAACTATCTTTACCCCAGTGTGAGGCTACACAATAGCAATCTATTACAATTATGATATCTTTATATCTGTAGCCATAGATTAAAAGTTATTTTAAATTCCCTACAGTACCCCCTTCTGCCACAGAAATACTACTCAACTCCATGGGTGCTTTACTTGAGGTTTGGGTTTTCTTGTTTGTTTGTTTGGGGCTTTTTTTTGTTTGGTTTGGTTGGGGTTTTTTGTTTTCATCATTCACATGCAATACCTGAACAGATGGAATTACTATTATAGAGAATCTTATTATCACCTTTAACTAAACCTTGCTGAATTTTTTATAGTTTTTTTTTTTAGCTTTCTTATTCAAATTTTGCATGTGTAGCTTAAAAATAAAATGCAAATAAATGCTTTTGGTGAGATGTTTTAATGAATTGCTTAATACATATTCTACCTTAGGGGTAGTAACCTATATATACTTGCTTTATGCCCAATAACAACAGCACAATGCAGGTAGAGGACTACTATCAATTGACTTAGGCATCATCAGGAGCATACCTCCTTCTTTCTTTCCTTCCTTCTTTCCCAAAGTATACCTGGCATGCTTCACATTTCCTAACATGGGCTCTCTTTCTGTTTAAAGAGAAAATTCTTTTTTTGCTTGTACTTATCACATTCCTCTGCAATGTTCCCCACCTTCCCTTGAATGGCAGTACACTGAAAGCACTACATTTTGTTCCATAGCCTAGATTAGTAATTAAGTATCACACATATTTTGAAGATACTACACTTATATACTGAAACTAGCAACATTCAGTGCTCCATTTTAAGATCTGAAATAAGACCAGTTTTCCTCTAAGCATCAGTCACAACAAAGCACTGATTCTTCTTCCAAATACAGCAAAAGCATAGTGAGTCATCAATCAAATTTAGGATTATTATTCTCTATAAACAGTGATCACGTTAAATAAGGGCACAGGGAACACTTCCTTTTTCACAGTAGGAATAAGAGCCATGAAACCCTCCAATGCCATGAAACTGAGGAAAGGAACAGCTTTGGAATCTAAAAGAAGCTCTGCTACAGAAAGGCAGGGCTTCTGTAAATCTTGTCCAAACAAGTTTGCTCTTCTTGACATCTGACTTCTGATTTTAACTCTGGAACCACACAAAAACCTTACAATAGCAGCTTTAACTCTAATGAAGTACTCTCCATTAAATCACTGTTATGTCATGAAAGTATTTGTAAAATAAGTGCAGTTAGAGCAGGTAAAACAACTTTTTCTAGTATGTAAAAATCAAGGACTACACACTGAAAAGTCATCCACCAAAGAACTCCTCTAAGTATCAGCAGTACATTTTAACTAAAATTAGGGGAGTAGAGAAGACATACACAAAAGTAATCAAGATTAAAATATTTTGTAAGTCCTTACAAAGTTAATAAAACATCTGAATAAACATGAGAGGTCTATCTTTAGAGATGCTTTGTATATTGTTACTTTTTTTTCCCCCCACGAAGAACCTACTCACACATTTCTTAGCACTGTGTGCAGGAGAGACTGACCGACCACAATCCAGCCACAGCACATACTGATGAAAACCTCTCTAAATCAACTCTCTTGAGGGAAGGAGAGGTTGCAGAGGAAAACATAACACAGAGCCATGAAACAGATGGACCAGAAGGACTTATAAGTAAGAGCACCAAGTGATCCACGCAGCTATTTAAAATTTAACTAAAAGTCCTAAATAAAAGGAGTCAACTAATGAGATTCAAAAGCAGAAGCACAACAGTGAGCACATTTGTTTCTAAATGAAATAAAATCTCCTACCTACTATAAGAAAAAATTATTGTGAGGAAGGGTATTTCCCACCTTAAATTTATGGTACATGATTAGCTGCAGAACAGAGGGTATTTATAAACATGTATAAAAAGCTTGTTTAGTTCTGGAGATAAGCAATCTCCAAATTCCACTTAGAATCCATATTTACAAGCACTTTAACTTATGTCAAGGATCACAAGCTAGAAATTACATACTTGAATGAAATAACACAACAGATTTCCTAATCAAAATAAGAACTAGCTTAAGGTGATCTATGTACTCAAAGTTTAAGTATCAATGGATTAGTAGAAAAACCTACATTACTGAAAACCAGAAACAGAACACCTTGGACAGAACTTCAACTAATCTGAAAAGAACAAACTTGTTCCAAAGCTGATATGCTTTGCACAACATGATGCATGGTATTTCCTTTAATAAAAAATTCAGTTTAACTTGTATATATGCTGAAGTAATACAGGCCAGAAAAAGAGACTTACATTTATACCAACTGATTCTCCATCACAAGAAACCATATTAGAAGAACCTTGAGATATATAACATATATAACAGGATAACCTCTCTAAGTTGCATTCCTGCTACAGGTTACCAGCCCTTGTGGAGGTCTGTCTTCTGGTAATTTCACATCTGAAAACATCAAGGGAAGTTTGATAGCTGTAGCAACCAGAAGCTTCTCACAATACTTGTACACCAATTCTTAGATGCCTGACCTCAAAAAAACCAACGCAGAGATCATGGAACTTGTCTTCTACATCTGCTTTAGCAATCTTGACCACTGATTCTCTGCTTTGGAAGGAAAGAAGGATTTTTTTTTTCAGGACTTCTTTACACTTGTTCTTTTAACTATGCATCTGAAGCCCATGTTGCTCCACAAAGCCACCAGGTGGCAGAATCCCATAATGCCAAAGAAAGTCTCTCACCATCCCTCCAACAAAGAAAGTCTGGCCCCAAAAGCAGCTGTGCAACAACCCGAAGACAAAAGCACAAAGCCACCTGTTTAAAATGAACCTGAAAACATTTATCACTCCGAGACACTTCATAAAAAGAGAAATCATTAACCAAAGAGAAATACACCTTAAAGAATATGATCATTCATATCTGCATTTTCAAAATGCTTTCCTTTCCTCACAATCATCAAGTTCAGCTTCAGGCACCATTTTATACATTTACCATCTCCTTTCAAAACCAAGTCACACTACCAGTTGCTGTCCTGTTGTACAGGATGAAGGACAGGCACACCCTAGTATGTGAGGTCTATTATTTATTAACTCACATGGACATCTGTGAGCTTATACAGTGATAAGATATGGATCGATCAGAAAAATTAAGTTTTGTACAGTGCTTTATCTAACAGATTGAGGCTGTGACATGAAACGGAATTCGTGGTTCTGTGCATCTTAGACAAGCTCAAGCTTTTCCATAACAACTACAGAATGTTGCCAACTGTCTAAATCTGAAAACAATTATCAAGAATTATAGAATCAAGACCTCCAAAATATAAACTCCTTTTCCTGGAGCTTATCCTTTCATAAAAGAAGAATTCATATACAAAGAAAATACTGGTTTAGGCTTTAGAGAGAAAGCACCTATGAGTTAATGTATGGACACTAGATTCCTGAAACTCAACAGGATTTGCAAACTTTTCACTTGTTTATTAATTGTTCAATTTCTAGACTTACAGATTAGTGTTAGAACAGATGCCAGTTGGCAAAACTGCATTCTTTAACAGTACAAGGTGGCTATTACTGTTATGCAGCAAATGCATGGTTTCGGCAAAGAATCCACCTCATAGCCTCAATTACTGACATTTCATGACTAGTTGTCTTTCAAGAACAAGAGAAACTATTTTACAAGACAAGGCTAAAGACACTTGGATTGCCTTAGCCACCAAAGATATCCACTGGATAAATTCTCCTCTCCCTCTCCCTCTTCCTCCCCCATCCTGTCCTAAACAGCCCAAATTTTGGAGGTGAGCCTTCAAGTAATGCCTAGTGTTCTTAGAACACTGAAAAATAACTGAAACACCAGCTGCAGTGAATTAGTCATCTTTAACCTTGGAAATCAATATGCTTTGGGGTTCTGAAGCATAAGAGAAGTAAAAGCAGATGTTATGAAATACAGATTAAGATAATCTAATTCATCAAGAAAGTACGAGCAAAAATCTAGCCATGCTGAAGAAGATTAACTGGTATACTTACTAAAGAGCAGGTAAAATAAATTTTGCTTCTTAAATGAATGACTGAATTTTATTACCAATTTGAAAGGCTCTAAAGAGAAAGAATACTGCTTTGAATATCAGTTCCCTTCAGGAAAAATTGATCTAGCAGTAACTAGATTTACCTTTCACAGGACCCTAAGTATTTCATGAATTCCAGAAGCCCTAAGTAATCAGAAGGCTCATTACAGAAGGAATACTTCCCATCTACAATTGGGTCTTTCATTTTTTAAGGATGTACACCCACCAAGAGATATTTGACTTGAAGGAAGTCTAGCAATTCTCAGTCCTGTTTCTACTCTTCCTTGCTGAATTCCTAGATAAGCAGACATAAAAGGAAACTTATTTAAAAAAAAAAAAGATACCAAAACAAAATAAAAATGAACAAAACCAGCTCCACTTTCACCGACACTAAAAGGCCGCTCAAATGAAGGAAATAGAAGGTGTCTGTTTTCTCTTCTGCTTACAGAGGAGGGCAACCCACTAATAAAAATCAACTCTATTTGTCATTTAGCTTGTCTTACAGGAACAGAATGAATCTGGTAAGCTAGCTAGAGAAGTCAAACTAATAGCTAAATAATAGACTTTCATCATAAATGGAAAAAAAACCACAAAGCAAAACTTTACAGGACTTAGTAACAGATACAGCTTACTGAATGCCAACTATGCTCTCCCAAATCCACACACTTAAGAAAAAAAAGAAAAATATATCTGTATCTATCTGTTCAGCAAACATATAACTCATTTACTAATGGTCTACTACACACCAAAACATTCCTATGTAAAAAAAGAAAATAACAAAAAGCCCAACAACAAAAACCTCAAAAATGTACTTCGTTGTGATTCCAATCATTCTTAGTAGGTTTCATACAATGTCTACTGGAATATGAACAAGAAGAACCAGATCTATAGCTGACCATTTGCACAAGTAACCCAAAGACAGGTGGGGAAGGAGTATAAATAACCCCTGAAAAGTCATCCTTTATATATATTTTTAAAAGCTAACATGAGATTTTTGTATTTAAACTCCTGATGTCAAGGTAAACTTCTGTTTTTCTTAAGTTACTTTTTCTACTAAATATTCCATATGCATTTGGAAGACAAACAGGTGTGCTGCATCTAGGTGACACCTCTAGCAAGAAAGGGAAAAAAATTCCTAAGGACACAGTTCTCTCCAGGAGAATGAAATGCAATAATTTGTTTCTTGGATAATGCTCACTAGAAATTTAAACATGGAAAGAATTAGGTGGAAATCATCTGGATATTAAGGAATGGTTCAGAGATCCATTTTAAAACTGTTCAGAGGAAGCAGAGTTTGTTGGGATTTTCTTACCTCCCCCTGATTTTAACCTCAAGGATCATGAATTGTGAAAAGCTCAGGTTTGGTCCTCAACCAAAATATGAAAAACAAAATGAGGGAAGGAAGGAGGCCTAAATCTGAGTACAAATCCAGGAAGTATAAAAAGTCTTTTTCCTTTTCACTGGGGGTACATTCTTAAGAAAATGGTCAAGGGTTACTGACAGTAATGGACATCTCCATGAATCTTAAGGGGGCTGCAACCAGCTGATGTGGTCTCTCAGTTCTCAAAAAATTTTCATAAAAGAACCATGAATAGAAACCTTTAGGAGATGATAATGCTGTACAAAAGAGTATTATCACACCGGGGTGCAGAACTGATGAGAAGTATTTTGTCTGGGGAGCATTTCTGAGGCGCTTACCTCCTTTGAAGTCTCCTGGCGTCAGGATCAATGCTAGCTGTCCTCGGGCTGCCATCCCTTTGAGGGGAGGGAGATACAGATGAGCCCAAAGGTTCTCTTCTAAACACAAGTCCTTACTGCAAGCTGGCCAAAAGGTCCCTGCAATCAAAGAAATCATTGTGGTTTTGCATGTGGCGCATTTATGTCCTTTAATAAAGGTTTGTCAGCCATCTAACATGTTCAACCACAAAGGAAAAGATAAATGCGTCTGCTGGGTAGCCAATGCAGAACAGAGACTAAGAAAAGAGAACTGCTCATTCCAGTTAGACACTATGAACTCCATGAAAAAGGCAACGAGACTTTTCAAACTAAGCAGAACCACCTCACAACACAGTATTAGATGCAAGTATATATGTATATAAAAGGTTATTTGCCACTGGAATAATTTTCCAACACTCAAACTCCTGCCTTCTTCAGATCTCAAGAAAAAGACACCACATTTTCATTTCTAGACATACATACTGGTCAAGGTATTCTACAATCTAATGCAACAGTTGCTCTTCAACAATTACCTCTTGCAATTACTACAGCGGTATGCAATTAATCCTTAAATGCATTCTTTTTGCCATAAGCTAGCTGTAACAGAGCTTGCAGAGCCACTTACTAGGAAAAACAATGGAAGTTCTGTCACAGTACTGATAAAAGATTCCTTCTGCAGAACATGTAGCAGACTTTTGTGTTTGCATGCCAACATGCTAGGGCCACAAGCTCCATGTTTTCCTTAGCATGAGTCATCTCTAACAGTGTCCACATTCACAGCCTCTTTGACACATTTCCTGAGCACATGCCCTTCCACCACAGAAATGAATCTTTATAGCCCAGCTGTCACAAGCATAGGCATGTCATATTAAGCACAATTTCCCAGAGAGTCAAACTAATGAGCAATCTTGGTTTATAAGTCTTCTACCAGTAAAATGTTACAGTAAAAGCAAACAGACACGTATTTCTTGTACTGGCTGCAAAACCAGTTCCTAGATAGTGAACAAAAGAAAATAACACAATATCTGAAGAACTGTACATATTTTACTTCCTAAAGGAGTATGTAACCACTTCTTTGGAACACTAAGTGTGCATGACTCCATACTCTTCCTCTTCCCACCTGCCTGCAGCCATTTTCTGTTTTCTCACTTCAAAATATAACGATAGGGGAGTGAAAAATCCTGTCCCTTAAAACCATTATCCTTTCAAATGTTAAGACTTTTGTCACCTAGTGGAGCTGACACTATCTGCTTCCCTATCCACCAGGCAAATAACTACTTCACAAGCATACCTATCCAGTCATTACCTTATGGGGAAAAAAAAACCCTAACTGCAATCTATGGCAGATCTTTTCCCAGTAAGTCCATTTAAAAAGAGACAGAAAGATTAATGAGTGACTCACTGTGGAAATCTTCTTTTGAAGTTCAGTATTTTTGAGTCTGACTTTTTTCAAGTAACAGTTGCTGAAAGTTCTAAATTCAACCACTCTAATATACTTCTTAACATGCTCTGTAATATGCCATAATATTCCCTTATATGTGTAAATAATGTGGTGTTTCCGCTTTTACATAGCTATCTCCATATAAATCAACGACATAAAACAATTCATTTGATGCAAAGAACTGCATGAATGCCAAAGTATGTCAAAGTAAAGTTTACTGAGCAACACAAACTACCTCATGTTCACACAAAAGACATGACACAAACATAGTAACCATGTAAGAGCACTAGTTATGACAGATGCACGTGAAGAAAAGTTTTCCATTGAAATGGCAAATGTTTTAGAGGTTCAAGAGAACACCTGATCAATAGACTGGCAGCCATCTAACAGTGCTATTAGTCACATTCAAGCTGAAAAGCCTTGTGCCAGAAAGCCTGTTTTGGCAACAAGATGGGGAACTAACCAATAGAACTACACCTAAATCTGAGCACAAATACATACACGCATACACATATGCTTGTTTCAGCTGTACTGCTGGCTGATCAAAGAAGTTTCAGAAACAATGATTTGGTAGTGCACTCCCATACAGCATACAATCCCCCCATCCTTAAAACAGAAAAAAAAAAAGAAGAAAAAGAAAAAGGCAATTAGTCCCCTGCCTACTCAGTGAGCTGAACCACTTCACTAAAAGTTTAATTAGCTCCTGGTAGTAGTAGGCTGAGGATATGGCCAGTTGCAAGGTAGAGCTGGACTTCCCCTGTCGGCAGCAGCAGAAAAAAGTTTGCACCTAGATGTCATACTAATACTCCCCTTTCAGGTATCTCACAGGCACAGAGCAACAAGCACAGCAGTTAAAACAGAAGACACAGAAGGACACTGGACATAAGGAACACTACGTACTGTCAGAAAGCAATGCTATGTCAAGCCTGATCTGTACGGCCAAACTAAAGACAAGGCTTCATGGTAAAGCTCAATTAGAAGCAAGCTGTTACCAAAACCTGTGCTCCTTCTTTCTCCTCCCACCTCCCAATTTCAGGGCACACAAATTCACTTGTTTTTTTGGCACAAGACCTAGCAATTTTGAAGTCTGATCTAGCTAATCTGTAAGGGTTTGGGGTTGAGAGCAGGAAAAGAGATTGGGGAAACCCGTTTCCCAAGTAAACCAAGTTATGCCACAATCAATAGATCAAGTAAAATGTTAGGAACATAGAAGTGGGATGAGGAACAAGATACTGTTGCTGCCTATTTCAGCAGCACCTACCCATTAGATCTGCCTAAAGGCTGGTACTGAAACATGAAATTATGCACAAAGTATTTCCTATCATACAGAAGCCTGCAATCAGAACAGTACAGAGGCAGCTTTTAATGCCATCACAACAAGCACAACACAAACGTACTACTTCCACAAAATTATATTTTACACTGAGCTTTCTAAATTTGATTTAGAGTAAGATCAGAACAACATGACATGGTTAAGTATCTAAAAGTTTGGTAATACAAAATATCATTATAATATCTCAGAAATTTTCTGAGATATACTAGTGATGTCTCACTGATGCCATGTACACCAAAGCTTAAGCCAATATAAGATTTGCTTTGGCTTAGCCGCAGCATTATTTACCAACCTCACATTCATTTGATGATCTAAAACCCCTTACAGACTACTTTCAGTATCACTGCTTTTCAAAAATAAATCTTTTTTTCTGGACTTCCTTTGCCTGAACTTGTTGTTCTACAGAGCTCAGTTAAATTTCACAGAAGTAACTTTTTTTTTTCATGAGGGTACATTGTGTCATTCACAGAATTTAAGCAGAAGCTAACTTTGTGTTATGAGTTTAGAGACAGGAATATTTTTTAAAATACATACTACCAGACCAGCTCAATACCCATTCACTATCACTTGTATTTAGTTATTGGATGTTGAACTCCTTAGTGATGACTTGCTTTAACATTATATTCATATTTAGAGAAGTCTAAGACAGGAAATTTAAAGACTTTTTAATGTATACATAGATATATAAACACACTGATCTCAGCTTCTGTCCATATACATATATTAATCTCACCTTTGAAAGTGACATACATATGCATTTATGAAAAAAGGCAAGAAACTTTATTCTTCAACCATTTAAATAAAGACAAATTAACTTCTTAAATATTTCTAAACAATACAAGATAAAAGAAATACTAAAATGTTATAAAGTTTAATAAAGCAGTAACTAAAGTTTTTAACAAAACTAAAGAAAGAGAGGCATCCGAATCTTGGAAATGAAACAGATTCCAAACAATCTGGCCTAAAAAAGTCAAGAAAACAACCTCAGAATGAAATGTAACTAAGCTCTTGAGAAACTGGTAAAGCAGAATAAGATTCCAAAAGTAGAGCTGACAGGCTCCTAGATTAAAAAACTTTCAGAGTAAGTAGCACAACAATAGTTTTAATTTAAGAGTTACAGTATGGCAAAACTCGAGAGACAGTAAACTACCTTAGATAATTTTATTTTAAAAAATTAAAAATAAATCTAACGAGACACCAAGAATTCCTATTCCATTGCTGGATGCTTTTATCTCAAATCAAAAGAGGCAAATAGATGAATTAATTTCATAAGGATCTAAAAAGACTAAAACTCTTCTATCTACAGAACTTTTAATCAGATCTTAGATAGAACAGATGAACCTTTCACTTGGAAGACAGCAGGGACAGATACGGTTCCCAGAGCAGAGAGAGAGAACAGAGTCACTACCTATTTTGTTATGCCTATTTCATTAAGGAACACTGATTACAGGTTTTTAACACATCATGGCAGTTAAGGATCAGCAAGCCTTAGGTATATGCACCCATACAAACCATGTCACTGCAATAAGCTTTAAGAGCAACAGTCTAGCTAGCTACTATCTATCTCCTATAGCTGACAAAACCCCTTTATCCCAATGGAATGGGCACATGAAGACATCATATTTAAAAATTGTGGCTTTAGAAAGGAGTATTTGCCTTTCTTTTTTATATACAAAAAGACCTTATGGCGCTCTGCAAAAGAATTTATATGCAGGTATGTAAACTCCCTATTGCTCTATTTGATTAAACTCTGACCAGAGCAATGGCACACAAACCTTCAACAACAGACAAAGAAAACAGTCTAGATGGAATGGAAGACTTGCTTTGTGTAAGCAATAAGCTGCTTTTTATTTAAGACTCATCGTGTTAATGCAGTAATATCTCACACAAACAGGTACGGCTCAGTCTCTGGATATAAAAAAACCCCCTGCTTAAAAGCAAACATTTCTAAAAAGATGGAAGTTAGAATAAAAAAATTTTAGAGTAAGAATATTTAAGAAGGCTTTTGGTTATATCACTTTAGAGTACAGAGTAGCTAAAAATTTTTTGTAAAATGTAAATTTCTAGAACAAAGTAACTGCCATTAACTCATTAAATGATAATACTAATTTCAAGTCGTACTTCCATGTATATCATGCAGTAGACATCAAGAGCTTGACAAGCTATTCTAACTAACATCATCCAAAGACAGTAAGAGGCCTCAGGCAAATACAGCAGCATTATACAGGCCTTCTAAAATTTCAAGCAACAGGTCCCTTAACACACTAGCATGTATAATCATGTAGCTTAACTGTAGCAGGTGTGGAATAACAACAAGGATTTTTCAAAGACAGACGATTTAAAACAAACAAACAAAAAAGAACAACAACAAAGAAAACCACACCAAACAAAACCAAAACAAAACAACCCTGAAACATTCTGGCTACCTTGAGAATCTGCAAAAATATAGAAGTCTTCAAGGCAATGCCTATTAATCACCTTCAATGAAAATACAGAATGCCTCTTAAAATCAGTCTAAAACACTTTAAAAGATGCGAGAGCAGGTATTCTGTAATTCTATAAACTTGTTCTAGAAATGAACATGAAATAGTAATCATTGGGTCTGCAGTGTCCCAAACAATAATTTTTTCTTTGCCATTATCTTGAAACTTGGTGTAACAAAATACCAAAATGTTTCATCAAAGATATTTAATCCTACTTAAAAACTGACAAGGGAGTACTTAGGAAAAAAAGTTTATACATAATAAAGGACACCTCTTCAGCTCACAAAAGGATATGCAAGAAACTTAGGGAAACAAAGACTGATTTAGAGCCAGAAGAAAAAAAAACAGACTGAAGTTGTTACTGGAATTGCTATTTATCTACCAAAAATGCTTTATAGAAAATAAATTTAAGAGTTCTCTATTAACAATACTTTTTTCTACCCACACATGGTCGCCATGCATTATGTATCACAGGCTTTTGAGAATAATATTCGCTGCAGTAGTTGGCCATATAACCTAAGATCCCCTAGTATAACCTAAGATCCCCTAGTATAACCTAAGATTTTCCCACTTGCTTATTTCAAAGAAGTTCACTCTGTGAGTAAACATCAGTATCTTTCTTGTAATTTGTGCTGAACTGTCCAGTCATGGAGGAAATACTGTCTCCTAATCCTCAAGATGTGGAAAATCAATGTGTGGAACGTTCTTGGTGATGGACTATCACACTACCAGAAACAGAATTAGTTAAAAGACTGTCAGAACCTTAAAACTACATATGGCAGTCCTGGCTTCCAAATACAACAGATCTGCAGCAAAAATCCCAGATTCCTAGCCAAGAATATTAACCAATTCATTTAAACATTAATATGGTCTTTAAGTGTCTGTGTGCATATATATACATGAGACGTTCCTACTATGCGATAACAAGACCTACCTCTTCCTTTAGAAAGCTAATAGAACTGCAAAACATTTCCTTTGCAAACATTCTGACACTTCAGCACCACCTAATAACCAGCATGTATTTTTTAATGGCATAAAGAAATGAGTTTGCGGCTTCAAAGACCAAAAGTTTTGTAGTACCAAGTGCGTTGCAAAACAACACACATTCACAAAGACTGAAGTAATGAATAGATACGAGTAGCCGCACAGTAGCTGTAGAAGGAGCTGCCATTTCCTCTAAAAGTAACCCAGTCATACATAGCCACTTGTTAACACACTTAGAAAACTGAAACAAGTTGGAAAATTCACAGGCTACCGCACTTGACAGAAGGGATGCAGGAGGTACAAGTATTTTCAGAAGGTTCTCTTCACAACAGCAAGCACAAATATCACTAATGACACCTCCATCCAGCCAAACCCATTCAGGCTACCAAGCCCTACAGTCTCCTCTCTTCTTCAGCTAGGAAAAGCAACAGTTCTGCCATACTACCTTCACAAATTGATGACATTAACTCATCTCCAATTTGGACACTGGATTATCTTTTTCAGCCACACTGCTACTATATACTTTAAAAACTATTGAGTGGCATTCCCATCAAATTTTTAACTATTTTATCGGTGTTCTATTTCACTTACTGTGTAAGAACTTACTGTTCCTCCTCTTAAATGAACAGATCTGAAGCAGACACAGTCCAGGAGAAAAATACTACTTTTGCCATACTACACTTAACTACCAAACTACTAGACTGAGAGATTTCAAAAATAGTAATAAAAGCCATGATGAAAAATTTATGCAATCTACTGTCCTCAATGATTTGCCTCCTGATGATTCCGATACCTAAACTACACATAACTACTATATTCAGCGCTCGTGACAGGTTATCAGGTCTGAAACGATTCTGAAGGCTTCCATAAGATGTCCAAGCAAACTTGATCAGAGCACAAGGAAGAAATGAAAAACTGTCTGTCCCTTCAGCAATGCATTTCCTGGATTCAGAAAAAGGCCTTTTTGTCCTTAGAAACTTAACCGGCAAACTCAGAAATCCAGAGATAAAATAGGGTCCCCCCTTCAGAACCTTCATGTCTCTGTTGACAAATAAGATGCTTCCACAAAAGCAAAAGTAGACTGAAAATTAAAATATTTTCTGCCTACTTGTAACTTCAAATCCTGTCAAGAGAACAGTATCTTAACTAGATTTCCACGTCACTGTCATAAAAGATCAAGCTATCCAGATGGGGACAAAAGAAATAAAGTAGTAGCAAAAGCTTCCAGATATTCACACTACCTTCTAGAGGCAGAAACTCACTATATCCACCTAAATTTTAAAAATCCACAAAAAACCCCAAACACCTCTATCACACTTAAAACTGAAACTTGAAATTAATTAATAGGGCAGGGGTAGGGAAGGGAAGAAGATTCAGAAGGCAGATAGTGGAAATACCTTCCATTAGCTTCACTTATGGTTAATGTGCTGTTTGCTAATGTGCATATAAATTAACTTTTAGATTTTAATTTTTGAAATCACTCCAATCAAGGCTAGGTTCAGTCTCCTTTGAAAAGCAACTTAAGCTTTGCCACTATTCCCTAACAAAAATTTTAAAGCTTTGCAAAATGGCCAGTACTACATTGTTATTAATGTTTTGACAATTCCAATGCAGACTTAGGTTATGTTATCTGAATTTAAATGAAAGTTAGATTTACATTCTCCTAATATTAAGAGGAACTAAACATATTACTCAAAGTTTAACAAACTTATGTTAATTAAAATTTATTTGCTTTTTTGTACAGAAATAGCAAAAGCCACATGCCTTTTTTTCTGTTCTGTCACATACGTCACAAAATATAGTAACTCATTCTCTCTTTTGAACTTAAAAGACAAAACTACCTATCATTAAGTGAGGTCTGATTGAAATCTTGTCAACAAAAACAGGCACAATTGGATAGCTTGGAAAATAATTACTTATAAAATCAAATCATCACCATCCATGAGCATCTTACCTTTAAATAGGATCCATAATATTTAGTTACATATGGACTGTCACACTGACTGAGCACGGTGATTTCTTGTTGAATGTCTTCTATTTCATCTTCTGCTTCCTCTAGGTCAATAATTTTTATAGCAACCACTTTCTGAGTCCGATTGTCAATTCCTTTAAAAACTTCACCAAAAGAGCCCTTACCAATTTTCTCCAGTTTTGTGAACAGTTCTTCAGGATCTGCCTTCAGAGTCTGTTAAAAACAAGAGAAAAGTTACTCAGTATTTGTAACTTTTAAATGAAAGGTGGCATTTTTAAAGGTAACAAACAAATTCTACACATTCCTTATCTCCATAATTAACATGTTCTTCCACCATCCCTTTTATGCACGCATTGCAATGTTTATGCCTCCCTGTACACGAAGCACATCCTTGTGACAAGGTTTTATCCTGACATCAGAAAGATCAAATACCACTACCAATAAAAGTAAACCTTTTGCCTATCCTTTTCCATTGAAATTGGCTCCTTCCCAGAAATCAGGACCCTCATTTTTTGATTCTGTCACACATCTCATCTTCTTAGGGATCTTTTTCACACTCTTTAGTGCACAGACTACTATTTCTTTTCGTTGTCATCTTTAAACTGAGCTACAAGGCATCACAATATCATTCCAGGAGTAAATCACTGGTGAGATCAGTTCAAAGCAAAAACACTCTTCTAAGTACACTGCAGAATTTCACCAGCCCCAGCAAGTTCCCACTGAATTACATCATCTTGATCCATCTATCTAAAGTCAGATTCACAAAATAAATAGAAGGACATGGGGTTTTTTCACCCTTTTGCCATTAAAAGAACACAGCAAGAGATCCAAGTCCCTTCCATTAAAAGAAGTTTTTCCTCCATTATTTTCAATGTAATGAGAATTACATACTATTACACAGTATTAAATACTACACACACAATATGATAATGTATCTTCCATGTGAAAACCAGATCAGAGAACTTCACAGCTTCCAGCAAGCGTAGTTACCCTTTAGCTACAGAGTAGCCCCTACCAACACTTCCAGGGACATAACTTAGAAGAAATCACAAAACTAGGAATCAAATTGTGCTGTAATTGTTCTCCTCATGCCCCACAGAATGCTCTTTTGTCAATATTTAATGACGATTCTTCATGAATAAAAATAACCTTGACACTTGCATCATATATTTTCTCTTGTGGAAGACAATTGCCAGTCTATGCTTTCATATGTACTGTGTTAGAATTTGAAATGATGTGCTGTAGTGAGCTGTGCACACCTAATCCATCCACACAAGCCTTCCAGTTCCATTCACTAGCCACAGGAATCTAAGCATCACATCATTACAAAGGCATCTGCGTAAGTCACAAACCAATCCTAGTCACAGCTGCCTAAAAACTTCCATGTTTCACCTCCAGACACTAAAATGCCAGCACTACTCAAGGCCATATTATACTATGGTTGTTCACATGGAGAAAAATAAGGGCTACCTGCCAGCAGCTCTTTCAAATCTGTTGGCTGTATGTTTTCACCCCTATTGCCCCTTTTCTCCTCAATCCCTCAAACATCTTTTATGATAATATAACTAAAGCCCAATACTTCATAACACCACAATCTTCAGAGACTTGCAGAACTCTCATAGCTTCATTTTTACAGTGTCACGCTCTCGGGATTCTGATACCAGGATGACAGTTTTATATAACTACTGCAAAAGAACATTTTCCCAGTTGTTTTGTGATAATAATTCCAGAAAAGCTGGGAAGATAACTGTTCCTGGAAGTTCTGAGATGCAGGGAAGAACTCTTCTTGGTTTATTTTTTACAATCAAAATTTTGCAGCCATTTTGAAATGTTAAATGTACAATAAAAGTTGGTTAAAATTATTATTATGGTTATATATATTACTGATATGATATAAATATTAATGATAATATTGTATTAACATGAATTAATTTGATTTAAATTATTGATAATAATATTTCCTTGTGAAATTACTACTTATTAAAAAAAAGTAAAAACCTTTTCCTTCCCAAATCAAAGCTTTCATAAATGCATATCATAGTTTTAAAATTTAAAAATTGCCATTCCTGATTTTTGTTCTGAGCAACAGAAAGTAGTAGGTGTTTAAAAAACAACAAAAGGTGCCCTCACTCTATAAGGAGGAGTGAGTTTTCTTCTCAGAAGACCAGGTGATCAAAGTGAGAGCCTTAAACTACTAGCAACTTGTGTTTTGGAAAACTACCAGCTGGCCTCTCTTTAATGACCTGCTGTATTTCAAAAATTGAAAAACGAGGCTTCCAGATACGTAATGAACTGCCTAAATTTTAAGGTACAGGAGTGGCCAATTCCCATTCATTTTTCCAAGAGCACATCTGGAAAGGATTCTCACCATATTTCTTTTTGTTTACCTTTGTAAATACTTCCAACAGATCCAAAATAAACAAATAGCTTTATAAATACTGTCTCTACCTGACAATGTTTATACTGTTTATACTCAGTACCTAACACAACTGCTGTCCACTTCTACAGGATAAAGACAGTCCGAAACAGTCTCAGATCCTTTTTTTTTTTCAGCTCTCAAACTCAGCTGTGCTCAACTATACCCACTAACCTCCTCCTAAGCCTCTGCATTTCCAACTAATGAGCTCACAGCCAACTGCAATAGTTCTTTGCAATAATTCGTTCTTATGACATCTTGTACTTCATGCTCTTTTGTTCAGTAATTCAAATCCTCAAGGTTGTGTAAGTTAGTCAGTAATGGCCTCTCAAGTAGAACAGATGCTTTTAGATTTTTGTACCATCAGCAAATTTTATTAGCATGCATTGCCTTTTTTACGCTAAGGTTACTCTTCAGTCACCAACTGCCACAAACAATCCTGGAGAAACCAATGGCGTAATCCACTCTGAGATCACTCCTACAGTGCTCTCCTCAGAGTCAGGACTATACGCAAATTACAGTGTATTTTTAGGAATCTCTCATTCTCATCTGCACTAACTGCCCCTATAGCTCAACAGAAAACATTAATGAAATTCAAACTAGTTAGATCAAACTTTATCCATAACTATTCTGACCTAATCTATAGTTTTAACTGAGTCTTTTTCTGCATCTCATTCCAGTTTTTATTTCTAACCTCCTTTTACAATAGGTTATTCATTCAGATGTTGCAGAAAAGGGTTTAAGACACGTATTTTTTTCTTTAACTTACAAGAATTGCAAGCCTCATCATGATTCAAGTTCTCAAGCTTATTTGGGGAACTGATTTTACTTGCAAATCTCTGATTTCTCTATGCCTGCTCTTTTGAAACAATCATCTTCCAACACCTCCTTTTGTATACTTTCATTTCACCAAATCAACTTCCAATTAGTCAGTCCAAGCTTCACTCCCTGTCACGATTTTACCCAAAATATCATCATCTGAAGGGGTTCAGAGAATTCTGGTGAAAATAAAATACCACATGGTGAACTGGCTTCTGACTGTTGGGTGATCACTGCTGTCTGCTACTGCAGTTGGAGACAGAAAAAACGTTCTGAATCTTGTTCACATGCATGCAGATAAGCCTGGGTTGCACACAGCACACTCTACAAAATCATTAAAGACTGGAGAACTAATGGAAGCCAAAAAAAACCAAAAAAAAGTCCATCAAGATAATAACTTCTGGCTCTGGAAATCCCTGAGCAGAAAAATTTAGCAGAAGCTGTGGAAGTATGCCAGTTAAGTATTACAAGTAACTATTCTCACACATCTTCCAATAACTACTGTCAAAGCCAAACCATGACTAGATAGGCCTATGACCTGACCCCATTTAACTGACATCTTCTCAAACTACTTGCACCCAAGTCAGAACTTCAAACATAAATTACATTTTATAGCATAGTCAACGCATGTTATGGTACAAAATTAAGAACACTTGAAATGAGAGAGGGATTTTAAGGCTATTGCCATTTAAGGAACTATCTTTGTGGCTTCTTCCTCTGTCCCATAACTGCGTATCACCACATTTCCACATTCTAAACAAGAAACAGACTTCTTTCAACTGGTGAAAATTAAAGACAAAACAGAGAGAGAAAAGAGAGGCATGACATTGTTTCTGAGACCACTGTCTTCTCTAAAACAGCTCCATACATCTGCTGTATAACCCTGAAACAGCCTTTGACCTACACACCGAGAAGATACCAACTTTGTTTTCACAAATTAAAACTCTTCTGTCCTTGTACCCAAGGACTGAGCTTGTAATATGCCACAGAATCATGACATCTATCCCCCGAGTATTTTAAAATATTAGCCGTGATCACAATGGTCCAAATATCTGTCAAACAATTGTCATAAGTTACTGCAAACAAACTATTCATATCTATAACTTAGTAGCAGTGAGCACAAACTTTCAAAAACATCAAATTGGGGAAAATCAATCCTCAAATAACCTATACAGAAGCTGCAAATGGAAAGCAGCAGAGGCGACATAGCCTTTCCAGTGCTTTAGATTTAGCAATCTGATGTTCTGCAATTCCCAAAAAGAAGAGCTCACACATGAAGTAGTTGCAACATTTTATTGTAAAAGAAGAATAAGTTATAATACCCAAGACACTAATACATATATATAATACATATATATATATAGTGTGCAAGTACAAAAGAACAGACATGCTGGATCAAAACAAAGGATCCTCTAAGCCAGAACACTTCTCCAACAGTGATCAAGGCAAGTATCTTGGGAACAGTGCAAGAACAGACAAGTATTAACAGCAGAACTTCACAAAACACTCTTCCATTGTCCAGCAAACTGATAGTTCAGACACTTTCTTAGCCAGAATGGTGCCTTCACACTTAACAACCTTTATTTTCTGTTTATTTGTCAACTTGCCACTTAAATTCAGTTAAACTCTGAACATTCCTTGAAGCAAGAGAATGCTTATTTACATTTTTGATTAAGAACCTGTAGCTCTTGTACTGAAAATAACAATGAAGAATGAATAAAAACAACTTACTGCATAAATAGTGTTACCAAAAAACTGAAAGGGAGAAAGGTAATTCTCATCACATAGAAGAGGCTTTTGCTTAAAGGTGATGGAATTTTAAAACCAACTTAGAAATTCTGTGAAGCTGACATATGGGTACACAAAAGAACACAAATAAAACTTATCAGAAAATTATTTTTCTAAGGAGGGGGGAAAAAAAGGGTTCAGGAGTTCAGGGCAGTTAGAGAAGGATGAGATTGGGGGTTTTTTTGACTGTTCCCCTCCTCTCCTTAGGAGACAAACAGAAAAAAGAAGGTGACAATAACTATTTCTAATCAGTAACTATAGTCCTTTAGTATCAGTGTTCGTTATGTCACAGAAGCATATTCGAAACTCTTATACACGTGAAACTTTTCATTACCTTTACTATGGAAGCACCTAGAACTACAACCAGAAGTTATACCTAGATCCATTGTGTGGCACTGTACTGCCTGAACACAGCTAACTCCAAAAATGCAAACCACCTGTGGACTTTTCTCACTTTTATGGTATCTGAGCTGCCAGAGCCGTTTATCTTTCCTCAAAAGGACTTTAAAGTATCCTTACTGTTATTACCATAACATAAGGCTTACTTTAAAGTAGGTTAATAAAGTCTGTTCTACACATTTATTTCACACAGATGGAAGTACACAGAAAAGCTAGAGTAAAAAATAGCTTTTCTGGTTCTCCAACTTCAGAAAGAATACAAGCACATCAGACGCAGCTTAACCCCAAAACTTAAGTGGAGAGGAGAAAGACCTTTAAGCACTACTCATTTTAGCATATTATTATTAAAGATTATCTTAAAACTGGCTGCTGCCACATATCCAACAGCATGATGTACTGCAATACACTGTTCTGCAGCTTCATCCCTTAAAATGTTCTCTGCCAGCCTATGTTACCTGAGTTTTTTGGTCCAACATGCTCCTAATGCTTCAAGTAAGCATTCGATGAATGCTTGGTTCACCAAGCACCCTTAGCACAATTTTACAAACAAAGTACTTTATTATTTAAAATACACATTTTATAAAGAAGCTATAGAAGCCGTGAAACAGAGGCCAGTTTGAAAATCAAGGTCATATACACTTATTCCTAGCCAGCTCTGCAGGAAAGGAATCTCATGCATTACAATGAAACAAGCATTCTCCTCGGGCCACTTCTATAAAGCATAAAGAAGGAAGACAACATGCTCTATTTAGTAATCATGCACCTTCACGTCACACTCAGACCTACACAAACCCCTTCAACCAAGGACAGTATAAACTTTAAGTCTAAACTTATTTGCACACGTAGAAACTTAGGTCAAAACCCAACTCTGTTTTTATTCAGGTTACAACATGCCCACTTCCTAGCAGACAACAAAGCTCAGGTTTTGACAACATTCCAGCACCACCCTACATTTCCTCCATAGTTTTTCATTCCTATAGCTCACTCTCTACCCCCTCACTTTTTATGCATCACTCTTAAAATGCTGATCAGATATGTTGTACAGAGAGACATAATATTAATCCTCCATTCCTTTGTTCTGTTTACACACTTGCTCTGCCCACACCTAACAGCAGTAATAAAGCATTGTCCCTGCATGTGATTTTTTGGGGGTCAAGAAGCTACTCTTTTCACACTAGGATAATGACTGCTCATAAGTACAGCAATTGACGTGGGAGAAAGCTGCTTACATTATTTGTTGCAGAAGCTGGCAGGTGGGGAACAGTGATCACACTATGCTAAAAAAAAAAAATATAGGCCCGTGATTTATGCAATTTAATTGTAACCCAGAGAACCAAGCTCTGTTTCTCTTTTCTACACAGAATTCCCAAAACATAACCTTTGTCTTATTTAAGTAGATGTCATTGTATGTGCATTACGCCTTAAATACAAGCAAAATCAAAGAGAATTGTGTACTGAAAACAGACCACTACAAAATGACAGAATGGAAATGGATATAGACTTCTTCAACTGGGGGAGAACATTAGCAAATAGTATTCAAAGCCAATAGACTTCATGCCTCTACCTGTAAGAAGGTCATTACTTTGGTGTTTGTTTTTTTTGTTTGAGAAACTCTCAAAATAATACAGTAAAAATACATGAGAAAAATAACACCGTCCTGAAGAAAAAGAGATCTGAATTTAACTGCCAAATTATGGGGACTAACAAAACCCCTGAGTACCTACTCATTTAGTACAGCTAACAGTATCACAAACGAAGTAACAAATCAAATCAATAAAAAAACCAAGTGCCTAGACAGATTATGCAGCAACACACACAAGCAGTGCATGCATCCTGCTGGAATAATCTTCACTCTCACTTCTGAATAGTTACAAATCTGACTTCTTAACTCTAAAAGATTACAGGTTCTGTTTCAAAGCAGACAGAGTCACCTTGGTTCTAACATGTTGCAAAACGATAAAAAAGAGCAACATTAATCATGCCCTAATCAAAGCAAGAAACTCTTACTTCTTTGTGTCCCATAATCGGCAAACTGCTTATATTTGGAAGGTGAACTTGAACACTCAACAGCAGTACCTACAAAGCAATAAATTAATCTGCTGAGAGCAAGGGCCTACATACTCTATTTGGCATCCAGTACTATACATATAATTCATGCTATGCCTAAGCCTGTAACATTTTAAATTCAAATCCTTAGGCTACGCAAAGGAAAAAAGATTCACGACTAAAATCTTGACTCGCAGAAAAATGAACCCAAGTAAATTAATACTTAAAACAAATGAAGCACAAAAACTTTTAATTCAGAAAACTGAGAAAGCCTCTACCTGCCATTTCTAAGTTTTTCTTTTGGAGATTAGGGCAGGGAAGTTTCTAATAAGATGTAGGAAACATTAGAATAACAACACATAAATACCAACGACCTTAATGTTTTTCTGGCAGTAGTTTGTGTTCGGGCTGAGAAAAACAAGAGGTGGAAAAACCAGCTCAGTCACCAGAAAACCACACCAGTTATTTAAAAAATATACTTACAACACAGAACCAGCAAATTCCATCATATAGCAACAGCGTCTAATCAACTCTTTGAGCCAAACACGATGTCCGCACAACCAACCACCTCAGACTAGTCAGCACCACAGAGATGGGCACTGCAGCATGCGCTGAAGGTCAACATATACAGGCCCTGTTTTTACGTATGCTTCCCGTAATCATATGAAAATAAGGCCACCGAGAATCGCCCATAAAGACACGCTTCGCTCCATGAATTAAAACAACGAGGAGAACTACCGGACGAGGGGAGAGGGAGACAAATCACCCCCTCCTCCACTCCGCATACTCGTGGCAAAACAGAGGCTATTAAGCAAGGAAAGGGGAAGGGAGGGACCTCAGTAGGCATTACACGAAACGCTGACAGCACGTTTCGTTCCCACGGGTTACGAGATCCCGCTCCTTCCCCCAAAACTCCCGCGATCGAGTCAGAATGAAGAGGCTTCTTCACCTCCCGTCCTGTCCCTCCGCCCTAAGGAACCTCCTCACCGAGACGCACCTCACCCCTTCACACCGTTCCCCCCATCCCCACTAGCGCGGTTCGGGCCCACACTTGGCCTTCCCCACCCCTGCCCGCCGCGCGTATCTGTGCCTGCCCTTGGGGTTGGCTCGGGAGAGGCGGTCAGTCCTCACCTGCATCCCCAGCAGGCCCGTCTGCACGGGGGAGTGAGCCATGGCGAAGGCAGGGACGTGGCGGGGAGGGAGCCTGGTCTCCTCAGGCGGCTCCAGTGGTCAGGGCTTAGCTCATGTCCACACTCACACACGCAGTACTCCTTCTTCTCGCCCTTCCCCCGAGCTAGCGGCGCCTGTGAGCCGTCGGTGGGAAAGGGGCTGTCCCAAGTTCGGGCTCTTCAGGCCCTCGTCACGGATGTAACAGCAGCGGCCTCCTCCTCATTCCTGCTGCTCCTCATTCCTGCTCTTCCTCCTCATCCCCTTCTCCTCGAGCCGCGCGCGCAGTGCGGCCATTAACAGTACAGTCACGCGGGGCCCTGCCAGCGCCGCTAATACAAACCTGAGAAGGCGAGCGAGGAAAGCAGCGGCGGCGCGCACGCGCGCACACTCCCCGCCTCTCCCACCCGGCTACCTGCACGCGCTGCAGTGCCCCGCCCACCGCCGCCATCGGCGGGGAGGGAGCCGTAAGGGGTGTCACTCTCTTACACGTACCGTGCAAGAAGGCAGAGCACCTCTGGGCGGGCAGGGTCCCCGACGCCGGGCTTGCATCGTTCTCGGGGTGGGAATGGCAGAGGGGCCGGCTGCGGCCTTGCAGGGTTTGCTGGGTTTCGTCCCTTCGTCTTCTCGATGGAGACAGCCCACGATTAAAGAGCACCTTCTGCTCTCTCGGAGGCTGAGTGAGGAGCGGCTGACCGGCTGCCGGTGAGGCAGAACGGGTGTAGCGAGATGAGCATCAGGCTTGAAGGCTGCTCGCTTAAAATAAGGAAAGCGGGGTGAGGCGGTAGATAGAGATGGCAGAAACCCTAGACCTTTGCTGGTATGTCCTTTTCCTGCCTCCTCTTCAGTCGGACGCTTTAAGAAAGGTCAGAGTAACACTATCGCTCCACGAAAGTATATGGTTTCAGGAAGCACTTGACTTCCTGTCAGAAGTTGCAAAAGCAGTAAAACAGAATGACAGTCATGTTTTTACAATACTTTCTACCTGGAAGAAGTCAACAGTTAGGTACTCCCCAACACAAGAAGCCCTGGACCCATGCAAAACCCTCAAGAACTGAACAAGATTATGTTCCCCATATCTGGTCTATTTATGCAGAGATTAAAGAGCTCCAGCACACAGTTTCCAATGCACTATGGAATGCCCTAGGAAAAGACAGTGGTTTGCTGTCTTTTCAACTGAATTGAAGAAAGAGGCGAGCGCACCACAAATTACTTTTCAGTAGGTAATTCACTAGAAAGTTTGTACAGCTCTCTTAACTGCAGGAAACACATTAAAATAGAAAATGGTCTTACTGATACGTGGTTAGAACCCCCACTGAAGTTTTCCCTGTAATTATGATATTCTTTGTTGTTTCATATGGGCTGAGCTAGTGCTACACGATCTTGTTTCCTGAAACTTAGAGAAAGACAAATGTCTTTAAGGTTTCTACCCCTCAGTCAAACTCAAATAAAAATAGCTAAAGGCCTTATATAGGCATATATGTATACACACCCACTGACTGTTTCCTTGTTAAATTAGACTAAATACACCAGCTTTTGAGTACAGTGAAATAAGGAAAGGACGATGGCTAAAAATTTACAGAAAACTGAAGTACTGAAATCCATTTACTGGTTGTTCATGAAGGAGCTGCTAGTATATTTAATGCTGGAATGGAGTTAATTGAATTAAATTAAATTAATGGGGTTTTTACTTCAGGAAATATGAAAATGTTTCTGCTGTTCACTGGTATGTAATTTTATAAGAAATGTAAAAACTTTCATTTTTTTACCTCAATCAAAAGTCTAATTAAATAAGACTCACAAGAAATGGTATAAAAACTTTCTATTTATATTGTTTTCTAAAGCATTTTTCAAATTTTTTTTTTTAAGTAAAGCTTTATTTTCTCTGTGGTTCCTCTGTTTGTAGGCAGTAGTTTCTAATAAGCTTCCAAGCTATATATGGTGATCATACCCCTACAAAACATTGGGGTTTTCTGTGTTTCCGCCAAAATTCAAAAACTCTGGTTTTCAGTTTTTGGTGGGAAAGGAGTCCCTTCTATAAAGTTAATGATGGAGCCTTTCTTCCTCTCAACGTGCTATGAGTAACCCTGTAGCCATGTATTTATGCCAGCAGAGGAGGCTTACATATCTTCAAAAGCACACATTGCCTTCTACAGCTACACTCAGCTGTGCATTTAAGTTCTGGTTCAGCAATCCATCTTCTCAGAAAATGATTTTCACACACAGAATCACAGAATCATTACAGTTGGAAAGGACCCTCAAGATCATCTAGTCCAACCGATAGCCCTACATTACTCTTACCCCTAAATCATCCCCTGAAGAAACACATCTATCCTCTTCTTAAAAACCTCCAGGGATGGTGACTCCACCACCTCCCTGGGCAGCCTATTCCAATATCTATCCACTCTTTAGTAAAGAAATTCTTCCTAATATCTAACCTAAACCTACCCTGGCTCAGCTTAA